>OZ012684.1:76406469-76476469 GCA_963942565.1 Maea johnstoni | reverse complement strand
GACTTTGAAATTCACTCAGTTTTATCTGGAATCCAATTTTAATCAATCAATAAATGGATTTATCGCTGTACTCCATCAAGTTAATAATATAGAACAGTTATGCTCACTCATTTTAATATGCGTTCCATCAGTTTAAACTGACAACAGACTGACAATAGACTGACAACACAGTTTCAACTGACAATACACTGACAAAAGACTGGATTTGGCCACATCCAGTGTGTTGTCAGTGTATTGTCAGTGTATTGTCAGTTGTTGCCAGTGTATTGTCAGATCATCTGACAATACACTGACAATACACTGACAATACACTGACAATACACTGACAATACACTGACAATAATTAGCAACGTGAGCGGTATTAGGGGATTTTCCACTAGAATACTCATAGTGAAACAAGTACGCCTCTCAGAACCAGTCAGAATCCTCTCAGAATCAGATGTCTAAAAAACTTCATTCTGGAACCAGCTGGGTGGTTACAATAATAACAGGCACTGGGCAGAAAATTCCAGTTTTAATAAGTTGGCCCTATAGACAAAGCTGTGTGAACTGTTGAGTCTGTCAGTCTATCACAGTGTTCAAAATCTGTCACAAGAATGGTGTGGCACCAGTTCTTAGATTTGCTTCCTTACGTAAGTATTTGACACCCTACATGTTCTACATACTCTACATATTCTTTTCATGCTGGCAGTGCAAATTATATAGTAGATATTTATTTGATCTATAAGGGTAAAATTACTCACCTCTTTTTGCCAGTGTTGGTCAGGATCAAGTTTTCCCGCTCAAATTGTCTGTTCTATTCAAAACTCGGTACTCTGTTTCACTATTGTTT
The DNA here is from genome assembly GCA_963942565.1 of Maea johnstoni. Taxonomy (NCBI): domain Eukaryota; kingdom Metazoa; phylum Annelida; class Polychaeta; order Spionida; family Magelonidae; genus Maea; species Maea johnstoni. Next base: position 76,475,637 of record OZ012684.1, on the reverse strand, counting down.
CACATAACAGTGAGGATGGAGGACAAAATTCATATTATATATAATTTTCCGTGATAATTATCAATAACTATTTTAAACCTATTTTGCTAGTTTCCTGAAGAAAAGAGTCAATTTAAAAGGAAAGAAAGATCTGTTCCAGAGTGAGAAGTGAGAGAGAGAACCATAAGTGCTATGATTCATGGTTTTAAATGTTTCAGTTTATTGCCAGTCTGTTGTCAGTGTATTGTCAGTGTATTGTCAGATGATGATAATATACGAGGACTCATTTTTCGGGTGGAAAATGAAAAATATTCTTGCCAGTGTATTGTCAGTTATGCCGACCACCGAAAAATAATGCCAGTGTGTTGCCAGTCTGTTGTCAGTGTATTGTCAGATGCTGACAATAGACTGACAATATTGCCAGTGTATCGTCAGAAAGGGAGATTTTCTCGTCAGCCTGTTGTTAGTCTATTGTCAGTGTGTTGTCAGATGTGAGGTTGTGTTGTCAGTCTATTGTCAGTATCTTGTCAGTCTGTTGTCAGTGTGTTGTCAGAAACCTTTTTGGTAAGGGTAAATTCTTTGTGATTTTCACATCATTCCAGCAATAATTGAATCTAACCTTCTATCTCGTCTCTTACAGGAGCCACTGGGAAGAACTACTAAAGCTGGTCAAGTGTGAGATCATCAGTTTTAAGCAGAATGAGGACTTGGATGCTTACCTGCTGAGGTGAGGTTATGAAAAAAACGTGTTGACATTATGATATATAGCAGTGATGATGACAAGGGCAATATTAGGCATGGTGATTATGATAAGTACAAACCAAATCAGGGCTTGACATTATGACTGTCATTGACATCCATTTTTTTTTCGATTCGATCATTGACATATTATTTTTCGATTCCAATTGTTTGGATTCAATTTTGAAGAACTGCACTAATAGAATATTTTCACATGTTCCACACTATTTTTGTGGCTAGGATCCTAAGATTCTCACAATGAAAACACAATGAAGGTTTTCTCAACACTTTTTGGTTGAATACTTGAGTTTCTCTTCAAAATTCTTATTAGCGTTGGCTAAAAATGGCAAAAAATGTGTTTCGATTAATTGACATATAATAATTGACATAATATTTTTTTTCGATTAATTGGAAAAATTATTTCGATCAATCGATACTTATCATATCAATGACGATCCTACTTGACATACGCTGTTGGGCCTGCCTATGGTCCCATGACAAGTGAACTTTACTACTACTTCAAATGCTGCTTCCCTGATGCTGTGTTGGTGGAGAAGGGTGCGATAATACTCATCTTTGAGTTTAGCACTTTACTAGGAAGAAGAAGAAGAAGAAGGGATAATATAGACCATATTTATCCGAATAAGTGCACATAGCAAGTTAGGAAAAAATCGCTAGGTAATCTCCCCTTTCAGCAAAATTCATCTGCAAATTACAATTAAAGGTTGCGATGAAGTTCAGTTTATCAAATTTTGGATATGGAAAATCAACCAGAACTACAGTAATTAATCTCCTTTTGTGCCCCTATCTGTAAGACTGGTTGGACCAGTTTTAATATTACAGAAAGTTACTGTATGATCCCTGAAAATTCCTAGAAAAAACAAAGTGTGTTTTTAACCCCTAATGAAAATTACCACAAGCACCAGGGCTATCTATTGCATACAACATAATCAGTTGCTACAATGTATGTTAAGTAGCCTTCTAGGTCAATATTGTTTACAGTTAGCAGCCCAAACATTCTTGCGCAATATTGTATAATACCAACCTGTTGTGTAGGGAAGATTTATTGTGTATATAGCTAGAACTTAACTTAGTTACATTATCAAAAACTTAACATGGGTCAGGGGAGCCTAAAACCATAATGCACCCTTCCAAGTGAAGATTTAGATGTCCATAATATATTAATATAGAGGCCTATTTTTATTACAAAATAAAAGGGTATTACCTGAAAGTAGGCCCCACTAGAGAACCTATGTTAGAACATATCATAAATTATGCAAAGTTAAATTCAGCAGTTCCACAACCTGCATGCATATTTGTAAGATCTCAGTTAAAATTGTCTGTAAAAATGGGATAGAATACCAACCAAAAATTAGTATTAACAAGGTTTTATCAGTTTTATCAATACTAGAGAATCAATATTGCTTTAACAATAAAAATGACTGGAAATATAGTCTAATGATATGCGCTCATGAATTTGATTTCCATCCTCTGAATCAATATGTTTGCTAGCAGCAAACTCACGACATTAAGCTAATAACCTCTTAACCTAATAACCTCTTAACCTATAAAGACCTATTCTTACAACAATAGTTATATTATGAAAATCTATCATTTAAATGGGTTGGTAGCAATCGGGTCAAAATAAAATTTTCATTGAATATAAAGCATAGATCAGAAATTGTACTTTGAATTTCCTCTCCCCGAAGAACACGTCCGGACTAAAGCCAAATATTTGAGTTCAAATACATGTCTAGACATGTATTTATGAAGCACAACAGGAAATTTATCATTTACTTGTTGATTGGTCCCAAATCTATGATGAAAACATTTTCATGAGGCCAGGTAGTAAGAATTAGTCATAGAACCAAAGTATTTTATTTCATAAGTCCAGACTCTCTCTTTCATTTTATTGATCTTTTGGTTTTAATTCCCATAGTCCCACATAGCATTGTAATCAGACTTTTCCTCATTGTTATTTAAGTGAGAGCAGTATCTTGTTTCACCAGTCCATACTCTATCTTTCATCAGTTTAATCTTTTGGTTTTCCCATAGTCCCACGTAGCATTGTAATCAAACTTTTACTCATTGTCATATAAGTGAGAGGAGTATTTTGTTTCACCAGTCCATACTTTCCTCTTTCATTGTAATAATCTTTTGCTTTTCCCATATTACCCTTTTGCTTTTCCCATAGTCCCCCCTAGAATTGTAATCAGACGTTTCCTCATTGTCATTTAAGTGAGAGCAGTATGTTCATCTCCAAGCACCGCTTTATCCTGAAAACCTGTGGGACCACGACCCTCCTGCTGGCGGTCAAGCCTCTCCTCAAGCTGGTCAAGGAGCAGACCGGACTCGACAAAGTGGATGTGAGTCTTTTACATCACATTTTATCAAATCTTACCATCTAGAGATAAGAGATCCATTACATTTTCATAAATTGTATTCTTTTTGACTTAAATTGTTAACCCTTGTCCTGCTGAATTGCTGGTTGTAACCTACCGTGCCAACTGCATTGTTTTTGGTACCTGGGGACAAAATTGACCATTGGGGGTTTAGTGGCACAACTTGATTTTAAGAGGAGTTGACCCAACTTGCCATAAGTCAGAATAAAGGTCTAGGGGGTCTTTAAAATGGAGCTGCTTTGGGTCATGTACAAGCTTTTGGGGGATCTGTAGAGTAACTCAGCGGGATATAGTCATTAGCAGATCAGCAAGTGCATCAGGATATTTCCAGGCTGTGCAATCATTATCATTTCGTCCACTACATTTTCAGGAGAAGTCTTTATAATCAATCAGATATTAGACAGGTTTATCAAAGTGAATCAATTTCAACAATATGAGTCATTGCATTTGAAGAAAATATAAAAAAATCACTGTTGTTTGTACATAAACTGTAAGTTTACTTGCTTTATTCACTTGTGTTTAATTGGCATTGAGTGAATTTGAATAAGTGGGTTTTGGTGCAGATCAGGACTAGGACATGTGTGAATGAAAATTCAAATGCAGTACTTGTGCTTTACTGGTCAAGATAGTGTTTTAAGTCAAGAGTGGAAGCAGAGTTTAGTGCATGGATGAGATTAAATTGGTCTCCCTGGGAGTTGACCATCCTGCCACGCTCCCGTGCATGTAGCTATATCTGGAAACCTGCAACTTCTTTTCATTTCGTAAGCTATTTGTAGCAGCTATAGCCTGGGGCACTGAAGCATTTATCTAGCACTGGTTAGGAACCGGTAAAGCATCAAGCAAAAATAAATTGTTAGCTTTGGCATTCAATTCTAAAACTGGTTGTGACGAGGAAGTACTCAAATAGTCCCACACCTTTAACCCTCTATAGCTGTTATTGTTATGTACTTGAGTGCCCTGCGTGCTATGTAATAGAAACAAGTGAGACAAAGTCTACCATTGATGCATTATATCTAAGACCACTAATTGTCATTTAATTGGCGGCCCGCATACCATTTTTTCTCCTAATCATGCAAGCTGTTTGGGATGGCATGCGAAGATCATGGGTGATTCGATGGGTACCATGCAGTTGATCTAAAAAGAGCAAGGTTGACCCTTATGCTGCTGGTGGCTAACTTTGGCAACACAAAATGAGGCAAAAAACCTAAAAAATGACTGAAACCCTGGCACCCAGGTACTCATCTGAGAGTACTCAACAAGAGCTATCCAATGAATACCAACATGACAGGGTGTAAATGGTTTTCAAAAATCTTTCCATTGGAAGGGTTAATTAATAGAGTTGTACTTGTAAGTTTGCTAGAGTTTAGAACATAGGGAAATGGTAAATTAGACAGAGAACCGAGCTGGATGAAGGGATTGGAAAATGTAACTGTCACAGATCTGATTCCTAAGTGTCATAACGATGTGTATCACCAACAGCATCGGAGATCCCAAAGAGCTTGTTTACCACCAGTGCTTTGAATATTGGATCAGTGTTAGTGCTCAAATGATGGAAAACAGGCATGAGGTGGCAATACTCAAAGTGCAATAGCACTCTTAATGGTGCTTGACTTACATTTTTTCTTTACTGTTTCTTGATACAACCTAACCATATCTAACTATGAATTGTAGATGGAATTTAATCATTAACTTCGAATGGTTTCATGTAAAATTGTTAAAGTTGAATATGCCACGCTTCTGTAAATGCTGCAAACCATACAGATTTATGTCACAGAAAACGGAAGAAAGGTCAAATATTGACATGAACATGAACATGAGACAACTTACGAGGTACTGTACTGTCACATTCTTAATTTTCTCTAGTGATCAAGCTAGATAACACAGTACCTGGATGTATAAATGCATTGACACAGCTAGAGTCTGGTTTTCTTTCTTTGAGTGACTTCATCGAGCTTGAAATGCAGGTCACCACATTAGCAACAGAGGATTGGTAGGATAATTGCACAACAGTTTATTGTCAAGAGGATGGCCACTGCAGATATGTGAAATATCTATACAATTTTTAAAAAGACATCTGAAAAATATTTTTTGAAAATTGAAAAATATAAAATGCCAATTTTTAGGCAGTTAGGCATGTCATCCTTTTTTAAGCAGTCCAAGCTGTGCTAAATATATAACATGTCACTTGCTGGACAGGTCCTTCTTTGTAACCTTACTTGTCAGGTCTAGTTCAGGGCTGCCTTACTTAAAATTGGTACAAAGCATGCATAGAATAGGGTAAATAAAATTAAACCCTAGGTTTATGGTATGGTAGACCGTAGAAGGTTTGTCTTGAAATATCCATACTTGATTTAGCGATAAATGGCATTACATTGACTAAGCAGCTTATGCATGAAGTTTGGCCTTCTGTACAAAGTGCATTGTTATATATTCCCTTGTGGTTGATACTCTTCCAATAACCTGTTGTTGTAGTCTTGTACATAACTCAAATAATCCAGGTCTTACTTTCCTTTAATAGCCAGGTTTGCAATGGTACTTTTCAGAATAGAAAATTTTCAAATTTACAATCTGGACCTCTATATTATCAACTTTAATCTATGTCTCTGATAGTATTAAGGCATATCAAATCGGACATAGTTAATGTTTGTAACAGCCAATATCCATGCACTGCATAATGTAGAGATAAATACAAATGAAACTAACCCAGTTTCAAACAATAAAGAGCCTAGGGGGTAGTAATATGTTCACCACTGAGCAAGACAGAGGAAGTGGAAAAAACTGATTATGTTCAGTGTTATCCGTAACAAAAAAAACTATCCAGAGATATCTTAATCTCTAAGAGAGATTGTCAGAACAACAAATAGTTGGATTTCTGACAAAGTACATTTACTCAAAAATAACCACATCAGTATTTAATATGTATTTCTTGAGTATACAAGTTATGGTAAGTTGTTATTATGAAATAGCAGGGCCATAAATTTAAGATGCTACATGTTTTAAAACACTTACTGGGCTAGTGGACTTGTTTATAGGTTTTATGCTCATGGTAAACCTTTATTCCCCTACCCAGGTCCTTATCGATTTTTGAAAATCGTCCCCACTCATGTACAATATGCAGAGCCTTGTTGTAGTGGGTTTATTACCACTTTTTTGTACCACTGAAAAAAAGTGCCCTTTAAGCCTGTCTGAAGTATCCCGCTTTTGCAAAAGCGGAGACACTTTATTGGGGCTTCTTGGCCACTTTTGCAAACAGTGGTAGCTTCATAGTGGTCCCACTGTTTTGGACAGTGGTAGGTGGGCCTGCATACCATTGCATCAGCAGTTCTCTACCACTAACAGATGCAGTGGCCATACCACTGATCAAGAGAGTGGTCCCACTATTCCTGACGGTGGTATGATCATCCTATAATGCTAGTTGCAGTAGATTTACCACTGTTCAATATAGTGGTCCCACTGTTTCAGACAGTGGTAAAGTCATGCTTTACTGCAAGATGCTGTGGTTTTACCACTGTCAAAGGAAGTGGTTGACCCACTTTCTCTGACAGTGGTGGTCATGTACCCAACTGTAAAATGCCTTAATTTAGCACATCATTCAGGATAGATGAATGAATGAATGAATAAATAGATACGTTAATAGATAGACACTCAATAGTTATAATAATTTTCTAAAAAGTTTATTAGAAAGAGGTTTAACCTGTTAAGAACATTTACATAGGATTATAATGCATGGCAACATATTCTGGACAATTATTCTAAGATGTTCCTGTCTCCTGTCTGCTAATTGTCTCTCCAGTCTATGTAAATCTTGATGGACTGTAGACCTAACATTAGTCACATATCATAGTTTGCAAGGTTTCCTTCTCCTGAATCATGGAATACCCTAACACTCTGACACAGCTGATGTAAATAAAGAGAAACTCTATATCATACCCACCTTATTCTAACATCATAGTCACTTCTAAATCATATGTCAGCATGCCTTTCCTGTCTAACCTGAGTATTTCATCTCACCTTGCATTTTCTGTATTCAACAGCAGAGATATTCACCTGCCCTTTTGACTGAAATAGCCTTGACTTTATCCTTAAATATACCCTAACACACAATTTGTCTTAGTTAGTTTTTCAAAATTCCCCTCACACCATTTACAGAGCACATTTCTGTCAATGAAATCAACATACCTCCTTCTCCTACACTGTCATCCTGTCAACTGTCACTATTTTGAAAAACAAGGTCAAGTTCTGTACTAGTTGACCCTATTGTTATATATTATATACCTTCCTACAGATAAGGAAAGCCAGCATCTCCTGTGCTCATATCCATATCAGTCACATAGGGTGTTTTTAGTGGCCCCACTGTAATCATCAGTGGCCCCACTGCAAGCAAAAGTGGTCCTAAGATAAACTAAGTTTTGAAAGCCCAATTATAGTGGTTCCTGATATATGTTGATTTTTATCACATGTCTGAGTCATGTCATGACATGACTGTGCAGTTGCACTCATCTCACTATGACATATGCATGAGGAAATTGTTTAAAACATACCATTGACTACCTTTGATATTATTTAATATATATTTACATCATTGCGTTTTTCTGGGTTATGCAGACTTTAATTCAATGACATGACCAGGACAACAGGTGGTCTGAGAATTTAAAAATCACAAAAAGGAAGGTGTTAACCTAATACTTTTTTTAAATTTATGGTTGCTTATCTTATTTCCATTAAGGAGAAAATCTTTATCAATTACATGCTTAAATCTACTTTTACAAAGTGTCCTGTGGTTGGATGATACTTGAAAATAACAAGAATAAAGCATTAAAGCACAAAATGTTTGAAGCAGATTTTTATAGCTTACTACCTTATGTTGCCATTAGCAATCCTTCAAAACCTGCCATAGGCGGTCAGATAGTTAATAGAATAATCAAATCTGAAGAAATAAATCTCATAAAAAATGATATAACAGTATTAGTACATGTATTATGAATGCAAATATTATTCATTGATTTTCTTATATTGTAGTCTCCTAAAGAGGTTCTACTGTACTTATACAACCTTTATAAACCTCTTTTTCCATTCATTTAGGATGTCTTCTACTCCCGTAAAAAGTTCATGAAACCAGAGCTCCAGCATGATATACATCAGAACTGGGAGGATGAAGTGGACTTCCTTGATACTCTGTTTGAAAGTAGGTCAATTAGGGTATTCTTGGTACATCTTCCAATCTATGGAGAAGCTGCTGTCGTAATCCTTCTTTAATGGAAAAGATGCATGACATATGGCTTTCCAGCTATTGTCATCCTGAAAGTATTATTTTAGAAATATTTAGAATATATCATTTTGCTAGTGTGTTTATAACGAGGTCAGTTTTGAAAAAGTAAGATAAAATGGTACCTATCGCAATCAGAGTATCCTAAACTGTAGCTGCCATCATCAGATATCTGAATGTATTAAAAAGAACTATAACATAACCAAAGAAACAAAATTTACTCCAGTTTCATCTTACTTTTTTGTTGTTAAGACCTTTACTATTTAGAGAGACAAAAATATGTTATTATCAAAAGAAACTTATCTAGCACTAAGCTTAAGACAAAAAGCTTTGAGATTGATTTTTTCTAAATTTAATTACAAAGTTATATTCTTATGTATCCTGGACAAAATGAAATTGTAGTGTTTAATTAGTATTTCCATAAGAGAATGAATCTGTTTGTATTTTTATTAGGCCACTCCAATTTATTTACTTGTCTTACGTGCTCAGGTGGTAGGAATTGAGCCATTTTGGAATAAAAAAACAAGTTGAAAAATGTGACTTTTTTTATTTATTTTATTTTATTTAGAGTCTGACGACTAGGAATGGTAGCGATGTTTCTACCAGCCTATTCTCAACTAAATAAAATCAATAAATCTATTAATCCCTGTAACCTGAAGGGTGGGAGGTATACCTCCTGAAGTCTGAGGCTCTACTACAGCAATGATAGCTTCCTGTAGTTGATTAAATCACACTTACAAAGAATATTCTTAAAACTTGCACTTTTTTTTTTTTTTTTTTGGAGTCTGACAGAAAATTTCAAAACCACTTTCGTCCGTAAGACACCAAAGATGACTTTTTTTCTCTTTTTTTTTGAGTCTGACAGGATTTTTTTTCCAAAAAAAGCTCGTAAGACAAGTAATTAAATTGGAGTGGCCTTAGTTGGTTTGTTTGCTGAGTGTGTATATTTGTATTACAGATGGGGCCTCCTATGCACTTGGAAGGACAAACAGAGATTGTTGGTATGTTTCACATGTACAGTCTTTAGATGAAGGTCAGATAGCCAATATCAGCTTGTTGATTTTGTATTGATCAATAAATAGGAGGCCGTCTGTGCATCAACATTATCTTAAAAGATATTTTAACCATTTTATGCCCATTGCAGGCAAACAGCCCAATTACTTGGGCTGTATCGTACTTACCAAATCACTCTTTTTGAAAATATTGATGAGAGAAACTTTGATTAGAAGTCAACCCGCAACTCGCCTACAAATATGTAGTGATTATATATTCTGTTTCCAAGTTATTTTTCAATCCTGAAGATGCCTTACTAAGGGAACTCTGGCCGGTAGATACAAGAAAATGAAAATGCTTTGCCCTATTGTTTCCATACTAAAATTGTTTCTCTACTCTAATTTAAAGTTGTACTGGTAGAGCTGAATCTGAACTTGTATACTTGAATATACATGTATTTTGATGAATTACTGTACTTTACAGGTACCTGTACACTATTGACAGTATTGGAGTCACCCAACCAGATCAAACATTGGAAATATCCTTTTATTCTAGTTTAAGCTATATCTTGTGTCTTTATATTTCTTGCCGGTGATGGAATGTCTTAACCCATTGGCACTCAGAGCGGCCAAAACAGGCCTGACTATTTTGTTGATATTTTCCTTACAAAAGGGTTTTTCTCAAAAATATTTGAAGGAGAAATGTTTATCAGAATATTACCAACAACTCTCCTTCAAATATTTTGTGAGAATATGCTTTATTTTCAAGTTATTTTCAAAAGTATGAAAATAGCAGACAATACTTTCCTGGGGAACTCTGAGTGTGAATGGGTTAAGCATATGGTCCTTTTAAAAGGATGTTTATATACAAGTTTGGCATCACTTCACTTTGATTATTGTCATCTTACCCTAATATGGGTCATGGTGCATGGTTTTAGAGTTCTTGTCATTGGATTTTCCATTTCCTATCTCAAACCTAATTGACTTTTAACCATGTTCTTTCATTAAATAGGCCATTCAATTGCAGAATGTACACACAGTGATTTGGTTACATGAAAATAGATAGCCCTGTTGGGCATCCCATTATGTGATAGTGAATTAACTTTCCTACCTTTCTAGACCTTTTTTTCAAGACTTTATGATAACTGACTTAACCTTTAACTCTGATTAGGCCCATTTATGGTATAACTGGCATTTTTTACAGGCATTTAGTTTTGGCTTTTTATTGTGCTCTCCATGATAGCGCCGAAATAACATCCTTTGAATAATATCCTGCTTTGTATCTGCTTTGTTTGAGTGCTTGAATGCACAAATTCAAAGTAGCATAAATACCCTCCAGCAGGACTGTAAAGCAATTTTTTTTGCACTACAAATTAAAGCTGTATACAGTATATGACTTCTGAGCTTGCCAAACAAACCATTGCCTTCGATTGCATGCGTGTATATATGTTGTTACTCTTGACCATAAGCACATATTGATGACTGAACTTGACGACTCTGTGATGGACATCTTTACCAAGAGTGTTTCCAAGGATGGACCAGAGGCCTCCAAGGTATGTACAGTTTCTTTTCTTCAGTATTTAGCATTTCTGTTTTTCTTTCCGCAAGTATTATTAGATAGGCTAGGTTTATCATGCTCAATGCATCCTATTGGTATTGTACACTTTGTGAATATGACCACACTATCAAAACTAATTGAATAAGGTTTGATCTTTTTACTTTTATCTCACTCTTTTTTAGGAATAAGAATAGTAGAATAAGAAAAATTTAATGTATGCATGTTGCAATATATAAACTGCAAAATGAGTTACTTTTCTTGCATTCTCTATTTTTGTATTACACTCAAACTTGTGTGTGTGCTTATCCTCCAAGGCTTTGACTCACTACTCTTTGCATCTGCTTGTTTAAATTAGTTTGCTGTGCTAAACATGCAATGCATGTCTTGTTTTCCTGTGCTTGAACTTTTCTGGCCTTTTATATAGGCTAAAATTATTTCTTGGTTTTGAGATTACTTTACTTTGCCTCTGCCTAAGGGTTCTTAAAGGGTACTTACGAATCACAGCTTATCTGTTCATCACAGACCTTGAATAATGAGTAAATCAAGCAGAATTGATTGTTGTCAGATGCAATCCATTCTCTAGGGGGGGGGGGGGGGGGGCACCCCAATGGCCGAGTGGGCTACTGCATACCATGCAATTCTTCCAAGGCACACAGCAATGGTACTCTCCAAGAGTTCTAACTCAACATCACCAACACCAACGTGGGAGTCAAATTATTGAAATATTGTAAAAAATATTTTAAAGCGGTTTTCTATGAATTATCAGATTATCTTCCAATCTAATGCAAAAGACCATTTTCTTGCTTTAATATGCGTGAAAAATTGTCATTCAGAGAGAATAACCATGCACACCATTTTGCACACCCAACTGGTTATTCCTCTTGATAATTCCCCTTTGGTTAGTCCATGACATCTTTAAATTGATGGATTAGAATATAATAATTTACAATTGCTAAGGCAGCTGCTTGAATGACACCAATTTTTTTTTGTTGTTTTGTACGTATATATTTGTGCGGGAATCCAATCTTTAATTTCTCCTGGTACCAAAACATATCAGCATGTGATATGTGCGATAGAACCGTTGATCATTCACATTTTGGATTGACTAGCAAATCCCACAGGTGCAAGGAGACTAATGAGAAGAAGTGCAAACCAATGTGGATCGAGGCTTAGGGATTCAAATATATATATTTTTCATTTTAGTTTTAAGCCTTCCAGCGCTGAGGCTACTTTTGTCCTAAGCGCAAGGACACAAAGATTTTTGAAAAACATCCAAACCTTGTCGTGTTGGTGTTCATTGGAAAGCTCTAGCTGAGTTCTCTCAGATGAGTACCCATATGCCAGGGTTTCCATCATTTTTCAGGTTTTTTGCATCATTTTGTGTGGGCCAAATTAGCCATGAGTATTATAAGGGTTAAGCCTACTTTTTATAATGCTAATTTCTCTGGGTTGACCTATTTTTAGACCGACATCCAGAAGGCAGGAGGACTATGGCAAGACTGTTTTAGGGTGAGAAATGCACACCGATAATCAAATAATGATTTGATGTTCATCTGATGATAAGAGATCTCCTGTGAACAGATCCATCACACTTCTGCCTGCCAGACCTCATAACCTACATTCTCAGCATTACTAATATTAGATAAGACAATAGATAGAATTGGACATATGGTATTAACACATTAACACTGATTACCTTAATTCTAAATTTACCCTTTGATGATTCATAATTATTTTAGAATAAGTGGATGGCCAATTTTGACATGCTAGACATTTAACTGTATTAGTTTATAGATTATGCATTGCTTAATCATAGTTAAATCTTGTCTATGGTAAAAGTGAATGTCATGAAGATGTAAGCAATGGTATCCTTTCATGCAACGATTTTATGTTTTCAGTTTCCCAGAAACGATATTCAACAAATGCTGAAATGATTGGTTTTAGTGCCATAATTCAGAATCTTTGTTTAATTCAATTGATATAACTGAAAAGTGGTTTCGTTTCTACTCATTTTTGAATACTTGTGCATTCATCTTGGTCTGCTGTAATTACGTCATTTCTCAATAATTTATTTATTTGTCTACTGTAAACCCTAGATTCTCCTATCAATCTTGAGGGTGGAATTATTTATGTACGGTTGCCACCCATCTGCAAAAGCAAAAAAGTCTTTGTATTTCACATATTAAGGGAGTACCTTGGCCATCCTTAACAATCCCATACCCCAAGTGATTTTCCTATATATAATGATATACCCCTTAAACCTAATACCCACACTACTAATTGGTTTTAGAAAAAACATGGTGCTTGCAGTAGATGTTGATTAGAAGGGAAATAATTTATCTTTTATAGAAATTGAAATTATCTTTTGTTTTCAGTGAAGACAGGTGATGGCTGACTGCATGGCTGATATTTGATCCTTTGACATGACCCATTATATTGCACCCCTGAGGACACTACTTTAGAAAATGATTAAGAAATGACACGGGAATTGAAGATCTGATAAACATTTCACCTTCAAATATTTTCTAAGAATGCTTTTACATTTTATATTACAACATATATTTAATCAAATCCTGAAGAAAATAATTTAGGAATGACCTATTCTAATGAGGTTCTCATTTGGATCTTAACCTTAAAATAACACTCATCCTAACTTAAGAATTTACTTCTCAAAAGAATGTTATATATGGATTTCCTTAATTCATATTTGATTTTTTAAGAGGTCAAAATGCACCAATCTTCCTTCTGTCGTAAAACATGTTGTGCATCCTAACAGATCCATTAAATTTCCCATTGCTTCATGCATGGTTGCTTGCTCTTCATCCCTATAATAATGGTGCAGGTGCTGTGCCATTGTGCTCTAGAATATACCAAACTAGGTAAGAGCTTGAAAAGCGTGTCTCGAGTGTGTGAACTAGTCATAACTACTGTAATATGTATGCTGTATTTGTATTTTGCAGAAATCTGGCATTGCTGATATGATTTCTGGAGTGGTGATGGACGATTTCCTCTTTGAACCTTGTGGTTACTCAATGAATGGACTGCTGCCAGGGGTAGGTTCATATCAGTCTATTTTCTGTTAGTATTAGTTAACCCTTGTGATGCTGAGTCTACTTTTTTGTACTAGGTATAATATTGCAAAAATATTTGACAATTATTCAAACCCTGTCATGTTGGTATTCATTGGAATATCCATAAATAGTTTTTCAACTTTTTTTTCAAATTATTTTGTTTTGTCCAAATCAGCCACCACCAGCATAAGATTAATACCCTATAGGGCCATATGTTACATTCAAATATGCTTGCCAATATGCACTGGCTTGTCTAACATACCTGTAGGTTCATGTCTAAATAATGTCTAAGTTCAACCTATGCATACATTTGAATGAACTTAGTTGACTTGAGTTATTATGCTTTAAATATTTGCTATTAGCTCACTACTAAATGCTGTGTGTTTTAGGTTAGTATTAAATTAGTTAAACTTATGTTAGAATTAAATGTTTGTTTTTAAGATATATCCATGTAACAGGGCCATCAAAGGTAAAACTGCCTGTTGCACTTTTTGAAACTCCTGTCGCAAAATACTAGTAGTATTTCTAACTTTTACCACTAAGAGCCATTAGAAGAGTTTTCTGCGAGGGTTTATAGTTCATGAGTGCCCAGGAAGTCTAATCACGAAAACAGATTCCCAGTGGAATGCTCTGCGTCAATCGTTTTGATTGTAGACTTTATTTATGATAAAGCATGCATCACGCTGACGCATAAGGAACGTTAGGCTCTTTATATGTTTATATATATACCATTTTAAATATGAGAGCAAGTGATTGAACCAAACCCTTATTCTTTAACAGTCTAGACAGTTGGGATTCATGAAAAATCAGATTTATATCCTTCATATAGAGAAAAAGCCACTTCACGGTAGGCTTGTTTGACACAATGTTTATGTGTGTATCTTCAGGAACACTTATAAAACTCACTTACCAGTTGTCAGAGGATTTCAACTCAGACGGATATAATCCTAATCGCCATTGCTTGCCCAGGGTACAGAATATCAATTGCATTCAAGCAAGATTAAGATTGATAATCTTACCTGGCATCCTGCCAGTTGGTTGTCAACATACATGTATTTAACAGGTGCTGACTCATGAATGAATTGGTAGATCATTTGATATTGATATTGCCCAACTTCTTACCAAATCATACCATAGATCCAAGATATCATGAACGATTTTTTCAAATCTATTTAAGATATAGAGTGTAAAGCTTACCCAATATAATATTGAGTGATTGAATAAACTAGACCATCACAAAAAAATCTTTAAAAAACTGTCTAGTTGATGAACACAAAAAGATTCTTAAGGTAACAATTTTTTATGATTTTCTACACTATAGACAGATGGTCTACACAGGGTAAATAATCTAAGGAACAAGTGAATAACCTTTTTTTTTCAAATCGGGTATTTTTATTAGACCAGGAACTATTAATATATTTACTTAATGTATTTAATAACTATTGTCTCACTTTGTTAACCCATTCACACTCAAGAGTTCCTCTAGAAATAACGTCTGCTACTTTCATACTTTTGAAAATAACTTGGGAAAAAAGCGAAAGTTAAAATATTTGAAGGAGAGTTGTTTGTCTCCTTATCAACATTTATCCTTCAAATGTTTTCAAAAAAATTCTTTTGCAAGGAAAACATTTCCAAAATCGTTAGGCCTATTTTGGCTGCTCTTGAGTGTTAAGATCTTACGATACTCTATACCGGTGACACCTATTGGGTATTGGACAAACTAAAATAATTTATTACAATTTACCTGACATCATTGAAAATATTGATAAGAAATTGAATTTTATTGAATATGTACCAATTCTGATTATACCTGCCTATTATAAATAGTATCCTATGAGTTTTTTTGTTTTTGGCTACAGTGATTTCCATATTCATTGAATTTGTTGTTTTGACACATTTTCAGGAATAATGTGTGATAATTCATGTGTATAAAACGGGGTTCCCTTTCTTAATAATATCTTATATAAGTATGGGCATAAACAGTAATGATTGAGTAACTCTTTTCTAACATTTTCATGAAAATTTGCCCCAAAAAAGTCCTATTTCACAAACTTTGACCATCTGTGGTTCGAAAACTAACATGATGACCTATCATTTTCTTTATGTCTTCTTATTAAGAGCATTGTGTAGATAGTGTAGACAAAAATTGGTGAAAATTAAACTAGGCAATTCTGACTTATTTCAATTTTGGGTTAAAAACTTGTTTCTCGAATTCCTTAATTTTGCCCAATAATTCCTATATAACAGCAGAAAAATAATTTCAACATGGCAAAACAGTATTTCAGGCAGTGTCAGTATTCAAACATCTGTGAAAAAAAAACTAAGTTGATGACCCCATGATTTTAAGTTGTTTTGAAGATCACTGTGCCATGTTCTTTCCTTCAGCAAAATTTCAGGAAAATTAAACTGAGATTTCTAAAAGTGTCGTAAGACCTTAATAGGTTAATTGACTGTTTGCCAGTATGCTAAAACTGAGATTTCAAATGTTTTGCTTCAGGGTAACTACATCACTGTCCATATCACCCCTGAGAAGGAGTTCTCCTATGTGAGTTTTGAGACTAACTTGGCAAGCAGGAGCTACCAGACTCTCATTGGGAAGATCCTGTCAGCCTTCAAGCCGGGCAAGTTCCTCATGACACTCTTTGCCAACAAGGTAGGTTCAACCAACACTAGAAACACAGTCGGCTTCTTCGTCTTGTTGATGAAAATTGCAGTACATTCTATGGTCTTTATATGTCGCTGCTGATGATGAGTACTGTAAAATGGCTATTTTTTCTGTGAGTTTTATTTTCCCGAATGCTTTCAAACGGGAATAAACAACACAGGAAAAAACAATACAGTACATGTCCAGACTTAATAAGCACGAAGAAATCCTTGTCCTTAGCCATTAATATTTACTCTTTAGTATACTAAAATTAAAATTCCATATAAAAAATGGAAAATTAAAAACAGAAAAGTCCTCTCTTCGGAAATATTAGAAATGGAAACACACAAAAATGAAAAATTAGGGAAAATTGTTACATGGAAAAATTAGCCATTCTACAGTATTTCATTTCTTAGAGATAGGTGCTGGTCTCTTTTTGACCTTTGACCTCTGAACTCCACCAACAATCAGTGACCAGATGGATTAGTTTTTCTGAGAGATCTTCTCAAAAATACCACAAGGATTCAAAGATTTTTGAAACCCGTCTAAACCCTGTCATGTTGGTATTCATTGGATAGCTCTCACTAATGGCTCTCGGATGGGTACCCATGTGCCAGGCTTTCAAATATTTTTCAGGTTTTTTGGATCATTTTGTATTGGCCACCAGCAGCATAAGGGTTGAGACACCAGTCACTGATTAAGTTTATATTTCACTCTCGCTCTGTCATTAATAATTCTTTCGAAATCATGAGTATGTGCTCAAAATATCTTCCAATGTCCTCCCCATTTTTGTGTGTGATGACCCTATATCAAATACTTTTAACTTATATGTGCTTGTCTGTCATTTATATTTTCTCAATTTGCTTAGCAGTGATTGAATGACTATTATTGACAGATAAACCTGATCTCATGTGGGCATCATGCAAATAGTTTGACACCCCCCAGTGTGCATAATTTAATTACGCAATCCGATAGAGTGGTAGATATCAATGTTTATTTGAATCTTAACCCTCCCAATGTTCAGAGGCTACTTTCATCCAAAGCACAAAAACACAAATACTTTTGAGACCCATCTAAACCCTGTCATGTTGGTATTCATTGGATAGAACTCAGAAGAGTACCCATATGCCAGGGTTTTAGTGATTGTTCAGGGTTTTTTTGCATCATTTTGTATTGGCCAAATTACCCACCAGCAGCATAAGGGCTAAAATCTTCCTTTTCATTATTCCATTGTAAGAAAATGAATTTAAAAAAAATGAATCTCTTTTCAGAACTCTGTTGCTGTGGATAACTATCGTGTCTTGGAGAACAGCGAGTATTTCCTTGGCTACAAGCGCCAAGACCACCAGCTGTGCCAGTTCAAGAACTACAACCTGACCTACACCCACTACGCTCTCCATAACAGCCCCAACCGCCCTCCCGCCCCTCCATACTGAGATATTGTGCAATATGGTCTCCAATGCATCTCATGTCAAAGAAACTCCAATACTGCACCCTCCTTACCTTTTTCTTATCTTGATGTTTCTTACATATTGTACTGTGGTATCGTCCAACAGGTTTTCTTGTGGCTTACCTGGAAAGGTAAACGCCAGCTGTGGCGCCGCTTCTGCTACAGCTGGAACTGTCCTTGCTGATGCTCTTTGATTCCTCTTACTAACACGTTCATCAGCAGAGTCCTCCGAATTCTGGCTCTTGTCACCGGGACAAGAGTACGCCTTACAGCTACCAGAGTCAGCCACTAGGGTGCGCTATAACCGAAGGGTCATGGTTCAAAACACAGGAAGGGCAGCAAAAGTTCCATTGCAAAAGAGGGGAAGGGAGGCACCATAAATAAGTCTACTGAAACATCTCTTAACCCTAATGCTGCTGGTTTCTAATTTGGCCAATACCAAATGGTGCAAAAAAACTAAAAAATGACCAAAACCCTGGCACATGGGTACTTATCTGAGGACACTCATTGAAGGCTATCTAATAAATACCAATATGACAGGGTTTAGATAACCTCAGCATTGGAAGGGTGAATGGTTTATTTTGGGAAGGAAAGGTATTGTAAACTTATCACATGGGACAAGGAGTGTGTTTCACACACTTAAAGCAGGAAGTGTTCACATCTTATCTGGTGTTTTCCTTGCCCTCTTTTTAAATGGAACAGCCCATGATGGCAGTGTCATAGGTATTCAGATATGCTGGGTTATGCCTCAGGGTGGCACGGCACAAGAAACTCTGGCTAAGACTGGGTAAGATTGGGTTTAAGATTTCCTGGGTTCATTTTTCATTATAACTCATTATTCAAGGTAATGGATGCATATTGGTAAATAATAGTGGGAGCTTACAAAAAGAATTGAAATCAATTTCAAGAATCGGCTGACTAGTTTGCATACTTAGATATAAAACAATTTATACTTTGTTCTAGATTTTCATGAATTCCTTTTTCTTGATTTATGAATCATTTGACTTATAGACATGAACATTTGAATATTATACTCATTACTTGTCAGCCTAAGCATTCAGATATGGTCATTTTGTGATTACAATTGTAAGAAAATCTATCATTTGTTTCAATACTGCATGTTTGGTTATGACTTGGCCATATCATCCTCCTACTTTGGTATTATCCTACTCAAGTTAGGGTATGCATACTTACTATTGATATGATATTCTGGTAATGAATCTGAGCCCAGGCAAGGGTCCTCCCTATACATACAATGTAGCAGGGTCCTAAAGGAACCTACCCTTTCTTATAACTGCCACCATTATGAAAACCTGCCCTGTACACTGACCCCAGAGAACATCAAACTGTATCAGACATGTCTCTATTCAAGTGCTAAGATTTTGTTTTGCTTTATCAACTCCGCCTCCAAATGACTTATTGGACTGATCTATTAGAAAATGAGATTGATAATTTTTTGAACTTCTCATTTTGTCTTGTGGAGAATAATTGTAACCCATGCCAAAAACACCTCAAATAACTTTGCCTTTGCCCTTTAAACTGCTGAAAGAGTCACTGATCAACTGATTCAAAATTGACTTCTGTAGGTATATGGCATTGACCTATTATAAGCAAGGAATAGTGAACCTAGAGGATATTAATGACCAGTCCTTGCAAACAGTGGTCTCTCAAGCAGGATTGACTTTATTTACCGTCTAGGTAGTGTTACAAATGTTTATAACTAAATACTTTGGAGGTTGAAAGGGTAAAGCTTTCCAACATCTACAAAGCTGAATAGGACATTAAAAACCAACCTTTGTGGAGGATAGGTTGTTCAACCTTCCTGACAATTGATGGGGAATACTCCTAATGAAACCCCTGTGAAGTGATAGTTCTGTGTTGCAGTTACATTTTTTTTTATTGTGCACCACATGACTACTAGTGTCTAATCTACACATTTGAATAGTACAAATACTAACATTGGGTGTGGGCACCACTTAAGGAGTTGTTTTTACATGAGACATATTGGAAACCATCATGACACAGGGACCGAGTGCAGACCCTGTGTCATGGCAAGTGTCATTGCACACATGGTGTGTGAGAAGAAGTTACTGATTTTGAAAATTTAACATTGTTGATCTTTTTTTTGAACTACTGATATTGAGAATATAATATTGTTGATCTTTTTTTTCTAACTTTGGAGCAAGTAAAAATTTACCTTGGGCCATGGTATTGTGTGTTAGATCCACATTATATGAAAACACCTTGAGGTGGTTAAGTAGGATTTCATTGAATGTACTGAAATACATTCAAAATATAAAGTAATTAATAGTGGCTTCACAAAAATTAATCATATTTATATGTTTCAATAATCATTGCCATTTCTTAATAAGAAAAATTATATTTGACCAGAGAGAATTTTATACATATTATGTGGATTTTCTATGCAACAATCAAAATGTGAATCATAATGAAAGGCCTAAATTTGCCAACAACCATACATAGAATTCATAGAAAAATGTGCTTTGTTGTGCTAAAAATTAGTTATGTTACTAGTTATGAATCGGTCAACTTAGATGTTTAGTCCTCTTCCCTCTGTCCTTGACATTGAAAACGTATCAATTTCTGCTTCAATTTCTAAGCTTTATGTATTGCCTTAGCTTGTCAGAAACTTTGGCTTCACTCTTTATTTACAAACAAATCATTGGATTGGTTTTTAGTTGTATTCACTATTTACTAATGTTATGCATCCTTGTATTTATGTTGTGATCAATGCTATTTTTATAAATGACACACTCAAATAAAATCAAATGGTGCATGCATTTCTTGAGAATATTAACAAGCCAGTAAATATCATTTTTTTTCATTCTTCTTATGACCTTTGCATTAGTTTGTCAAATGACACCAGTCCATCAATTCCCAAACATAAATTTAATAAGACATATACACATAGTAAGAGTTTTGTGAACTATGTGCAAAATCATAAATTTGCCAGTATCAGAATATGAAAAAACTGAAAATTCTTGAATATATTTATACGATCATGCACTTTTTAGTGCATTGCACTTGATAATACCACAAGCGTTTACCTCTTAACTATGCTCTATACAAGACGTGTTGAAAACATGAACAAAACATATTGGATTTCCCTGAATTTCCTCAGTTTTTCAAATATAATAAAAAAGATTTTGAGTCATAGAAGTGCAAAAGTTTCCAATCTCGAGTGGCTTCATTATCTGCTGTTCATCAATTGATTAAGCTAACTACTTGGATGAAAATCCTTATTTTCCAGGTTATTGACCCTTAATTCAAATTAGAATGACATCTTTGTAACCTATATGGCTTAAAGCAATTAATGTCAACACTATAATAGCACAGATGGGGCTTTTGACTTTCAAATGATTTAATCAATTGAATCGAGTCATTTGTCTAGAAATATTCTGGAAATGTACGAGTCAAACAAGTATTTGTTAATGAATTGCGCCAGTCTGATAACATTCTGTCAATGTACAATTTCCATTATTTATTTTTTTGACAGAGAATGATTTACAGTTGAAAGAGTTCATTGTACCGAAAGGAAATTCACTCATTTTAGAAATATAGCAGCTATTTTTTAGTAGTTGAATTTTGTCCCAGTGTACACCACAATATTTGATAAAACAGTTGAGAAACATTTTGAAATCTCTACACTTAAAAATAGACACCATTATTTTTCTTTATCTATAGAATACAAACAAAAAAGATTTTTCCTCTTCTACGCTAGAATATTTGGTATCTATACACACCAAAAAATGTATTTTGATAAATCTGGGTATTTCAATTTTGTGACAATTCGTCAATAACAAATTCCTTTATCAAAGAATATTTTAAACCATGTTTCTACCATTCTTATATGAAGCTTACTGGGGTATATTCATAGATTGAGATTTAGCCCAGTGCTAATCTGTGAGACCAGGGAAAATGAAACAATCAAACAACGAATGTTAATAATCTATGGATATATATTTGCATGACGCTACTTGTTCTAACAATAATAAATATAATTCAACATTTACCCCTGTATTATTTATTTGTCTTTTATTTCACACCATTCTATCTGTATTTAATTATCAGAGTCCCATGTGTTGCCCCCAAAAAATTGTCAGTAGGTCGTATATGTCCTTTAAATTCCAAAGCTTCATTGCTATACTACTGCTGTTCAAAAGTCTATTGAATTATAAGCAGGCCTGTATATCAGGTATTTAAATCTAAACAATACTGATTTTGATGTGCCTTTCACATGTAAAGCCAGTTGAGAATGTCTTATTTCGTTCGTTCTTTCCAAGCTGCCCAAAACTAAAAGCTCATTGTTTTGCTCCTTGATTGACCATAGAACTGTCTCTTGGGTAATCACAGGTCTGACAATCAGTGCTGTATTGTTTACAGAAGCCATATGCTTATTGGCACATTCTGGAGAGTGGGCAGCAGCTCCCCGCCATGATTTAACTAGGATTAATTTGGGGGAAAGCGATTCTCATTCATCTGTGAATTGGACATATAGAGTCATAGTTGGCTATCTTGAATGGCTTCAGCCAGTTGTGTTATGTTTTTGGCTTGAAGAACAGTAGGCATGTCGATCATCTGACCTCTAAAGGTAAAAGCACCCTGCAAGAATAAAATGCAATAGATTATCTAAAGAGCTCAGAAAATTAGCTTATTGAAATATATTTATATTTTACATGCTAATATTATAAAATTTGAAGATGTCAGGATTTTCGGCTATGTAGAAATGTAAAATCATAAATTTTACGGTTGATAAAGAAAAAAAAATCTTCAAGGTTTTTTGAGGTCTAATTCTTTGTTTTTTCAATTTTATTGACTTTCATTTATCACCTAATGATATTCACACTGTAAACCTGACACGCTCCTTGTAAATATTTTTGAAACTAGTCATTCAAATGGTTGCTTGTATACATAGCAGGTGTCTCATTTTTTTAAGGAGGCCAAAGAATACTTGGGTAAATATTAACATGCATTCACTTAATTGAAAATGTGTACCAGCTTTGAGTGATGTGATAGGCTTTACTTGAAGTCCTTTGCTTTAAATTTACAATTCCTTATTTATTTGTCCTGATATTTGTTTACATTGGTTTGGGTGTCCACATGATGCTAAGCCATCCAACAGTCCTAAGATCTATACTAATATAGTGGCAGTCAAAGCAATGCATTTTTATAATTTGCACTTGAAAAGTGGCAGTAATATAATTTGAACTTCAATTTATTTCAGCTTCTCATGCCATAGATGTAAAGGATGTGAGTGAGGAATATTTACCATCGGTCAATCTGCTGTTTTCATTTAAACAAAATCTCAACATTTCGCTGATGCATTTCATTATGAATAACAGGTTTATTTTTTACGTAGGGGTGACTACATGTTAAGAAAACTCACCCTGCCTGAGTCCTGGTGGGAATCAAATGCCCTGATCAATTCACAGGCCCACTCCACCTTCTCTAGGCTGGGATAGAAGGCCTTCTGAACCACAGGGATCTGGCTGGGATGAATGACCTGTTTTCCCGTGAAACCCATTCTGGCCCCTTCTTCTGACTGTAAATGCAGTGAGTCCAGATCTGGAACCAAAGAAATGCACAATAGAGAGTGAATGATAAGAAGCAACGGAATTGTTTATATTACAAAAAGCTTTATGGGAACTGTAAATAGTCTAAATCTCAAATGACTCAGCTTGCAACATAACCACTTACCTTGTTGCAAGTTGCAAGTGAATTTGGCAATAAAAAGTCAACCGGGCAAGCAGAACAAGACCCTAACTTACCCGCTCAGCAAGTAATGTTTTGGGCAGAGTCCTCACTATGTAACTCACTCTTCTTTAACAGAGTGGCTGGGCAAGTGGAAGTGCCGACTGGGCTAGTAAACTTTAGGGGCAGCTTGCCCCGCTCAGCAAACTATGTTGGAAACTATGTTGCAGCATGAGTATTTATATAGTCAGAATTCCCTATAGTTTTATTCCATTGTCAGTGTGAAAGTGCATCATCTTCAATAAACTAAGTTATCATACTAAGCTTCATCAGGTTGCCAATCAGCAGAAAAAATATTTTGACCCATCAACATTTTAATATTTCTAATCCTACCAAAAGAAATACACACAATATTAAATTTGTCATTTTAAAGATAACAAATAATCGGAAATAAAATGCCCACCTTTAAGTTAGAAGAGTTATTTTGACCCATCAACATTTCAATATTTCTAATCCTACCAAACAAAATACACACAATATCAAATTTGTCATTTAAAGTATAGAAATGAATGAAAATAAAATACCCACCTTTATAATTAATGTGCACCAAATCTACAGCCTGTAGACTGAAGGCCTTTGCTATCAAAACAGTCTTCTGCCTTGCATATAGCAGTTCCTTGGCATCAGGTGTCCGAGTGGCTCCTGTAATACACAAACAGAACAATGAAACCCATAGGAGTGGAAAACAATGGATGAACATTATTCATCCATTCATCCCCCGGGCAGCCTGAAACATGCTGAGTTTTACTGTTATATATTTCTTCATTTTGAAAATAGTTAAATATTAATCTGAAACCAACCAACAACTCTACCTCAAATATTTCACACATGCATGGTATATTCATTTGTTAAAAGTTAAAAGGACCATAGTTCAAGAAGGCACATAAAGAGAGAAATAGTGTGTGTGAATAGTTAATATTTAGAGCTATTATCAAGCAGTATCCAATACATAAACCAGTGGTGTAAAATACAGAATAAATAACATATTGCCAGACAGAAATAATGTTTAAGATTCTCTGACAAACATCTTGTCTGAAATGTGCACAGTCTGCTTTAAAAGGCCTCCTGAACAGAGATTTCATAACACCAGGTTTTACCGTTATTCCCTTTTTACACACTCTTGACTTGTAAACTTAAACCTATCTGCTGAATTTCATTGTTAGACAAGTTAAGACCAACATATCCTTGATAAAAAGTCAGTTTCATAGAAGAGTCTTAAAACACAATTTGCAAAACAATTTAGTCTTATGAATATCAAGTTACAAAATGTAAAAAAGTAGAAAAGTACCAATATCTGCGCAGAAGTCATCTGATCCAAATATCATGCCATCTATGACAAAGGGATGATTTTCTGATAGTTCCACTGCTTGCTGACAGGTGTCTCTGAGGTTCAGTAATCCGATGGCGCTCTCAACCATGATGATCAGCTTGATCTTCTCATCTACTGACCTGCCTTCCAGACTTCCTGCGAACTTTTCAGCAAACTATATATAGTTGATAAGAAAAAGTATCAGGTTGATTATCTATATTTGATAAATTTGTTGCATTTATGTAAATTTTGCAAAATGAATATTTTGAGAACTTAGTAAATGTAAATCAAACCTTGCGGTCTTAAAAATTGGGTCATCATAGATAAAAAAGGCATCCATTGTGTTTGAGAAAACTATTCAATTATGACCTTCACTTTATACAGCGTACTTATAGGCCATTAGGGTACCCAACTTGTATCATTATATTACCTTCAACGAGTGTACTCAACTTCCTGAGAGTCAAACAATCTTCTTATACTAGGGAATTTCATCATCTGTTTTGAATTAAGAATAGACAATGCAATTTTAACTCCTATTCATAACTAGTTAGGCACAAAAAAAATAATACACAATAAGATTTAAGTTAAAAGATTTGCCTGAAATAAATGTGTCACTTTATTTGGTAAATGCTATCCTGAAAGTATCAATATCATTGTTTGATATCAAATTGATACAAAGTATAGTTTTGAAAGTGCAGGCAGGCAGACACTTTTGACTCACTCACCCATTTGAGGTCATCTGGCTGGTCAACTTTTGGCAGTACTAAACTCCTGGGCAGCCTTTTGGCCTGGAGAATGACCCTAAGATCCTCCTCCGCTAGGCCACTACTCACAGAGTTGACACGCACACAACGTTCTGTTCTCCCAAAGTCCATATCACCAAGAACCTTGCAAATGGTTTCTCGGGCCTCTGTCTGGAAAATATTTTGGCATTATCAGGCCTCAACGCTAACTTTTTACTGATTCTTAAACATAACAAGAAAAAACATTGCATAAAATTCACTGAATACATTTATTTTATCTTCATTTATATCTTAAACATTTGGGGATATTCCTGAGGGAACCCCTGTAAACAAGAATGTCCCCAAATGTTTACTGGCCCTGTAGGACCAGTTGGTCTTTTTTTATTAGCCCAAAGCCGTTTTTGTGAATTTTCACTGGCCTGGTGCATGCGGTTCATATTAGTAAATTTATCAATATCATTATTATCATTATTATTATTATTATTATTATTATTATTATTATTATTATTATTATTATTATTATTATTATTATTATTATCATCATTATTATTATTATCATTATTTTTATTATCATTATCATCTATATATGAAAAGCGAGTTTCTGAGAACTTTGGTCTGGGTAAACGTAGAACCTGGCCCCTGCCTGCTCCTACTACTGCCGTGGGTGGCTTACCAGTGACTTTGAAGATCCATAGGAGCTTTTTCATTTTTTGATTTGGGGCATTTTAAGTGTATATTTTTGAAATAAATGTCACAATTGGTTCACTTTGCCAATGGCAACTGTCTGCATTTGAAATGATACCATTGTTGCAACAATGTATTCAATACAATATGATACAACTTTATGTATAAAATCATACAATATTGCAGAAAGGTTACAAAAATCTACTGCATCTTTTACCCATTATCTCTGTATTCTCTCTCTCTCTCTCTGATTTATTCATTTTATCACATTTTGCAATTTCTTTCTTCTGTATTTACTTTTTGCCATCTCTCTCCACTTGAGCGTACCTGACTTATGAGGCATTTTGAATTTTTTACTGATCTCTCTTTCTGCAAAATATTTTTCTTACCTTTATCACAAAGGTTATGGGAATGTGAACTTATCTCAGCGTTTCTTTTTTTTTTCTCATTTGGTAGGATCTTAGAGGCAAAACTTGTGCTATGCACGGGGGCCAGCTAGTTATTATTATTATTATTATTATTATTATTATTATTATTATTATTATTATTATTATCATTATTATTATCATCATCATCATCATCATTATTATTATTATCATCATTTTTATCATCATTCTTATCTATCATTCATTCATTCTTATATAGTGGTTACCTTTCTGTTGAGAGCGACCCCATCCTCACAGTCCATGACAGCACAGTCTACATTTAGGGAGGGAATCTTGCGCAGCTTTTTCTCTTCACTGCCAGGAACATACAGCACTGCCCTTCTTGGTGTATAACCTGTGTCTGAACTGCAGTGCCTGACATGGTTGCAGTGATTCTGAACTGAGAATGTAGTGCTTAGAGATCCAACCCGCAGCTGCTTCACATTAAGCCTTGATACCAGGCTCCGTCCAAGGAAAGATACAATAGATCTCGACATCATTGACAAATGTGCTTTTTGAGTATGTTTTGCTGATATTCATTCACCAATATGATATCTATTAACAATCCATATTGAACATCTGAATGAGAAGGAATATAATAGAGGAAACAGTTTTATTTCATATCTTAAAATGTAAAACCAAATTTCAAATATCTCATTTTGCTTCAGGCAAGACTGTAAATAGCTTGTCTCATTAGATTCACTACAATATACATAATTATTTTGTAATACATGTATGACAAAAATTGTTCTCACATAGGGAAAATGCAACAAGTCAAAGTAACAAGCACTGTTTATATTTCTGTCGTAAAAATAAGGAATAATTGAATTCAGAATTGGGGGAGGTGGGTCCAAGGTATCCAAAATTGGGGGAGGGGCAGAGGGGGCAAAACTTCCTCCAGTCAACCCCCCATCCCCTAGCCCTGTGAGTGTGACGATGTCTACATCTTATGCTGTTGTTACTAATGACATCTATGAATGTTTGGGCAGCTATGAACATCCGACAATAGATGGCACCCATAAACGCTCACGTGAGCTACCCCCTCCCCTAAACAAACCTTTTTCGTGGAACAGCCTTTATCTGTTTTGTTTATGATAAAAATAAAATACAATTCACGAATGCATGCTTCTCCGTGTTACAAAAGCCAATAAGTTGTGTTGAATTATAACCCAAGGCTTTCGGAGGTCTGATGTATCTCACGGCCTCTTGTATGCGGCCCCCTGGCTGTGAGATGCATCAGACCTCCCTTTGACCTTAGGTTTTTAACACAGCTGGTCAGCTTGCTTGGCTCGATTTTAATCAACACAGCTGTCTGGCTAAACTTCATCACATTAAAAGAACAGTGTCGGGCCGATGGTATGCAATTACTGTTCCCTCTGTTATTCACATTACAACTTGTCATTACCCTTTAAACGCAGTTCTTTACTTGTGACAGCTGCATGTTATTGTGATGCTGCTTGTTTTCTTGTGGGCGCTGACATCTTGCATCGAGAACGAGGCCGGAGAGGCAGAAAGGAGAATGTCCCAAGATTATGGGTACTCACACCCTAATTGCTAAGGATATTTGTCAGATTAATTCCAATCACATATATCATGCAGTCAAATGCCACATCCACCTGTCCCACTAGAGATCAGGTACCGAAAGTATGAGAGACCAAATCAATTCTTGGACAGCATACATTTGTCTTCAAACATTTCGACTCCATCAAATATTATTGTCTACCTATTGATCCAGGCCCTTGTTTTGATATGATGGTTAACATGATAGCACAGCCTGTTGATACTTTTTGAACCAATTGTTTCACGATTCCCACTACAATTGCATGCCCCAGGAGCTCTGGGTAATAGGAAACCCCTGACCTGTATTGTGCATTTGATAGGTAGCAGGCAATGTAAAATTATGCACATGTACAACTACTTGGTCTTGCTGGCAACAATGCTTTAATGATGGATGCAATTACTTGGCAGTCATTAATTAGTCTTAAGCCTAAGTAAACAAAATTTATTTTGAGAGGGCGAACTTTTTTCCATAATAATTCATTCATCATTTAAATTGTAAATGCAATTTCATAGACTAAAATTGTGTAGCATTTGGGTAGGCAGAAAGAAGGTTATTCTTCAATTATTCAGAGACGACAGAAACTCAGAAAGTACTATATAGTATCTCCATAGCTTTCCTCAAATCCAACTACATCCATCACAGCTATTAAGGAGTGGGATTTCAAAATATGAGCAAAGGTCTATGAAATGAGATTTATAACTTGGAAGTGCTCCATCTTAGGGGAAAAGCTCCAATACAGATGACAAGGATTGCGGTTTTAGGATATCTATTCACATTTGCTTGTAAAATGGTGCCATATATGAAAATGCAAAGAGAAAAACAATAATTCCCCTATACATACATTGTTTTTTTGTAAAGTTCAGGATGAAAAAACAACATAACTCTAGTCATCAGTGTACAGTATTCATGTCATTTATTCAACATAATACCTTCCATAAATTATATACAAAAACAATAGCCCATCAAAGTTTAAAAAAATCCTTACTCTTTATTCGTTGAAAACTAAAATGCTAAGTTCTAATTGATTCATAATCAATTATCATCTATGAATTGTTTGTATGTTTGTGTGATACAAAAGGTGAAACCTTATTCAAACAAACACCAATGCAAAATGTAGGAAGCTGTAGAATAATCAAATGTTATCCATCCTACGAACATTATTTTCATCTTAGCCAGTCAACCCAAAACCAATAAACCAACACCTCCAAGAGGGACACAGGTGAATCAAATGGGACAAAAGTGATAAAATAGAGTAGTGTCAAAATGGAACTTTAAAAAAGTACCTTGATTTGAAATGGCCTAGTATATTTTGATGTGTGATATAAAATTGACCCATTCATGCTCTGAAGGTACTAAGGAGGTGAGATGTACCTACTGATGTGTTTTGCCATTTGGGTTGGTTTCATACACATATCTGAAGGTGCAGATGTCCGAACAATGCTGTCCCATATCTCTGCTGGGTCATACTTCCCTTGAATGCCAGCTTCTATATGAAAAGTCTGAGTGACACCCACCCTACTCCCCCCCCCCCCCACACACTCAAAAAATAATGAATATCCCACTGATAAACAGACCCAATGTCTTCACAATTTAAACACACAAAGAATGCTAACAACACAGTAGTCAAACAGAAAGGGAAACACCCATTTCAAAATAGATATATCAATAATCAGCTATGTGACAATTAAATGTTCTTCCTGGGATTTCAGCAATCTCTTCTCATTGCAATTTTTCAAGACCCCGTGTTCCAAACATGATAGTATCTTCAAAAATTGAAAACATAGAGGTGCCCTAAAAATATCATGGACAGCATAAATCGTTGAGATACCATCAGGGTAAACTTGTTATAAGACGTCTGTTTTATTAATCCACGACAATCACATTTTTCTTTGAAAAGACAATAGCGATGAATGACGGTTATGAATGAATGCGTTATATACATGCTGCAAGCAAACTCAGCTTAGCTAAGTTTGCATGAAAGTCAATATATGTGAGATCTATATTTTCCTTTTGCGCTATTCCTATATGCTATGAAGCGGCAGGTATCGGTGATGTGACACTATCTAGTGGTTGCCATCTCGACTCCTCCAGGGCATCAAAGAATTCCTAGGGAAGGAAAAATGTGGTATCATTATGAAATTAATACACTACACAAAATACCATTTTGAAAATTTTATTGATTCAATTATAAATTCTTAAAACCTGACCTCATTGTGAATGAAACCAGAATTGTCATTTAGAAAAATACTAAATGTAATGTAAATAACTGAATTGTTCATCATAACACAGCTACATTCACCACACAAAACAGACCTAGTGATGACACATAAATTATGCTGAGAACATCAACAAGAAGCACTTTTCTGAAGGCAATCAGCAAAATATTTAATTCTTTAGAATACAACCTTCTGATAATATCCAAAAAAAAAATGAACCAAGGATGCATTCAAATATTTGAATAGGTATTGAAGTGAGTTCATCTTCAATCTCTCACAGGGATCAGTGCTATCATGGGATGCTGCAGGAATGGCCCTCATTTAGTCATTTCAGTGTACTGTATAACTGGTATTTTTTACAGGCATTTAATTTTCACTATTTTCATACTTCCCATGATAGCACCAAAATAACATCCTTCAAAAAAAAATTCTATAGTAATAAATTTATAATTTGAATGCTTGCATGTGTGAATTTAAAGTAGCACAACTACCCTCCAGCAAAGCTAATTTTTTAGCACTCCATATTGAAGCCGTATACAGTATTACAGATAAGTTCTTACCCCAAACTGCTCCATACACTCTGCATTAGCCTGGTCCACATCTATCTCAGTCATTGGATCTAAAGCAAAGAGAGGCATCTTCAGATACAGGTATAAAACACTAACATAGACAGAGTAACTTACAAACGAACCTTCCAACTAAGTTGGAGTTATCATTACCTTTTATAAAATAGACAAATTAGGTGATAAACAAACCCAAAATTCCTTGTAAAAGCTTACAGCATGAGAACTTAAGTGATAAGTATCTACGTTTACCACTTCAGCCATGGTTAAGCTGTCTGAGAGAAACAAAACCAGGTATAATGATGAGATACTTTGTTTGAATGGAAGTTGGGAGTGTGCCTAAACTCATTTATCATGAGGCTCAAATGGTCTCACTATTTCCAAGATATCTTTTTGACAAAGTATCTTCTGAAATACAAGACAATGGGAAATGTTTATCATAACTCAACTTATATTAATACTGCCCAAAATTGTCAAAGATATCACGTCATTCAGACGACACCGTTCTAGGTTCATATATATTAAACTGATTGCTGTTACTCACCCTCTTCCTCCTCTTCTTCCTCATACTGTTGCATATCACTATACGTTGCAGGCTGAAGATGTAGAAAGAGAAGAAATCAAAAACGTTATACACCACAGTTAACTCGCAAGGACCCTGAGTACATCAAGTAGTGCTGCATTTCTAATAATACAAAAAGGGATGATAAGATTAAAATAATATTGACTATATCATCTGCCTTTAGAAAAATCATTCATTTGGAGAAAGGTGTCACTGTTGAGGAACTCTATGATGACTTTTATTCTGTTTGTGAAGATGATTGAATTACTCATTGATTATCAAAATTAAATATAACTCTAACAACATCATGACCGTCTTGTCTTACTACTTCGATTACTTTGAAAAACCAAAGGCTACCACTATAACTACTACTACTACTACTACTACTACTACTACTACTACTACTACTACTACTACTACTACTACCAAACAATGGTCATCTCAGACAAGACCTCAAATTTCATTTTGCAAAGAACCATTGAACAAATGATACACATACATTGCCCTTACCCATCACCTATCCACCTCTTATACCCTAACACAGCAGATTGAAGTAAACAGCACTCTTATAACCATAATCATAGCACTTTACTTCCAATGTAGCCCAAAGGGGCTTATCAACAGATAGGAAGAAAAGTATAGAACACCACATATGCTAGTAAGTAAAAACCACCACTTGAAACACAGATAGAAATCATGATATTACATCATTCAATGTAAATATAGGAAGTAGCTCAAGTAAGTTCACTTTGTATGATCAAAGGCTTATGTCTCATAAGCCTTTGGTATGATATATTCTTATTTCTACACCCTAGGAAGGGTTTCAAATGTTACAGATTATAAATGATTTTTTCCGAATGATTTTTAATTATACAATCAGCAAATGATGATCTATGAAAAGCTTTTATGGGAATAACAGTGTCAATCTACCTTTATAAGAAATATCCAAGCAAATATGAAGAACTGAGGTAAATTGTTACAAAGCTCCTCAATTATAATCAGTATGATACAAATGTCCTTCCTGTATAACATGGCACATTGGGCAAGATTTCTTCTTTCACTGCATGCATTGACTAAAGACTGAAATACATGCTCTTCACAAAAGTCCTTATCACAGTTAATATAAACTGTGATTGAAAAGGCTCAATGCAATCAGTCTTTATGAGACAATTTTGTTTGTTGCTATAATGAAATAAGAGCAACAAAGCTAAAGCCATCATTATACAATAGAACCAAGCTAAAGTGATGGATATCAACACTACTTTTTCATTTCTATGAAAACGGATGTCTGTTTTGGTAATGCAATTTCAATATTATATGTTATTTTCAATATATAAGTGTCATATTTTTCACAAATTTCTCACTACGTCACAGATGCAATTAAAAATTGATAAGAGATCTAGCATGAAATCTTGTTACACTTCAATATCCCAATTTGCACCAAATCCATAAACCAAAACCACCCAGGAGCACTCTCCGATACACAAAACATTACCTTAAATTCACGAAGGTTGTTCATGTTAGGCCAACCTTCGGGTTCCATATCATAGTCCTGTTGTAACAAGAATCCAAACTTTTTAGTGGTTTAAGGGAGTGGAATTAAGTTGGTATCTATTATCTAGTTCAGATGAAAATTTTGATATGTTTATACTGCATTGACATGTTTATTGAAAATATAATCAAAGTATTGTACTGGTTACAGGAACATTTAGAATAAATCTTGAGATAAATGGGTAATGTCAAATATCTGAAAATGCTATAAACATATTTCTTCTAATATTTCCTGTAATAACTTTGTGTGTGGAAAATATGCATGTAATGTGAAGCCACCTAAAGAAGCTGGGTCTTAGTGATCCAAGGTTCTACCTCTTTCATAGTTGTTTAAAATACTGACATAAGAAAAGAGATACCTAAATGATAAACATTAGAGTACAACATGAATATAAAATAAGGTTTGTGAAATTCTATTAAAACAGAGAATGAAGTAACGTATATTCGAACCCAGATATTGGTGAAACACAGCCAGCAGTAGATGGCAACAACTTTGACGTTTGTGAAATTCTATTACAAACAATTTTATTTTAATGAACTTTACCCTTATCAAGTCAGATTTAGCTTTAGATGCTATTTCATTACTTAATAGACATCCAGATAATAATATAAAGTTGAGGAAAAAAATGTCATATCTTATATATATGACCTTTCAATAAAGTGGAAATATAATATTTTCAAACATCTGACATACTATTTGGTGAATGGCATGGCACTGCTCCACTCACTATTCTCTTGACAAAGCACTCCCTAGCTAGCCACAGTTTTTAAATGTAAACCAGAATACAAGATTGATTTTTCAAACCTTGTACTGAATATATCTGGTATAAAGAATCTCTTGGGGCTTTATGGCCAGATCTATAGTCATAGTGACGCTGGTTATGACAGCAAATGCTTATATTGGTTAAATGTTATTCCACACAAGACACACCCCTGCATACTTATCACTTCAAATTCCCAATCTTCTTCTAATTGTTATTATTATCATTATCATTATTATTATTATTATTGTTATTATTATTATTATTATTATTATTATTATTATTATTATTATTATTATTATTATTATTATTATTATTATTATCATCAATATTATCATATCATTATCATATAATTATCATTTCAATTATTACTATTATCATTATCATTATTATTATTGATATCATCATTAATATCAATTATTGTTATTATCATCATCATTATTGTGATAATCATCATCACCATAATGATCAAGATCATCACCATCCCCACCATTATCATCAAGTGGAATTGCTGACAATGTAAACTGCAAGTATCAAAACAAATCTTCTGTGTAACAAGAACTCTTGATTCCACCACTGTAGCAAGCATGGATAATAGATCACCTTTCATGTTTTAAGGAAAGAGAAAGCTGAGGAATGACTGGCAATTATCAGAAAGGGAAGATCATTCTGGGCAGCAGAACACCAGCTTATCCATTTTTATTGGGCCTAAAAAAAGAAATTGGTTTGTTTCTTGCAACTGTCAAAAAGATAGGGTAGGTAGGTGAAAACTATTTTTTTTTACCAAAAGACTGTGTTTCATGCATAATTTATGTTGATTGGGGGAAGGAAGGGTGATAAAAAACTTTAGGGTAGGGATTTTTATTTCAGTACAAACTTGTCAGGGTAGTGTTACAGGAAACAAAGAAACCTTTTTCTAGGCCTCATGAATAGTAAAGATCAGTCAGGAGAAAAAAAACATTCCTGACGATAAAACAAAAAGACTTTAACAAACACCCTTTATGAAATAAGGTGGGAATGAGCAATTCTGGAAGGCTTTATCATGTGTCCTACCTGTTGTTGTGAGTCTTGGGAGTAAGAGTAGTTATGTTGTGAATGCTGCTGCTGTTGCTGTGGTTGCTGGTTCCAATAGTTGTAGTACTGGGCCTGGTTGGGGAAGTTGGGGTACGGGTTATAGTTGTTCCCATACTGCTGCTGGTACTGCTGGTAGTATGGGGTGTAGTAAGGATTAGACCCAGGTGGCCCCATTGCTACTGGAGAAGGTCTGAAATAAATCATGTCGTAATATACAACCGGCTGTCCTGACCATTCCAAGATACACACTCAATTACTAGCTTATTATTACTAACATAATTGTTACAGTGACAGAGACCTAACAGAAGGTCTGAGATAAATCAAGTCGTAATATACAACTGGCTATCTTGACCATTCCAAGATACACACTCAATTACTAGCTTATTATTACTAACATAATTGTTACAGTGACAGAGACCTATGGGAAAGACTATCCAGTAAATAGGATGTGTGTAACCAAAACAATCGTGTCTTGTGTTAAGCACATAACATTGCTAATGTTACTTAAAGGACAATTCCACCATGAATAAAACATAGGCCAAAATAGTTTTTTTATGGTATTCTCTACCTAAACCCAAGTTCCCACCACTGCCAACCTTCATACACAAAGGATATTGCTGTTCAAACATATCCTCACCAACAAGAAATTGAGGCACTGGGAGCACCCATTTTAGTCTATAAATAGCTTATCTCTGGGTGTTGGTACACTTATCTCTGGCTATTGGTACACATATGTCATTAGCAGCTACCTTACTGGATTCAAGTAGAGAATACCCTAAGAAACTATTTGGGCCTGTGTTTTATTCATGGTGGATTTGTCCTTAATGAAGTGAGTGTATGCACGTGTGTATAATTGGCGTATTACAAAATACATCCCTCCATTATATTTTGCAGGTATGTGTTATGCACTATAGCCAAAAATGTTATACATGTATATCAAAGATATCTAAATTTCTACTTCTTTTGATGTTTTTTACCTTTTAGGAGTGGCAAGACAGATGCGTATTGGTTTGCCACAAACTTCTTTATGCTGCATTTCAACAAGTGCCCTCTGTTGGTCCGACTCGTCAGTAAACCTCACAAAACCATAGCCTTTACTTTTGCCACCCTGAGCCAGCACAACTGTAAGAAACAACAAAATATTCGCTACAAAATATACAAGTATATATTACAAGACTACATGGTACACCAATCTTCTTTTCATTGTTACAATACAAGGCTGAATACCATATTCAATAGCTTGAAGCTGCAATCTATGAAGTACACTCTTATGTAGCTGCATTGCTCACACAAACCAAGTCAACCAGTCTCTGAGGGGGGGAGGGGGGGGGGGGCTGGGTTTGTGTGCAGCATAGGAGAGCATCTGGTGTGATCTGAATCGATTTCTCATTTACCAAGGATCAATTAGAGTGCAGTCTAATCACCATGGCTATGTCTTTATATCCATATGATAAGTCATGAATTTGACATCTGTCTGGCAGATTAAGGAAAATAATCGAAAGGAAGACTATAGAAAAACCAATAGTTCTAATTGATGATAAGTTAGATTTAAGGCTTGCTCAACTCACTGACCTTTAGCTGATCTACAGCTGGCATATCTACTGGCGAAGGCTTGGTAGAGCTGGAGATCATCCACACTCTCAAACAGATCACCCACAAACAACGAATACTCCGGCCTGAGAAATAAAACATATCATCCTAAGCAAGTGGCAATAAATGGGTCCTCTACATGTGTCTTTTTTTTCTGAAAGATAAATGCTTCAGACTGAATTGTACATGAAATTGATCCCAATACCATACCAAAAAACATGTAATTATTGTGCAAATTGCAATAAAAGAATAAAAGTTTGCATATCATTTTCTGATACCTATTAGAAAATGCTGTTTTTCTTTAATCTATTCATATATGCATCATACATATGGTATGACACATAAAGAAATGGTATCAGCGTGTTTTAGGTATTACACTACAGATATGATCTATTCCTAATGGTGAGTATTGGTTCTTTTATCACAATAATAGTAAGGTACTTACATCATCAAGTGTTCTTTGCCATAACTGGCATGATTGAGTTTGAACCTCTTAGGCTTAAAGATAAAACATGTATATATTTATGAGTATATGAAATTAGATTTAATGAACAATATCAGATGTTAACATCTAGCCCAGCTGGACTAGTATAATATTGGAAGTATTGTTGAGCCTTGTAAATCACAAACGTTTCAAGGCTAATAAGAAAATATTATAGGGCTAGTAAAATCTAAGGCTATCAAGTTATAGGCTCAGAAACTACAACAATGTCATGATTGTAACCAACTAGTTCTCAAAATGAAGTGTATATACAAGTTCAATGATATATTGATTTTTTTCTATTTAGAAAATTAAATTTTCTAAATAGAAAAAAATCAAAACTTACTGATTATTCAGAGCACACTGAAAACATGCATCCCGCAGGAAGTCACCAAATATTTTCCTAACAAACTATCTTCTAAGACACGGCTGAAGTATAAATAAAGGTCCTACGATACTCTATACCGGTGACACCTATTGGGTATAGCATAAACTAAAATAATTTATTACAATTTACCTGACGCGACTGGAAAAATTTAATGAAATTGATTTTTTATTAAATATGTACCAATTATGCTTATACAGCATTTATGGTAACAATTGAGCAACTCTATTCTACCACTTTCATAAAAACTTGCCCCCAAAAAGTCCTATTTCACAAACTTTGACCATCTGTGGTACGAAAACTAACATGATGACCTGTCATTTTCTTTGTCTTCTTATTAAGAGCATTGTGTAGATAGTGTAGACAAAATTAAGTGAAAATTAAACTAGGGAATTCTGACTTTTACCAATTTTGGGTTAAAAACTTATTTTTCGAATTCCTTGATTTTGCCTAATTATTCTTATATAACAGCAAAAAAACAATTCCAACATGGCAGAAAAGTATTTCAGGCAGTGTCTGTATCTCTGAAGGAAATATAGCAAAGAAAGAAGCCAGTTTTGGAGAATGAGACGTTTGTGACATAAATTGCATCAATTTTTCAAAAATCTGTGAAAAAAAATGTCAATGACCCCATGCATTTAAGTTGTTTTGAAGATCACTCTGCTATGTTCTTTCCTCATGCAAAGTTTCAGGAAAATTAAACTGAGATTCCTAAAAGTGTTGTAAGACCTTAAGACCAAATAGACTTTTAAATATAAAATAAAGTTGGTATAAGGAATTGAAAAAGATGAATGGCTACATCTGGACGGGCAGAATTTTATATTGCAGATTCAGAAAGGCATTTTAAAATGCCCCGCAAAGCCCTGCTTCTCAGTAATTTCTGTAACACTTCATATGATGTTTAAGCCCACATACCACAAGTTACCTTTAACCACAATTGATGTAAATAATTGTACATACCGGAGAACTTCCTGGGATGACTTTGCCATTGAGTCTCAGCATACAGGTATGAGCCACATCAGCATCTCTGAACTCCACAAAACAATAACCAGCTGGAAGACTGCAAAACAATAGTAAATCAGATATAGCGAATAACAAATAATAACAAGTAATAGAAATATCCAGCCGACGTTTTTTAATTTTATCATTTTCATCAATGATAGTTTATTGATTTTCCTTAAGGTTGGCACTGTTGTTGTATTCTGCAAGCAAGTTCAGTCCCTCTAGGAACTCTGAATGCCTTGGACTTTGGGAGATTTTTAATTGGGACTGGCCTAAGGGGAAGGATATATTTGGACAGATCAACATATATTGAAACATAATAATAATTAACATAATGCTTTCCATTGGAGATAACCCTATGTATATTTGATGATCAATTCTGTTTTCAATTTTTTTTTAAATGGCTCAATCTTAAGGGTGATAGGTTACCTAGTTACCTACCCAGTTTGTTTGTGTTTGATTAATTTGACACCAACAATTGTCTCTCCATTTCGTGCAAAAGCTTGACCCAGAAAGATCTCATCCATGTATGGTTCCAACTACAAAGGAAAAACAAATTTCAATATATGTAATGTTTACTAACAATTAGCACACGATTGGGCAGTATGAATCCAGAAATCCAGAGCAATAATTCTGATAAAATACTCCAAAAAATAGATTACGAGATTCGAACAAAGCTACATTATATCACTTTGAGAAGCGACAGTTCAGTTCAATTTGAAGCGCACGCCCTATTACTGAGGGCCTCTTATACATTTCAATATTACAATCAATCACAGTAATAAAATAGCACAAGATATACAGTTGGTCAAGCTAGACTAATCATTAAAGAGAATTTGGTGGCCAGTAGAATGAATTCTTGCAGTTCTAACGATCTAAACTGCATTAAAATTGACCCATGGACAGGCGAGAAATTCAGTTTTTAACGTGGATATAGTAGCGGCCCCGGCATGGCATGGCCAGGAAGCAAGCCGATTTTAAAGAGAATTTAATGGCCAGTAGAATGAATTCTGGCAGTTCTAACGATCTAAACTGCATTAGAATTGACCCACGGATGGGCGAGAAGTTCAGTTGTACATAACGTGGATATAGCTTAGATTCATCCAAGGATATAGTAGCGGCGGCCACGGTGTGGCAGCACCCACAACAATGCACTTTCATTAACGCACTTTCATTCATACATTTCATCCAATGGGAGGCGTCCATGTTTTTGTACTGTACATTATGTCATTGTCAACCAATGAAATCGGTCGTTACTGGACGATATTGTTGACGACGACGACTTTCTGGGTCCCTGTATATGTATTTCTTATAGTGAGGTCATATACACTAACGCTCTATTGACTTATTGCGAGGCTTCGCGAAACGCCTGCAGCCTTTCCGAGCTTCGCTCCCTATAACTGGGGGAAAACTATGACAGTATTGCACAGCGTGCGATAGATTTCAAAACGTGCAACAGGCCATATCCATCAAGCACTGCCTTTGTATATTCTAAAATGTGTTATTTTATGAACATTGCTTTCCCGGATTGCACTAAACATTAACATATGGATATTTTCATGGAGTTATCTTTTGCTCAATAGAGGTCTCCATTATTGATATAAGGCAAATATCATAGTGCCAACTGATGACCAGTTTGTGAACCATTTGTCGCACTATAGATGATGTGTCTAAGACTCATCGTCTGTGCTCCAGGACTTTTATTCTTGGACACCCCTGATTGGCCATTTAGTGGCTATAGTAATAGGCTATTTAATACGTGCTGTGGGCGATAATTGGGAAAACAATATGGATAGATGGTTGGAGGCATCAAATAAAGATGGGATGAAATATTTCGGCCATATTATGTTACATTGAAAAGTCGGATCGATAATCTTTGCAAATACACTTACATCACCCATCCATAACGTAGTTGCACTTGTCATATTGGCATTGAGTGTACCTGCGTTCAGAAACGATTCGACATGTAAATGTGTACTTAACTTGACTACGTCATCAACTTCTGCTTAGATTGTTTTCGGTTATTTCTACCTCATATATATCATTTTTGAAAGGTCAATCTGCTTCAATACGATTTATTCATAACAGAACATAATCTTACGGAGAATTAATCATTATCATATGGTGATAATCATTTAACAGGGGCAGAAATATTAGTACATACACATAAATCGATGACGTACTACACAAGCACATGTCTTCTCCCACGATGGAAGTTGTAGTGGGCACCTATGAAGAATTGATTTTAGGTTATAAAATCAATAAAACCGATGAGGTATGTATATGACATAATGAAATTTAACTATAAATGTGCATTTTCATAAGAGCATTGCTGTTATTATCGGTTTAAAGGATGCCTATCTATAGTATCTATACATTAATAGTCCCCTATGATATAGGCTATATCATTGCCTTGGTCAAATGTGTAGATACATGTACTGACATGTACTGAGTATTGACTATTGTTTCATCAGAGACTTCAAATCATTTAATCTATGTCATCTGGACATTACAATATTGACATAACTTATTGGCTTAGTAACCAAAATGATGTCACCAGAGGAATTCCGCATTGCCTTTAAGTCCTTTCTTAACTAGCTTATGGTGGCAACAAGGCAGGCTTTTCTGTGAAGGAGATGCAGGAAAATCCCTCAGGGGCCCTCTTTTTTTGGGATAAGTAGAAATTTAGTTCAGGCAAGTAAAATTGCCCATAAGGGAGCCCCTGTCACCTCAGTGCAAACTTAATATTTTTCATATTGATGCATTTCAGTTTATAATTTAAAAGTTTTTGTGTATCTGGTGATGACTGAAAACTAGAAACTAAAAAACAATAGTGTTGCAAATGGTTAAGGATTCTAATGTTTTGAGTGGTTAAGGTAGTTTGATTTTAAAAATAAAATTATTCCAAGCCTGTGGCATGTATGGGGGCCTGCAAGGCTTGGTTTAGGAATAAACTCTTAATCTATAAGTATCTTATCTAGATATTGAAGGACTTTAATATGTAGACAGATGTAAATCAAAAAGGCTATAAACAACATTTAAAAGTGTCAATACAAACACAAATTCAATGTTGTAAATGTTTAGTCTCAGTAAAATTTGGAACTGGTCTCCTTTTAAAGTCCATCAATTTGGCACCTTTTAGTAACTAGCTAAGCCCTGAGCTACCTCGTCAAGGTAGGTGCCACAGCTGGGAATTTAACTAAATATCTAAAACAATCCAATCATTCAACACCATGTTTACAAATAAATTACACTCCTGTTTTAAGGCACTCTAGATTTTTTGTTTCACATAATCAGGAATGTTCACCTAATCAACTTCTCTGACATAATTAAGAAGTAGTTGGTTGTTACTGCAATACTATCCAATCCAGTGCTGTGCACAAGGACCTGCTAGTTTAGCATTAAATTCAAAATGCCTGGAATGTGTGAAATTTCTGGGAACCCTTGCCACTTTGAAGTCAAATAAACTAATTTCAGATGGATTCAAAAAACCTCTTTGAACTATGAAATGTATTATTCACACTGAAAAAACATACATTTCAAAATATAAAATTATGAAAATAAGTGCCTGGAAAAGCCAGAGAATGTATTTTAGAGCATCTAGACCCCGCAATGGCGGTCGTCCCATGAGCGTCCGCATTGAACGCGCTGCGTACGATTACCTGGACACCATGTCTGCTACAAAACCCAATTTGGACACCCTGCTATCAAAATCCTGGCTAGGTCCCTGCTCAGGGTAAACCCTGGCCCTGGGCTAGGGATACGATTGCAAGGCCTTCAAAGCAGTCTAAGTTTTAAATGTGTGTGTGTTACAGATGTACATTACCTAATGCATGTTCCTAGTATTATACATTTTCTCTGACCACCATCCAGACATGTGTCAGTGATAAAAGAGAGGTTTGAATGCCATAAGGATTTCATTTCTTTTAATGAGCCATATGTAAGGTAACATTACTTTGACACAACTAAATATTTAACCAAAATTTGGATTTATCCACTTTAATTCCAGGGCTATGAGCTGGAGCAGAGTTTCACTGACCATAACCATGGAGGTTGTGTGAAGGCAATAGCAGTCTCCTCTAAAGGGATGCAGGCATCTGGGAGTAGTGATGAGAGCATAAGACTACTCAACTTGAAGAACAGGAAAGAGCATGGCACACTCCGTCACCATGATGGTAAGAAAACCACAATAATCTACTTTGAGTAAATATGACATACAGAATATAATCAGGGACTTAGCCAGGACCCGTCCTGCCTGTCTTTTGGACAGGTACTCTCCTGAAAACCTCCTTTTTGGAGAGGCACAATTTTCTTAGAAGAATTTTCAATTTTGGAGGGTAATAACCAAATATTTTCCTAACAAACCATCTTTTAGGACATGGCTTAAGTGTAAATTGCTCTTTTTGACACGATAGGCTAGCAGATGTATTTGGTATAATGAATCGAAGTAGATTAGTTGCTAAATCTGGACGGGCAGAAATTTTGAAGTTACTGTTCTGGACAGGCATTTTTGAAATCCTGGCTAAGACCCGGTATATAATTATGAATCAAAGGGCAAATTTTAAAGCTCAACACTTCATGGCCTTTTATTATCTTAAATTAAAAGGATTGTTTTTAAAAGCAAGGTAAGTACAGGTACGTTACAACATCTTATCAGTGGTGAAAGTCCCTGCTCTAGATATTAGACAAGACTGAAGTACATGTAGTAAACAGTGGAAGATAAATGAATCTTTGGGGTATAAGAATCACCAAAAGACAAAATAACACATTTTGCACTTTCCTCACTAGATATTGGTATATTTTAATAAACATTGTAATTTAGACATGAATATCAACACTTCATCTTGAAAATCTTTCATTTGAGCTGTTTGATTTCACTCTATAATATGTGGTCTTAATGGTCTTTGTCCCAATGGGATACCTTAAGGAGTCCCTTTTGTCACCTATCTGATTAGGTATTTAATGTTTTTATCATACAAACATACATGTTAAACAGAAACAAGTGTAGCATTTATTATGTTATTTACAATCATTCCTATAGAACATGAACTGTTTTACAAAACCAATTTCTTATTTTACATT
The DNA here is from genome assembly GCA_963942565.1 of Maea johnstoni. NCBI lineage: Eukaryota > Metazoa > Annelida > Polychaeta > Spionida > Magelonidae > Maea > Maea johnstoni. The sequence goes on along the minus strand of OZ012684.1, from coordinate 76,431,776 downwards.
TTGTTGAATAGATTCACTTGACTAACTATTTAACTGAATTCTTTTATCAGGTACAATTACATGGTTAGATTTCTACAAAGGCACACACATGTTCAGTTGCAGTGATGATGGGACAATAGGAATCTGGAAAACCAACAAATGGGATTGTATCAAAACATTAAAAGGTCATAAGTAAGTGGTATTACATTGAAATGTGTCTTTTATTCAAGTAACTCTTCTAGCCACTAACAACTGAAGCACTTATGTGATTTCTAACCGTGTGTTGAATAGGGAAGATCTTTTGAAGAGTTCTTTTTGATATTACATATAAAAAAATCCTTCAAATATTCTACAACCTATTTCTTTGTATATCTAAATATATTTGTTATAGGCAGGCAGGAATGATCCTAGTAGACGAGATGTCAATCATAAGTCTTAATTCAACTGAGCTTTTAAACAATTATTACACCCATTTATGTAGAATAATAGGTTTACACACTGAAGAGTCTGCACGTAACTGACATGATATTAGTGATTTTGTAACTAAATGGCGTCTTTGTGAAGTACACATACTTATATAAATGATAAAACACTTGAGGTACATTCAGTGTAATCCGTAACTCAGAGATTCTCTACCTAAATTGGTTAATGCACCGCCAGATATGATCTTTCTTCCACCACTGCTCTTCATGGCCTGCTTGATTTGTTTATTTCAGAGGTCCTGTTAATTGTATTGCTGTTCATCCCAGTGGTAAGATGGCGCTCTCAGTGAGCAGGGATAAGACACTACGCACATGGAATCTGATGACAGCCAGGACAGCTTTTATCACAAATATAAAACAAAGTAAGAAAAATGCAGGGGAGTGTGATGATGATTTAGTGAAAGGGTTTGGAACTTGGAAGTATGTAAGACTCAAGGTATCCATTTCTGAAATACTGAAGACACATCAAATTAAATAGTTTTCTTAATTCTGGCTTCAAAGAAGCTTCGCTTTTTAGCCAGATTTATTTTGATATTCAGACTTTTAACATTAGCTATATATGATGAGTTTGCATGTAACTGATTTAGAAAAGGACATTAATATTAAGCAACTGTATAATTAAGCATTTTACAAATTTGTTCTTTACTATTGAAAGAATATTGTTCCTAATCCCTTCTAAGTCCTGTTTTGTTTTGTGTTTAGTTGCAGATATGGTACTTTGGTCTACAGATGGAGATAAGTATGCCATTGTGGTACAAAGGACAGTTGATGTTTACAATGTAGAGGTGAGTGCCTAAAAATATATTTTAGTTCACAGATAGCCTAGACATAGAGAGGTTGTATAAATGTAATGTTTAACTCTATAGATGTTTATAATTAAATGAGTGGTGTTTTTACTCTCTCTGTCTCTCTCTCTGTCTCTCTCTCTGTCTCTCTCTCTGTCTGTCTGTCTCTCTCTCTGTCTGTCTGTCTCTCTCTCTCTCTCTCTCTCTCTCTCTCTCTCTCTCTCTCTCTCTCTCTCTCTCTCTCTCTCTCTCTCTCTCTATATATATATATATATATATATATATATATATATATATATATATATATACATACATAGAAATAACCAATTAGTTTAGATGTGTTTGTACAATTCTGTTTATGGATTCTGTAAGTATGAACAACTTACAATTTATATTTCCAGACAGCAGCTGTGGAGTATAGCATTGCCAGTGACTTCCGAGTGAACTTTGCTGTCTTTGTAAATGTAAGTATTGAATATTACCTGTGATGTGGCAGTGTTTGCAAATGTTTCAAATGCTTTAAAAAGATGTTTAAGGTGATAGTCTAGTACACCAAGATTTTCACCACTAGGTGGTGTCCTTGGCTGGCCCCTAAGAATGGATATCAAAACAAAAGATGGCACATGAGCAGTGTTCACTCACCACGAATCTCGAGCTGGCAACACACTATTGTTGTAACCTCAAGAGCACAAAAGATGGCCCTTTGGGGTTTCCTTGTTACATTGCTCCCGAACGACATGGCTGTCTGCTTTAACCATGCCGATTCCTTCGAGCTAGACCATTTTGACCAAAATTCTCAACCCATTTTTTGGCTCAAAGTGAATAAAGATGCAGTCTCCGCAGCCAGTATTTTAGAATATGACAGATATGAACCCCGTCTAGGTGCAAGGTCATGTCACAGGTACCTTGAATACCTGAAAATCAGCACTTACTATGTAAACCATGTGCTGTTAGTAATTTTGAGGCTTATAGGAACATTCAAAAATGTTTTTAAGATACTCATCGTGCAGATCCCCTGTTGAGGTTGGACCTTGCATCTCACCAAAGACATGAATGATCATATGGTAGATTCTCATTTTCAAGTAAAGGGTGATTCTTGACATTTTGCCAAAAAAACTAAACACATCAAGATATGTTCTTTAAAGGTGCCACATTACCTCAAAATTGCCACTTACTGATAAGTTCACCATTATTCCGCAACTATGAGATGTAACCTTTACAATAGCATAAGTGCCGTTGTCTTAAATAAACTCGGTTTTCATATATTCAAATTTTAAAAATGACTCATATATCGGGTAGGGTTCTACCTTAACTCATAGGTTACAATTTAGGAGTCATGATAAAACTAAGCCTGTTGCTGTTATTTGGAGGTGAAACATTGATTGATAAATGAAATTCGCGAAACATGATGTGGTAAAAACTTGTGAAGTTAGAATAAGTCTTTTATAAGAGTTGGATGTCTGTAAATAAGAAACAGGTATAAAGGGCCATAACTCCCATTATAGCTATTTTAACCAGAGAGCTATGTGCAGAGCAATGTGATGCTTCATGCAGGTGTTACATGTATGTAAAAATGCAACCTAAAGTGAACCTAGCTGAAATTAAGCTTTTAATTGCATTCTCAAAATGATTGCCAAGCAGGCAAACCCATATTTCTTCATCATTTAGTATTTTTCTGGAACATTCATAGTTTCGTTTTTTTTATCTGTCCATCATAGATATGTGTCCTTTTGTGGTCATTTTATTTTTTTAAAGTTTTGGTTAGCAAATCACATACCAAATTTACTGACAGAACTTAAACATGTGTTTTACCAATGAAGATAGGTAAGTAAATGTGAAAATAGATAATTTGAGAAATATGTGTATTATGTTCATCATCTATTGCCAAAAAGTATAAGGACAGCAGGCGGGTATGGCTTGGTCCTTCTAGAAAATTTTGGGAAACTTTTCTTTTCCCAATAAGTAATTTGGTGTTACCACCATAGGATGCAAAACGCATATCAGTCATTTAACAAGATGAAGGTACTTTTGAAAACAGCATGATTCCAACCCTCATGCCATCATCATTGATGATGACCATTTTAAGTGGAGTACATGAACTTAATTTCTTTTCCTTTTTTTTCTTCAGAATAACATATTAGCGGTTGGAGGAGAAGGGGGTGATATTCACTTTTATGATGTCAACAGAAAAGAGAAAGTTTATGAGTTCAGTACAAACACAAACAGGTAAGCTAAAATCACTGAAACCAGATACTAGGTATGGTGCCAAAATAAAGATCACCTGGGAAGTGAGGATGTGAAGAAATGGGGTCCCGAGGGTGGATGTCAGGAGGGGATACACTGGAAGTGTGTGTGTGTTTGTTTCAGGGAGTTTAAACTTTTATTCCTGAATTCATAAGAAATTAGTATTTGTTGATATTTTTTTGTATGTTTAATTCAAAAGCGTTTAAACTTATATTATTTTCTCCTAGACCTGAACAATATCTTGTTTGAATAAAAAAGGTTAAATAACCATTTCTCATGTAAAACATTGCAATTTAAGGCTACGGTTATTCATAACTTCCAGTATTTACTAATGGCACACCTTAATCAGGTGGATAGGTCTCCTTTCTCTTCTACACATCTAACAGTTATGGGCAATGTTATCCTTGTTGAAAGATTTTTGAGGGACAAGGGGGATTCAAAATATTCCTAGTCCTACAAAATATTTTTTAGTGTAAATCCTTCAGACATCTCAAGTCTAGTTCACATTCGATACCCAATATGTTGTTGTCTTTCCATAATGTTTGACTTTTGCATTTCATAATTTATAGTTTTGAAATGGGTTTGTCTCTCCATTGACTCATTAGCGTAGTTCACTTCATAATAACACTGAAACAGTATGCATGTATTGCTTTCTATGGGTTGGAAAGATAATGAAAATCCAACATTTTTTCCATGGCAGTAAAGTAATCGCTGGAAAAGAGATATTTATTGGTTATATACTCATGTATCTAAATGAGAAAGTATCCAAACCACTATAATGAAGTGATTTTCTTTTTCAGAATCAAGTCCCTTCACATGTGTAGTTGTCCAGATGACCCTGGAAGTCAGTGGCTTGTGTCTGCCTCTAGCGATGGAACTATTGCAATATGGGAGATCACACTAGACAAAGATGACACAAAACACCTCCTGGTGTGCAGTGTGAATACTACATTCAGACCGATATGTCTTGCTGTGAGGACACCTCCAGTGGAGACGGAGGTGAAGACAGAAGTAAAGACAGAAATGGAGGAGGATGAGGAGGTAGAAATAAAAGAGGAGGATAGCAGTGAAGAGGAGGAGGTTGTAGAGGAAGTTAAAACAGAGATATGCATGAGTAAGTATTGATGTGGACCAAGTTAAGATATTTGATTCAACCTTGTGTAAGTGGTATTGCAGTTCCTGACATGAAAGACTAATTCTTAGAAATAAACATTTTGTTACTGTTGCGTACAACTACTGATCTGCATTTTGTTTTTAAGATAGGAGGCCCATTGATCTTTATAACAGTTGATCTAATGTGACGTGATACACATGTATGTGCTTTACCTGAACGATGGACAGTTTACATTAATTGTTTTGTGGCCTGAGAAGCATTTTCAAATATATGCTGAATCTGGCATCATTAGAATTCTTTCATGCCATAGATTGAAGTGCTTGCTTTTAAAAGCATGATCGTCCAAATAATGCTGTGGTATTCTGCTGGTTGGGGCAACTCTCTGCCTCATCTCAAGTTACTTATGAAATTGGTCACTGAAGCTCTGCGCAATATGATGTTATCTTCAAATTTTATCAATTTCAACTGAAATACTATTGTTAGAGGTAAGCGAAAATTGCTGTCTTTTACTCTGTGTTGGGGTGTGTGTGAGTGAGAGAGATGGCTTAACTATCTGATCTTGAATTTTTATTAATAATTTTGTTTTTCAGTAAAAAAGAAAAGGAAACCAAAGAAATCAGCACTTTTGGAACAGTCGCAAGGGAAGAAGAAAAAGAAACTGAAGTCATAAATATTAGAAAGATACACAAATTTTATTTTTATGCATTCATCATGTACAGATTCACATGAATAAAACATTTGTCTATAAAATACATGCGTTATATTTTATATAGGTTGTAATATCAAGGCCATGACTTGTTATATTACTGCAAATTATTCATTCAAAATAACTGTTACCAATAGAATCAGTATACATTTACACAGCGCAACTAGACATCCCTTACCCCCATAATGCCTAGACAGAACATGTGTTAGGAGTTAGGATCTGAAGGTAAGATGGGAGGAATCCATTGGAATGATAAAGAAAGCAGACCCCTAATCCCTTCTCCTGTCTGTGATAGGGAAACTGTTCTTTGGCTACAAGACTATTTGCATCTGTTCAACTTGCCACTTTTAGGTTAATCATAGATAGAGATCAAGTCTTAACCTCAACTAGCTTTCAGTTACTCTATTGGTAAGAGTACTTCTTATTTCACTGTTAAAAGATTAAAGTGTGTGCAGGATGCATAGAAAGCAGGAATTGTATAAAGATTATAAAAATTAAGTATCAATATATATATTGCAACAGAATGTAACCTTGATTTTTACCCTCAAAAGGCTCCTGCACCGCTTCTGGAAATAATGCTTTCTCGATAATGTGAGGGTATTGCACGGTCTTTTCACACAAATTGCTTGTCTGGGTGAAAGGAATATAAGTAAGAGTAACTATATGACATAGCATACACACGCTTTAATGGTTCATTGAGTTAACCATGTCATGTTTAAGCTTAAATGTTTCGCATTGTTATTGAGTTAACCATGTCATGTTTAGAAGCAACATGTTTTGGGACATTTTTAGCAAAGACCCAGATTTAAATGGATTATGTAGTTCAGTGATGATTCCTTCTCATTGGCTTGATAGATGTCCTCTATCTAAGATTGCATATCATTCTCTGGAGGATGAGGAATGGTGTCAATCCTTCTCATGGCCACACCATTTCTCTTTCTGTCCAGCCAGGTGTGACCATCAGGGCTGCTTTTAGGTGCGAGGGCTCTTCACTGCCAGCCGATATGCAAAACGACCAACCATCAATAAGCTAAAAATGCAAAATAAGGAAAGCTTAGCCAAGATAGGGCCAGCTTTATAATATATTTTGTTAGTAAACATTGCAAAATCAAGGATATACGTGAGTGGATTTGGAAGAAAAATTAATAAATAAGTTTACTAAGGGGGATCTGATTACTGTAAAAAGGATTAGCCCTTTACCAAAAATAAACCTTTTATTAGTAGATATACGAAAGCAAACAATACTCGATGTGGGTACCACTCTGACAATCTCACTGTGGTTGAATAAAATGAGTCAATATAATAAGCCTGACTGAAGAAAAGTTTTATGACATGCTGACGAGAAACGATTTCTATTTTGGACTAAACTTGAATGATTGTCCATTTTACTGTTTGCCTTGAGTTCTGTCTGCTAACTGTGTTATAAGTTATAACTGATGGAATTTACCTAAGTGTAGCTACCATGCCAGCTGGCATGAACTTTCCAGACTTGTAGAAGCGGCTTCCCATCACGCCAGCCAACACTGTACTGGCAACTGCAAATAGAAAATGGTATTATAGCTAAATTTCAAAAGTCATTATCCCTATACCTATGAAACTTATAATCGATATGTTAAAACTAGGCCATAAATAGGTATGAAATTGTTAATTGATATTTCATACCAAAGAGTGCATGCCAATTAATGAAAAAAATAACCATGGATTTAGGAAAAATATCAGAATTCCAAATACAAAAGACAGTGGTCCCATGGCATTAGCCTTCTTATGATATACTATATCTTGGCCTCTTTAATGAAGTTTTATTTAAAATGTTCTGGCGATCCAAGTCAAAGAACTTGTTATGAATAAACTTTTATAATTTCACTGCACTATACTCTTGCTGCTAACTTATGATTAACTGTGTACTGCATATCACAGAAACATGTGCTTACTTACCCAGAGGTACCACAACATTATTAGGGTCTGCTGATGTTTGGTATGCTCCAAATGCCAAGATTCCCCCAAAGGTTAGCCCCATCACCATGGAAATTGTGCTTCCTGCAACAGTATATTTAATAGATATACATGTATGATGTATCCATACTTAAACTTGATTCATTTTTGAGTTATAATTAATTACAACTATTCATTAACTGATACAAATTGATTATATACATGTATACATCATTTTGGATAGAATTACAACGACAAATACAATGCAGTATTCTCATTCGCTGCTATTCTCCAAATTTACTAGGAAAATGCTCAGGCCATTAATGTGATCCCAACATCACAGTAATTTTCCTGAAGACACTGCTCAGAAATATCAAAATCTGAAACAGAACTAAATAATATAACATCTATTATCAGGTTGCTACATTAATGAAACTGTTACAATGGGAATCATACAACTTGTGAACATTGCTATTAAACTTAAGTAATTAATACAAATCCTGGTCATATAATCAGGTGTGTAACCTTTGATTTAGGAAAGATTACCACCAAAATACTAGTTAATTCAAATTTCAGACAGAGGTCTTTTAATGATGTTAAAGGTACCAATGGGAATCCCAGGCATCTTCTATCTTTGCATTCAAGTTCACCTTTCCTCATTTATGATACATGAAATAAAAATTACATTTCTCTGTCACACACTTTGTATTTCATTCAATCCAATAACCAGCTGTGTGTAGGCCTATGAGAGCTTCTGTAATAGATGGTCTTTCATTCTGCTCAGCGATTGCCTAGACATTTACGATTGATCTGAGTATACGGAGAAGGCAATAGGCTTTAACATAGGTTAAGATCTCAAAATGACCCTATATTCACAAATTAACCCCACAAGCCACCTTAATGGCTAAAACATCTATCTCTGCCAGGTCAAATAAACATTTTAATACATAAAATGTTCACAATTTGTCAAAGTAATGTTATTTTTTACCACTAAACGCTTAAATCCCATTGCTAAAATTATTTTAATAAACAATGCTCTTTCACTGATCAGCCTAGCCGAAACAGCCTATATACAGTCTGCCATTGTGGGATCGGCCCTTTTTGACTGGAGTGGTTAACACAAATACAGCCCATTAAGCCCCAAATTCCATTAGGCCCCACACCAGCCCCATCTTAAGTCTGCTCAGTTTCTTTATTCTTCATTCTCCTTTTTCTTATTTAGCTCTTCCATTCTTCATTGTTCATATTCAACATAAATATTATCTTCAAAGAGCTGCTAGTTGAAGCCATTTTTTTTGTTAATTTCTCTTGCGAGATCCGATACATGAGTGATTCAATTAGTTAGAGAGAAAGGCAGAAAGAGCAACTGTTTATTTTTTTAGAACTTTGCAAATTTTCTAAGCTGGGACTCATTGGGCCTGAGGCATAATGGGATTTCGGCATACACAACTAACACGGTAACACCAGTAGCACAAATGGAACTGGAATACTGTGTCACATTTGGAGGTATTCACATCTCAAAGGTGTGCACATTGTCAATGTGAGGTAACAAGTTGTATTCTAATTTGGACCCAATTTCAAGAGTTTGTGTCTCTATCTAATCTAGGCAAACTTTTCATTTTACTAGCAAGCATTCCTTTACAAACCTAGCACTAACTCGGGTAAGTTACTAGGGTGATCACTGGTCAACGACATGCACAGTTAAAGCCAGTATATGTACCGATTTCTGGCCTACTCAAGTCAAGTAAAGTGTCATGGCATCTGCCAATAATGTGTAAGCTGCACTAAATCACAAATGTCAATTTCTATTCATTTAAGACTAAAACCTTCAAAGTCTTAAAAAACATTAGCAAAACATTAAACCAGGGCATGTACCGTAAAATTCAAAGAGTTTTCCTAAAAGCTGGTAACAAAAGAGAACACCTTGCTCATCTTCAAAGGTGCTTACGAAAGCATCAAAGACAAATAGATTTTCAGCATTTTACTGCAAATAAAAATTATTATGGTAAACAAGACTTGCCATGTCGTCCATGTTCAAGCATTGCATTGTGGGATGCTTACCAAAGTAACCAGCTCAGGGAGTCGGTTAGATGGGCTAGGCGTGAGTAAGCGTGAGATGTGATGTCATTGTTAACTGGAACTCACCAACGCTAACTCGGGTAAGCGAGGGGCGAGTAAAGGAACTCTTTACTAATTTGTCTCTGTGGCCTTTCTCAAAAAATGGATCCAAGATGTATAAAAAACTGGCCTCTGTCACCACTAGTTCAACGCAATAAAATAGAAATTGCAAAAGGTTCCCTAAAACGGCGATGCAGAATAAATATCCCCCCCTCCCCCCCCCCCCAAAGGCATGTGAAGTGGACTGTGAACACAGTTTCTCTATTATCGCTCACAACATCTCGCACTCCAAAAACTTGACGAATAGCTACCATTGCGGCAGTGACAATTGATGTTCTGGGGATTTCGTACAAAACCGTACATCAATGTATCTGTACATATATTCTTACCGGCTTTAGCATACCCAACAACACCTCCAGCAGCCACCATAGCGGCGTAACCGTACGTGAGATAATCGACAGGCATGTTGACGTTTCGCGTTCTATTTCGTTCCCAGCATTCCCTTGACGCATGCGCCGCAGACTTGTTGTCATCCAACATGTCGCAGCCTTTAGTGAACAACTTTGAGGTTCCCTCATGGTAAGAGTCGTGGAACCTTTCTAGATCAACAAACCCATGCCATGTTAAATGCATTTCCTGAGATAGAAACAGTTTTATGGGTCCTGTATGTTTTTTGTCTGAGATCTTGCTCATAGGTAGACTTTGAGCTAAATACAACTCTCCATGTGTGACCTGGGATTGCCAGGAATCCTCAGAACTGAAATATATACAAAAAATGTTCCTCCACTTTTATTCAACAAAATTCAGTTTAAGCCTCCCAACTCTTTAAGAGAATGTTGCAAAGATGTGTTCCTGTTATAGTTAGTGATTTATCCAACAGCATGATTCAGATTTTACTATGATATGATGTGTTTAACTTTCTTTCAGGGCAGGAAAACCTCCCCCAGGTCTGCATCTTGATGTCATGAAAGATGCCAAGATGGTCCAGGTGAGAACATACAATTATCAATCTTGATGGTAGTGTTGACAAGAAGGGACTTTGTAGAATGGCATTTTTGGTACATAAAAGGAAATTTATAACTTGACAACTACTGTTTCACACTTCTTAAATTATTTTAGTGGGTGTGGTCCAACATCATTAATTAATGGATTGTTTTAATAGCTTTGGTATTGAACAAAACATTGCCCAAAAAGTAATATTTGAGTAGATATATATCAAAGAGTGCTTTGATTTCTGTTGAAGGAACAACACAAAGTTACCTATCAATGTTGAAAATACTCTGGAAATATTCCAACATCCTCAGTGATAGCAGGGACAATAAATAGACCTCTCTGGTGTCAGATAGGAATATATGTCATTGAGGCATAAATCTTTTCAAAATGTTATTTAGTAATTGATATAGATAAGTCAAGCTTTGGCATAATTCATTTTTGGCTGGAAAATAATTTGAGTCATGTATCTACTTTCTAAATGTTAATTACCAAATTTTATCTGATACCATGCACTTGGATATATAGTAAATACTAACTATGTATACATTCTGATTGTTCATCTATGAAAGGGGTTGTAACCGTTGTATATTAGCATGAATCTCATTTTATATGTACTTCAGTTACATGAAGAAGAGGGGCTGTGTTACTTTTCTTTGAATAACAGAATGATGAAGCTGTTTGTTTCTCCAGATTGGTTTAATAGATAGATCATTTATGACTTATCTGACTTCTACTCATGGAGTGATCAGGTTCTTTGACTGAGGTTGCATTAATGACTATATAGTTGCCTGTGTTACCTTTATTCATTTTTATCTTTCAGAAATTGATGATAGATGAAAAGAAATGCTACTTCTTTGGTCGCAATAAGCAGCTGTGTGATTTTTGCATCGATCATGCCTCCTGTTCCAGGGTTCATGCTGCGCTCATCTGGCATAAGCACCTAGCAAGACCATTCATCATTGATCTAGCTAGTAGTAAGTTGATTTATTTTTGTTGTCATAAATTTCTAAACCATACACTTTGCATCCTTTAAATTTACTGCAGTAAATCAGTATATTTGATGACAACTCATTCTATTTCCCTATTCTCCTATCTATAACAGGAGTTTCAACTTATTCTGACCCATAAGAAGATTAAGATATAGTGCAAGCTTCCAATCCATTGTATTCTCTCACTTATATTGACAAAACCTTAACTTTATGCTTTGTGCTTAGCTCATGGAACCTACATCGGAACTATCCGCCTTGATGGCAAAAAACCACAGCAGGTGCCTATTGACAGTGAGATCCATTTTGGGGCTTCAACACGCCGTTATGTGATACGTGAGCGTCCAACTATGCCCACATCCTTATCAACATCAGATGATAAAAACAAGGAGGACTTAGAGGGAGGACTCTTAGGACTTCCAGAGTCAGAAACAGAATTAGATGTAGGTTTACCAGGGTATATTTATTTTTAGCATGTTAACACTTTATAGGTTGTTGTAAAAGTTACCTTATTTGGATAAATGAATGAAATACATGTAGTACTTAAGGGAAGAGAGAGGGGTTGAGACAAAATATTCAAAGATTACATTTTTCTTATCATAATAACTTTTTAAATTCATATTTCAGAAAATAGAGAAATCTAAAGTGTACAAGCTATTAATGTTCAGAGTAGGGGAATCATTGCAAATTATAGAAAAAGGGAATGAGAATTTTTAACGTGATGCAATGGCTATTCATGAATCTTGATGAACTTTTTGTCTTTTGTTTATTGGATTTTAGAATGCGGTATATATTGCTTTGATGGATCATGGAGTAATGTAAAGAATAACAATCTTTTCTCTTCAATTTTTAGAACTTGACAGAATTTAATACAGCTCATAATCGTAGGATAGCCGCGGTGGGCGAGTTACCTGATACATCCACACCAAATCCCCTGAAGAGAAAACGGAGGAGTTCACATGTGTCCTTTGGCGAGGATGAGGAGGTTATTAACCCAGGTATGTTGCAAGTTTGTTAGTTTATTCACTTAAAGAAAAAAATAACAAGTCAAGGACTAGCCACTTAGATCAGAGACCGAACACTTCATATTGGTATAATGATTCTTTATAGTGATCACATGTCTGAAGTTGCCAGATATATATTTGTCTAAATATAATTTCAAAGGAGATTTTTATTTCCATTCTTATGCTCTCCTATACTTTTCTGCAAGCTTATATAATAGGGAGGCTTTGGCATATTCATTTTTAGAGTCAGGATTGCCTTAAATAGATAATATTAGATGTGGCTTAAATAATAATTTTGTTTTGATATGGTATTAGTATTAATAGTAGATGTAGTATTAATGATGGTTTTGTTGTGATATGGTAATAAGACATTTCTCAATCATGTTTTGAGCTTTCTTCATGTTGATTTTCTGTCTTATTTGTAGAAGACATAGATCCATCTATAGGCAGATTTAGAAACATGGTATCCACCACAGTTATTCCAAAAAAGGTAAGTGGGCAGATGTGTCAGAGAGGCTTGATGCCATGCTCTATATTGAGATTTTTATCTAGAACCATATCAGTGATTTTATATATGGGCTCGATCAAGCTGTTACGGAATCACACTTTTGCTGTTCAAGCTTAGATATCTTTTTAATGGAAAAAGTTTGGAAATCATGCTTTATATGGTTGTGTAGGGCTTTGAAACTTCTTTTAAATGGACCAAGTTCCAACTTCCCAAGAAAATGATTTTTGGGTAAAAAAGTGAAAAAACATGCCTGTTACGGAATCACTCAAAATTACCATCTGTTTTCTGCCACTTTAATCAAATACCACTTTCATGCTGTTCCTGCCACTTTTTTCCAAAAGTTTCTTTATCATGTGGTAGGTAAATTTGTTTTGCACAGATTCCACCACAAAGTTAGGTGTTGAATAAGTTAAAGTGAACTTTATTCAAGAAACTTTGACAGATGGTCTTGTTACGGAATCACATTTACCATTTGTTACGGAATCACATTTTCTCTAACAATCAATATCTTTCATTAAAAGAGTGCACTATGGTGAAATTTTCTGCTTTAATAAAAAGTTAAGTTAGTGTACTGATATAAAGACATAAATTTACTGAAGGGAGCACTTATTTAGGAATTACATGGCAGCAGAGAGTGGGTTTTATACGTCTCTGATGGTAGGTAACAGATGACAATGTCTTATGTTAGAGGGACCACTTCCCCACAAGGGCAATTGTTCGACAATTAACTTATATAAGCTGTAATTGATTTAACGTTAAAGCTTCTTATAAATAGATCATTTATCTGAAAAGGTTGTGAAAAACATGATGTTACCTTCTGCATTCTCAGAGGTAGATTTCACTCACTACCTGGTCAGTTTTATATCACTTCCTGTACACATCAAGGATGTTGGTATACCCCAGACAATGTGGATTCTGTTTTTCCTCCACTGTCCCCTCTCATTAACACCCCTTATTGTTTAGTCTGGGGAAGGAGGACATGATTCGGGGGGAAATGCATCTACCCTGATTAACTGATGGGTGGCTTCAGGATTAGGGATGTAGAGGTGAATGGAGACATTGCATTTGCAGACAGGATGGAGGTGTCAGTCAAGGTACACATCTGTACACATACCAATTTATATCAAACTAGCTGAGTTATGAATGAATTATAAACATTTAAAGTAAATGCCAAATTTGCTAAATACTTATAAAATAACTATGTAATGATTCTTTTAGAATATCCATTTGTGATCTTATTAACTGTTGGATATTGTTTCTGAAGTATATCATACATGTCTATTGGGCGAATGGAGAAACCCTGGAAATTTGTTTTAAAAATCATTTAGACTGCTGATCTATGCCTGCTTTTGTATAAAACAGTATCATATGAGTCTTCTATATGACCATATTGTATCTTTGAGTGATGTAACAAAATTTTGTTCTCTGAGAAATGTTTATGTATTGAATTCTTCCCCTTCTACACTTGTGACAAAAGTTTCTAAAGTGTCCTCAACAGTGTGTAAGTTCCATCTGAAACACTGAATAAATTCCTCTAAAATTTAATGCGGTGGTCAAGTTTTAAAATATATGCATAAATAGAGACTTCGGGATCTGGGCTACATTGACCTTGTGCTAAACTTCAGTTTTCTTCTTTACTTGAAGGAGAATCTCTGTTTCTGTGAAGGTATCTAAAATCTCTGTCGAAGAGCTTTCCTGTCCACCACAGATATAAATTCTCTAAAATCTACTATTTTACAAAAGTCTTGAACAAATAGGGTTCAAGAATGATATAACTATAGGATAAGACAGCCAAATGAGGGAGCAAGTGTTCCTGAATTTGAGGGAAAATATTGAATTCTGTACGCAACAGTTTGAATAGGTTGATATGGCCCATTATAACCATGAACATGCATGTACTTCTTGAAATAAATGCCTTATAAAAAGTCACTGAATTTAAACTAGAGTGAAAACAATTCATTTATATATTTGAAAATGTTCTTTTAAAGGGTAACTCACAAAATTATTTGGGTGTCCTGATGGGTGTTTTTTGGAGTAGTGGGCATCCAAATGAGACTGAGATGCCCTGCTGGCCAGCTTAATTATAATCTACTTTAAAATTGTGTGAATGTTTTTTAAAAGGTAGTTTGGTGCTATGACACATTTTGAATAATTGTACCTTTCTCAAAATTGTATGTGAGTTACTTGTTTAAATAAAGAACTTCATCTGATTTCCATGTACAGCTTAGCCCTTGTCCAAAGTGTTTTGATGCCATATTGAAACTACTACTCGATAATGGACATTACACAGTATTTTTTTTCAAAATACTGTGCACAATGTCTCATTCTAAATATGGAAACTATCAGTTAATACTAAACTTAAAGTTAAGATAACAAACTAGTCCATTTAAAGAATGTTCAAGACATCTATAGGCTTGAACCAGTCTATTTATCAAATATGTGATTCCGTAACGTTACGGAATCACCAACTTTAACCCCCACAAAAACACTGTTTGAGAATTTATTTTTCAAAAGTGTGCCCCTCATAGTTAAATTAGTGTTAAAATGCTTTTTTCTATGAAGTTTCATGGTAATGATCCAATCTGAACATTTTCAAAAATTAAAAAAATGCTATTTTTCTGTTACGGAATCACATGTTACGGAATCACAGATCACTGTATTTTAAAATTCATCAAAAACACCCCAAAACATAATATTTAATCCTATATCTCTAGGCATAGTCTTCCCAGGTATAATTGTATCATCTAAAGCAATGTTGAAGATCATAAGATGGTTTTACAAGAAAATATGGTGGTTTTAACATTTTGTTAAATGTTATTGTCAGAAAGGCGTTGAACAAACAAACAAACACCCTGCAGTAAAATGTTCATAACTTTTTCATAAATGGGAATACAGTAAATCTGACTAAAGATCCAGAAACTTCAGAATTCTAGCTTTCCAAATATGTAAGATACATATTGCTACTATAAAATTTATTTTTTGTCTTAGATGCTAACTTCAACTTGATCGAGCCCATATTCATGTCATATATTGCAATAGGTTGCTATGATCATTTTCTTTTAGCCATAGGATTGGTTACTGCATGTTTACATCAAATTGCAGATTTTTTGAGGCAAAAAATGAATTTCCTTTTGACAACCTACACATATTTAAAATATGTTTGGCTCTTCTGCGTGTTTTATATACTTTACACCATGTTAATATTGTAGCAGTGTAATAAGTACATACCTTGTGCACCCCTGGAGTCCACATTTATTGAACTGTGATAGCTTATTTTTCAACACCCGTTTGCAAAAATCGAACTGCGCATCAGAAGGCAGCTGCCTACCGAGCGCATAGCTTTATAAGCGCAAAAACAACACAGTATACAGCATTTCCGTGGCAAATTGGCAATAATGATAAACTAATCATTATAACTTCATGGTCATTTCAGAAACCCAGGCAAGATCTTGTAACGGGTACCCCAGCCAGTATCACCGATTCCCTAGCTAAGAAACTACAGAATTTTCCCTATCAGTCTCACCTGTATGGTGATCTACCTGATGCCACGGAACCCACATCACCTACTGCTCTGGGTAATTACAGTACTGCCTCCAAGCTTGGGCTACGGGTGCCCAATCTTGCTCCCGATATTGACACCATGCCAGAAGTCGTACCTATCAATCCTGCCCCACCCATCAGTGTCAGTGTGGAGGATACAGGAAAGGAACCCAAGAAAAAGAAATATGCCAAGGAGGCTTGGCCTGGCAAGAAACCCACCATCTCATCATTATTGGTATAGTGCTGCCACCTTTTGGACACTAGCAGGTGCTATGAGGTCAGCAGGACAAAGTCAACTGTATTTCATGATGGCTCTATCGGTAGCCTTGGAAATCAACAATGGATTCCTAAGCTCTTAGAATCTCTCAGAACAGTGTGTATTACACAAGGAACAAGAGTTTTATATCTGAGAGACAACATTTCTATCAGTGTTATGGAAAACGTGTTTTGTGTCATTTCTCCTCAATATATTGCATAGTATGAAACCCTTGTTTAAAAACAACTGGCACTGGGCTCAAGTTGATATCCTTTAAGTGAAGAAGACTATAATCTTAAGTTATTTGCATTGACCATCATGCTTATTATTTGATTGTATTTTGTCATACACACCTTGATGCTTTCATTTTGATATTTCATATTTCATCGGAGCCAAAATCCTTCTAAAATAGTTCAAGTGATTGCCAGTTTGTCAGCATCTGTGCATATAGTGGTCAATATTAGTCATTAAAAGAGTCCAGATGTTTATCCTGTAAGTACCTCAATGTGTGTCTAGTACCTGGGCATCATTCTATGACACAAGTACACATATCTGTGAAAACTAAAAGGTAGGATAACATATTTGAAGTTGGGAAACCTTGATACACAGACTTTTGTATGTCAAAAACTAAAACTAGTCTCTAAAGAAGTGTACATTGCAACGGTATTCCAGAGCAAATGTAAACCCTTGTAACATGTCAAACTTTGCTAAAAAATATTTTAAAATCCCTAATGGAACACCCCTGTATACAAGCAAGGAAGATTCTCAATGGATGGGATATTTTCTCAATGTACTTTATTTAACAAATGTATGTCTGGTCCATTTGGCACAAGGTTCTAACACATAATGCTCCTATTGTAGCAATGTGGACCCTACAGGATTTGACAGTATGATATTTGTGTCCTGTGATTTTGAACATTCAGTAACAGACTGAAACTGTCAATAGAAGTCAAATGGGTAATTCATTGGTCTCTGTGATCAAATAAACTTCAGAAGGATATCTGGAAATATGTTTAATGACATGCAATACTTAAATATTTTACCATTGATATGTCTTTAATACTAAGGGGGTTTCAGAATCAGAAAGTTGAAATAGATTCTAAAAGGTTGTAGGCCCTACACCCTGTTTGTAAAGAACCTCATAATTATCTAAAACCAAGGCCAATTCATACACCAAACAGTGTCTGTTTATTTCTCTTTCCATGGCTGGTTTTTCTTGATTGCAGAATTAGTTTCAAGAATCTGTACCACAAAGTTCAAACTTACCTGAACCCTATCATTCCTTGAAGCTCACAGTTCCCATTTATAGCTTTAGTGTGCCAGCTTCTTTACTTTTAATCGTACAGAATTTGATCAAAAGAGAATATGATTCCAGCATTGGTTATATTTGAAGTATAACACAATAATTGAGTTTTGACTAGAAAATTTACTAGTATACAAACACACCTCTTGTATGGGAATGGCATAACATATTTTGTCATGAAGTTAAACTAATGAATTGATGTACTTAGCTTTTTATTGAAATATGATTTTACAGACTGCTCATTTGACTTGGAATTTCACCATTGAATAAAGGATGCAAGATATGTGTATACTTTGTTTCATGCAGAAATGTGCAAACATTTTTTGTTGTCATCTTTGGAATTAGGTATACTCTTACTATTGTACTGTAAACAATTTAAGAGGTTACCTTTCATATGGGAAGAATATATATCTTGCTTGATCTGTAAATTTTGTCCGGCTGCATTGCATTTATAAAAAGCTTTTGTGCAAAAAGGAACTTTAATACTGTTAGAGAATTTTAACAGTTCTTTATGAGGGAAGATGAATTCATGATGATGGCATTTACTCATTATTTCAAGATGCTAAGATTTGTAGTACCTACATTTTCTCAGAAGTTGTCCAACAAAGTTGTGTTGATGGCTTTGTTATTATTTTCAAAGGCTTACCAGACAATTCCACCATGAATAAAACGCAGGCCCAAATAGTTTCTTATAGTATTCTCTACTTAAACCCAAGTTCCTACCACTGCCAATCTTCATACAAGAAGTATATTGCTGTTACACGACATTATCATATGAAATTAGCAGCTACCTTACTGCTAATGACATATGGGTACCAAACAGCCTGATATGCTATTATTAGACTAAAATGGCCGCTCCCAGTGCCTCCATTTCTTGTGTGTTAGGATGTGTTTAAAGAGCAATATACTTCTTGTAGGAAAGTTGGCAGTGGTGGGAACTTGGGTTTAAGTAGAGAATACTCTAAGAAACAATTTGGGCCTATATTTTGTTCATAGTGCAATTGTCCTTTAATTGAAGGTATGCCTCTTAGTCAAGTGTTGCATAACACTAGTGTCATATTCATCCTACATATACCTTTAGTCTGGTATTTCAGTATTCCTTTGTTTCTTATGTATACCATACATAACTTTATAACAAGGGATGTTGGCTTGAAATTACATTGTCTATTAGTGTGTCAACACTGGAGTATTAATGGCATATGAGACTTATGCTGTAGCCTGGGACCAATATGAACGTTTTCAAAAATTCTTGCTGTTGAGTTTGTGTTATTCCAGGTTGTCTTAAGTATTAAAATCATGTGGGGTCCCAAGCATACCATATTTCATGTGCATTCAATTGGTTGCACCTGAAAAATGTGCCAGATTGATTAATAGATCTAAGCTCATGCATGAACCTTTAATCTATGATCTGTAGAAGGATTAGCTTGGAACTGCAAGTAGTATGAGATATCTATACATTTGGTAGGAAATATATAGAATGTATGGATTTCTTTGTTGTATCCACCCTCGTAGGTGGTTTGACATAGTTTGTGTGGATGAATGTTGGTAAAAAATTTGCTAACTTTATCCATTTCATTTATATTGAATGGGGAAGACGTTTGCTTCTGGAGATTCATGATTTTTTTTTACGAAGACAACCTATAACAACGCAGATGTTCAACATCCTTCTTAACCCATTCTTGCCTGCACTGCTTTAAGGCATGTCTTCTACATTTATGATTTATTCCGCAATATGGTGGAAAAAGTGACGAAAAAACAAAATTCCAAATTTGTATATTTATGATACTTTTAAATGTTTACTTAATAGGAATAAAAAAAATTCTAATTTATCAAAAAGAGTTCTGAAGAACAACTCTCCATTGTTTGTTTTTCCAAAACATGCTTTGTAAGAGAAATATCACAATTTTTGGACCCTTTTTGCTGCTGCATGTATGAATGGGCTAAATTACAACTAGATCTGTTTTTCCCATGCATCTATGATATATTATGCAAAAAATTCTACTCAACCTCCTATAAACTATTTTACCTGTTTTGTACAAAGTTACAGTTATTACGAGTCAAGCAAAAGTCTAGGCAGCAAATAGTGATAGTAGATATATGCATATCTGTAACTTGTATGTTTGTCAATACTTTTTATAATAGAACAACTTGAAATATTGAGCGAGTGTTTGTTTGTTTTTTCCACTTGAGCATTTCCCTTTAACAAGGGCATTGGTTTGTGAATACGGAGCTTATGGATTTTTATCAATAAAGAAGTGTGTTGCAGTTCACCGTGAATTACATTCCATGTGATTCTTTGAACAAAAAGATTTGTCAAAAAAGACAAGCCATAAAGGGTTTCTCTGTAGATAAATAGGTAAAATTTTCAATATTGACGCTGTTCAACAGGAATACATTGTAGAGAACAATGCTACTTAATTAAACAATTTGCCTTTAAAATGTTTAAGGCCAAAAACTAAAATAGTGCTATCACTTCATTCATGAACTTGGAACATATGCTTGTCTAGAGATCATGTTTTGATTGTAGGTCAGACTCCAGATTGATTTACCTTTCTAATATGCCCACTTCCTTTATGCACAAACACACATCTATTTGGATACTATTGATATTCGTAGCAGCCACTCGGCAAGTTATATGGGGCTCTGAGCCTCTGACACTAACCAGAGCTTATTAATGACTATGCAATCTTTCAAGTTGTCATGAACAGATGAATTATGACATCTAGCAGCATTATTCCCTAGCAGCATGAATGGATGAAATTCTCCTTTGAGTTTCTTACCCACCATGACAGCGAAGACAGGAGTTAGGAAACTTGCCCACTCAACTGCTTTATACTAACATAGCAGAAGTTTCAATCTGACATAGCTGGGATGTAACCCTAAGAAGCAGTCGCCTTATCTGTACCAACCATGCTGAAAAGGAGATTGTCATGTTATGTACATTAACATTTCTAATGCCGGGGCTACTTTCGTCCAAAGCACAAGTACACAAACATTTTTGAAAAATATCTCAATCCTGTCATGTTGGTATTCATTAGATAGCTCTCACCAAGTACTCTTAGATGAGAACCAATGTACCAGGGTTTCAGTCATCTTTTAGTGTGTTTTTGCATCATTTTGTAATGGCCGAATTAGCCACCAGCAGCATAAGGGTTAATGAACCAAATTATACAGGTACAATGTCTTTAAAATTCAAGACACAACTACTTAATGATTTCTTAAAAACTTCGCTCATTTTGTCACTGTTTGCCTTTTGCACATAAGCCCGCCCTTATCTTTAACACACTTATATCATTATATACGAAGGAGTTGCCTTTTAGTTTCTCTATACGGTGTGAGCTACAATTTTACTTCTCGACTCCTCCCCGTCTAACCTGAAAGGAAATCACAAACCAACGTGGCAAGATCAAACTTAGTTTCAGAAGGATGTTTACCTTTTTATACCTAGCTTACATACGAATAGAATACCAACATTGAACTGCATCTATACCCTTATTTTGTTCTGCACTTTTCCATCAGGCTGTCACCATCAGACATTTCAAATTTCTTCCCTACATAGACTAACACTTATATGGCCATTGTTTATGTGGTTCAATACTTCTGCTACTTACTAGCTTTACTAACACACTGACGGGAAGGATAAGAGGGTATTAAAACAGAAACCACCTAGATTTGGGGATTGCATAAACTCGGATATACCTCAGTAGTCCAACGTAAACCTAGCGTCAGCGTCGTTCTGATGCAGTTAAAAACAAAATTGCGCAGTTGTGTGTGGCGTTGGGAATGGCTGGCTAACAGAATCTTTTCAACTAATATGCTAACCCTTATGCTGCCGGTAGCTAATTCTGTCATTACATAGGGGTGCGAAAAATCACGGAAATTATTGAAACCCTGGCTTATGGGTACTCATCTGAGAGTACCCAGCGAGAGCTATCCAATGAATACCAACATGACAGGGTTTATATTGTCTTCAAACATCTTTGCATCCTTGTTCTTTGGACAAAAGTAGCCTCAGCATTGGAAAGGCTAATAGACTTGAGAGTCAAGAGATGAGAGTTTATCCTGGTCTTTGGGTACTGCCTGGTCTTCTCTATAATGCGGCAAGTAAGCAAGCTAAAACATTTTAAAGGTTTTTTAATTCTTTATTTTGCACTCCATATTTAACAGAAACACAATGTAGACAGGGTGTATAATAATTAAATATTTTGTATTGTTTTATTATTTAATGAAGTCGAGCCCTCTCCATCAAGATCCGAATAGGGGCTTTTGGCCCTCAGAATATAGCATGCTAACACACACACACACACACACACACACACACACTCTCTCTCTCTCTCTCTCTCTCTCTCTCTCTCTCTCTCTCTCTCTCTCTCTCAAGTGAGCAAGCAAGTAAGCATCTGGATGACTGCAGCTAGATATAGGGTGGCATCAACTGTGCGTAATCAAATAGCGTTACCATTCACTATAGTTACCTTGTCCTCTTCTTATTATTAGTATTAGTAGCACATACAGACTATACGTTTTTATAAATACACACGTACTTAAGCGCCGGATGGCTCGTCAATAAAGTACTTAGTATGTTTTCCATTATGGATGAATCGCATATTTTGCTTTTCAGAGTGGAAAATACACTACATTAATGTGAGGCCACTTGGAATATGTGTAGAACTACTGGAGACCTTGTAATAGTCGCCCAATCATGCGAATTAAAATTAAGATGTGAAACAGACCATTATTGAAACGAAACGCAAATCCTAGCTCCACCAATGGGTTTACCCGGCTTCACTCACTCGAAACCAGTTTAAAGTATCTAGACGTGCACGATATACTAGGGCTTCAATAATGTAACCGACATTGGGTTAGCTAAAATCTTAGATAAGCAACACTTCTCTTTTGATCCAAGGCTAAAATGCACGCAAGGCTGCATCCTGTGTGTTTTTTGTGAAAAGCATTCTGGGCCAAACAACCTCTTAAATGTCAAGCAAATTCAGTTATTGTGTGCTTTTTCTGCTATTTCGGACTATAGCATGACACAGCCATTAAAATCTCCGCTATCAGTGGACCGGTATGGGCGAGAATAGTACAATAGTCTCCAGCCCTGGTGCATGTTCTTGAGCCATTTCAATAATTCCTATTTCTACTTCAGTCCGAGAGCCGTTTAAATTAAAATCAGATCACTTTCCAATGCACGCATGTTGTTGGATGTGTTTGCACCAGTCGGCATGATCCCGACCCTAAGTGGCATATTTTTAGCGTGTTAAGGCATCCGTCCGCCGTGCGGTCTGTTTGCGGCCAAAAACCGTGGCGATCGCAACATCGCCGTGCGGGTGACTCAAGGAGTTGGCCTCGACCGTGCAGGTCGTGAGGTCCAAAATCAGTGGTCATGGACCGTAGAGGGGTTTGCGAACATATTCGCAAATCAGTTTACGGTCCACGTCCTTCCTACGGACATTTACTAACTGAGCGTCTGACGCACGGCGATTTTCAAGGCAGTGCGGCGCTCGCACTGATCCTTGAGAGTGACTCACGGCACTCTTTAAAAAAGTAAATGTTAATTTTATTCTATAAGGACCGTGAGGCCACAGGAAGGCCTCCTCAAGGCCTCTTCAAGGTGGCCGTGTATCCTCCGCGTAAAGAGGATGGTGCAGCCCTGGTCACATATGACAAAGACCTCCGTGCGGCTGATTGATCGCATGCGTCCAAAGTGCCGTGAACAGGTCGCCGAATTTTGATTTTTTCTCGCCGACCGCACCCAAATGTTTTTTTAATTTCGCATTTTTTTTTTGGTAATATATATATATATATATATATATATATTATATATATATATATATATATATATATATATATATATATATATATATATATATATATATATATATATATATATATATATATATGTGTATATATATATATATATATATATATATATATATATATATATATATATATATATATATATATATATATATATATATATATATATATATATATATATATATATATATATATATATATAAAATATATATATATATATATATAAAATATATATATATATATATATATATATATATATATATATATATATATATATATATATATATATATATACATATATATATATATATATATATATATATATATATATATATATATATATATATATATATATATATATATATATATATATATATATATATATATATATATAATATATATATATATATAATATATATATATATATATATATATTTATATATATATATATATATATATATATATATATATATATATATATATATATATATATATATATATATATATATATATATATATATATATATATATATATATATATATATATATATATATATATATATATATATATATATGTTGCTGAGTAGCGACCAAATTAATCCGTCATTTCAATACCGATAAGTAAGCTATGACTGTATCTTTGGTGTGAAAGTATCATTTTAGGCCAAGCACATGTTGCACATATCGATAGTTTTATTTTGGATATATGAGCCATCCACTACTACAATGCCAGTGACTTTTGGTTCGATGTTTTTCGCTGATACTCTGTACTCCCGTATCCTTAGACCACTTACAACTGACCAGTCACTTGCGAACTTATCTGCAATATGGCAGAAAAAGTGACTGAAATCGAAATTCCATGTAGTGTATGGCGGACCCTACTATTGGGGTGTTCTTGCACTCGCCCAATAAGAGTACTGCAGGCCCTAATAACTAGTATCCTCTGCTCAGTGGGCTGTGGAATGTGATTAGCTGACGAGGGAGGCTAGAAGCGATGCAGCCAGGATTCTCTACGCAGCATCACATGTAGCCGGCCTGGAACTTGCCGGACAGGGACCTCGAGACCTGGAGAAACAAAACAGGAACCGTCCATTATATATCCTATCCCATCTGCATTGTGCAAGCAACCCTATACCAGGCGGTAGGCGATCTACTCTTCACCAATGTAAGTATTTTAGTGGGAACTGCCACCTCCTCTGGAGTACTGTGGGTGTGACTTAACTATTTAAGTGAGATGACTCTTTTTAACCCCTCCCCAACACACACACACACACACACACACACACACAATGCATGTATATGCTGAGGCTGAGATAATAAGAAACATTATTTCTGCCGGGTCATATGAGATATTCACCCGAATCATAAATTCACTACATCTCCGCACCCTGTACATCTAAAATGTGTAGCTTGTTAATAGGGGCGTAGAGCAACACAGCTATGTCAGCGATACTTACTGACTATGCATATCATGTGAGGCTGGTCATTTCCTAGTATATCCAGAATTTAACTATAATCATGTATCCGCTTGTTTTGGATG
>OZ012684.1:76369603-76406269 GCA_963942565.1 Maea johnstoni | reverse complement strand
CATCCTGTGTTTTTTTTAGTGAAAAGCATTCTGGGCCAAATAGCGGGGCGGCTAACTCAGGAATTTGGCCAAATTGTGCACTTTCCGTAAAAAGCGTGAAACTTGGTACAAATATACTTTGAGTGATGCTGATCAACATTCTTAATGGACGCAGGGCGTGAGTTACCATTAAACACTATTTTTGGGGCATTTTATGCAAAAAATGTCATAAAACGTGATTTTTTGGGAATACGTTCATAAAAAATCTAGGGAAGAAAGTGGAATCTCCAAACTTGGCACAAATACACTTCAAGGGTTGCTGATTATAACTGATTAAATAAATATTATGAAATTGAAACATAGGGTGTAGTTTTGGGGTGTTTTCAGCAAAAAAGAGTAGAAAAGTGAGATTTTTGGGATCTGACAATAGAAATCCCAGACCTAAGAGTAGAAGCTGAAAACCTCACACAAGTACACTTAGAGAGTTAATGATAATGAATGTCATCAGTAAAGTTTGCGAAAGACCCCCTAAGTGACTGCATTTTTGGGGTAATTCAGGCAAAAATGTCATAAAACGTGATTTCTTTGGAATATGATGATATAAAACCTAGTGGAAAAAGTGGAATCTCCAAACTTGGCACAAATACACCTCAAGGGCTGCTGATTTTAATTGATATAATTAACATTATGAAATTGACACATAGGATGTATTTTTGGGGTGTTTGCAGATTTGAGATTTTTGGGATCTGACAATAAAAATCCTAGGCCTAGGAGCAGAAGCTGAAAATCTCACACAAATACACTTAGAGAGTTATTGATAATGAATGTCATCAGTTAAGTTTGTGAAAGACCCCCTAAGTGACTGCATTTTGAGGTAATTTAATCAAAAAATAACTAAAAAAGTGAGATTTTTGGGAATGTAACCAAGAACAAACTTATACTTCAGAGTAAAAAGTGCAAACCTCACCAAGACACTCCTTGAAGGTTATTGAGTAAAACTGCTTTAGTTAAAGTTATGAAATATACCAATAGTGCCTGATTTTAGAGTATTTTTTATTGAAAAATGACTAAAAATAAGATATTTTTGGGATTTGACCCAAAATATCCACACCTCAAAGTAGGAAACTGCAAACCTCACACAAATATTCATTGTAGGATATTGAATGAAACGGCTTAAAGTACACAGTATGAAATGAACCAATACTGCCTGATTTTAAGGTAATAATACAGACAAATGACTTCAAATCTGAGGTTTTAAGGGTCTGTCTCTGAAAGATTTGTACTGAGCAAACATTAGAAACTTACAACAAATTGCCCCTAATATACTTTATGGTTGCTGATTAGAACTGCTATTAGTAACATCATGAAATGGTTTCATACTGCCTGGCTTAGGTGTTTAAATTATCCAAAATGACATATCACAAAAATTTTAAGCTTATGCATTTGTAGCCATATAGACTGTAAATAAGTGCGCATCTTAGTTCAGTCCTGATATGTGTTTGTGTGTGTGTGTGTGTGAGAGAGATTGTGTGGTGTGTCTACTAAGATCCATTACAATCAAGAGTGTCCGATATCACAAGTGTCCAATACAAGTGAATGTGTAGTTTGGAAAGCCTTTTGTAATGAATCCTATAACTAGTATTCCGTTATTGTTCACTTTCTTAATTTTACAACATTTACTGACTTGAGACATTAACAGCATTTTTAATTCATATGAGAATGAATCTTAGGTTTCCAGCTAACCACTAGCCCCATACCCCGAGGCTACTGAAATTGAGCAGGGCTACAATAGTATTTGATTTGGTAGTCCAACTGGCTACATGAAAAGTGACATTTTAAGATCATGTTAAGAGGATTACAGGAATATGATCACCTGAAGAACACCATTTGACACGCTCAGTTGTCCTTTTCCAAAATGAAATACAACAAAGAAAAGATAGTTTACTTCTTAAAAATTGTTTTGGGACATGCAGAATTTAGTAATGATAGGGCTATAAGGTCTTGGGTGGGGCTATGGCAATTTAAAAAGCGGGAGTCCTGCAGTCTCCCAGAACCTTTAACCCAAACATATTGACCCCTAGAATCTCATATTATACAAGCATAAATCACTACAAGCTTGTTGTACCTGAATTGATTGACACCTCAACTAGAACAGACGAGTGTGGTTTCAAAGGTTTTAGATGACTTCACCTTCACTCTCTTCATCATTTACATGTGAAACATTCAATAATTTGATGGTGGACCAGTATAGATATGATTCGATCCATAATAAGCCCTAGGTAGCATGTCACCAGGGTCTTAGCCAGGATTTCAAATGCATGTCCAAAACAGTAATTGCAAAATTTCTTCCCGTTCAGATTTGCTACTCATCTACTTCAAATCCTTATACATGTACCAACTACATTTAATAGCCTATTGTGTCGAAAAGGCAATTCACATTTTAGCTATATTAAAAGACGGTTTGTTAGGAAAATCTTTGGTTATTACCCAGAAAAGTTCAGAATAGAAAATTCCTTCAAAGAAATCTTTGCCTGTCCAAAAAGGAGGTTTTCAGGAAACTGCTTGTCCAAAAGACAGACAGGACGGGTCTGTGCTATTATAGTCCCTGCATGTCACATCAACCAATGCTGATAGTTCCTCCTCTGATGTGACTTCCCAATTGGTAATACTTTAGAGAATACCTCTAACATATAACACTAAGATTATAAAATATCTAGAATGAAGTTGTAAGATAATATTGTGAATAAAAGTTCTTCTCAAATTTCCAAAATATGCTGACAAAAGTTAGATATTTCTAAATTAGTAAGGGCTCTTTGGCTGAATAGGGGTTATTGTGCCCCAGCCATGTACTGTTACTTTGAACAAATAAAGTGCTGGACACGAAGGGGGGTTGTTTAAACCCAGATATTACTGTAACTTCAAAATACTAGTAGTTAGTTATAGTAGTTATGTTATTCATTACAACTATGGGGGTTATTGAACCTAAGGCACTATTACTATCAAATAGTAAACTTCTAAACATAAATGGCAGGAGGGGGGGGGGGGGGGGGGGGGGAGTGGGTTATTTAATCCAAGCCATAAATCATTATATGATGATGATCGAAGGATCCAACTTGGGTTTGGAGAAAAAGAGTCATGGAAACCAAACTGGATGATACTTTTGCAGGCACTAGATAGGCACTATGACCTCTACTCAGCTCAAAAAATGAACCTGTAAGAGGCAAGTACAGGTCTTAAAGCAATTGTATTTTGTCATTGTGAGGCAAACTGCTCTGAATGCAAAGTGATCATACCACATTCTGATGTTGTAGACAAAGACACAACTGTAAGAACAGTTTTGCTGAGTATGCATAACATATGCAAGAGATTATAGGGAATATACGATTTACAAATGATAAAACCCAATGATAAGGGTACATGGAATGTCTCTGGTCATATGTGCATTGCTTTTAGATCAATATTAGTTATCACTTCTTTCATAGCAACACCAAACAGACATATGGTGGAGAATTAAAGCTTAATTGTCCAGTCATTTTTTGATAAATATACCCCCAAAATCAGGCAGTATGAGTTCATATTAACAATATTTACTAATAGCAGTTTGAAACAGCACAATAAAAGTTCACTTGTGGGTAGTTTCTAGTTTCCACTATGAAACATTGTTTGGAGACATCCAAAAATTCTCACTTTTTATAAAATTATCCATAAATCATGCACGACTGGTTACATTTTATACTGTTTACCAATAGCAGTTTCAATCAATAACCTTCAAAGAATATTTGTGTTTGATTTGCTATTTCTACTCTGAAGTATAGAGTTTCTTAAGTCAGATCCCCAAAATATCCCATTTTTAGTCATTTTTAAATAAAATTATTCAAAAATCAAGCACTATTGGTACTCTTCATAAATTGTATTTAAGCAGTTTTAATCAATAACCTTAAAAGAATATTTGTGTAAGGTTTGCACTTTCTACTCAGAAGTAGGTTTGTTCTTGGTCACATTGCTAAAATCTCACTTTTTATGGCCTTTTTGGCTTAAATTACCCCAAAATGCAGTTACTTAGGGGGTCTTTCACAAACTTTTCTAATGACAGTCATTATCAATAACTCTCTAAGTGTATTTGTGTGAGGTTTTCAGCTTTTGCTCTTAGGCCAAGGATTTTTATTGTCAGATCCCCAAAATCTCACTTTTCTACTCTTTTTTGCTGCAAACACCCCAAAAATACACCCTATGTGTCAATTTCATGATATTATTTATATCAGTTATAATCAGCAGCCCTTGAAGTGTATTTGTGCCAAGTTTGGAGATTCCACTTTTTCCACTAGGTTTTATATCATCATATTCCAAAAAAATCACGTTATATGACATTTTTGACTGAATTAGCCCAAAAATGCAGTCACTTAGGGGGTCTTTCGCAAACTTTACTGATAACATTCATTATCAATAACTCTCTAAGTGTACTTGTGTGAGGTTTTCAGCTTCTATTCTTAGGCCTAGGATTTCTATTGTGAGATCCCCAAAATCTTGCTTTTTCTACTCTTTTTTGCTGAAAACACCCCAAAACTACACCCTATGTTTCAATTTCATAATATTTATTTAATCAGTTATAATCAGGAACCCTTGAAGTTTATTTGTGCCAAGTTTGGAGATTCCACTTTCTTCCCTAGATTTTTTATAAACGTATTCCCAAAAAATCACGTTTTATGACATTTTTTGCATAAAATGCCCCAAAAATAGTGTTTAATGGTAACTCACGCCCTGCGTCCATTAAGAATATTGATCAGCATCACTCAAAGTATATTTGTACCAAGTTTCACGCTTTTTACGGAAAGTGCACAATTTTTGTCTTAGCCGCCCCGCTAAAACCACCTCTTAAATGTCTTATTGTGTGCTTTTGCTTCTGCTATTACGGACTATAGCAAGGTACGCCCACGAAGCAACAGCCATTTAAATCCCCGCTAACAGTGGACCGGTATGGGCGAGAATAGTAGTGTAATCTCCAGCCCTGGTCCGTCCGCCGTGCGGTCTGTTTGCGGCCAAAAACCGTGGCGATCGCAACATCGCCGTGCGGGTGCCTCAAGGAGTTGACCTCAACCGTACAGGTCGTGAGGTCCAAAATCAATAGTCGTGGACCGTAGAGATGTTTGCGAACATGTTCAGCCCTGCATGGTCACATAAGGCACCCGTCCGCCGTGCGGTCTGCTTGCGGCCTGTTTGCGGCCGAAAACCGTGGCGATCGCAGGATCACCTTGCGGGTGCTTAAAGGAGCCTCAACCGTAGAGACAGTGAGGTCCAAAATCAGTGGTCGTGGACCGTAGAGAGGTTTCGGAACATGTTCCGGCAAATCAGTCTACGGTCCACGACCTTCCTACGGCTATTTACTGACTGAGCGTCTGACGCACGGCGATTTTCAAGGCCGTGCGGCGCTCCCACTGATCCTTGAGAGTGCCTCACGGCACTCTTTGAAAAAATAAACGTTAATCTTATTCTATAAGGACCGTGAGGCCACAGGAAGGCCTCCTCAAGGGGGCCGTGCATCCTCCGCGCAAAGAGGATAGTGCATAAGGCATCCGTCGGCCGTGAGGTCTGTTTGCGTTTTTTTTTTAGAAATACCTAAAAGATAAAAAGACACATCGACATTCGTGGAAATACCTTTCAAAACATACATACCTCTTCCATAGGTATTCCCTGCATAATTTCCGTTTTTCCTGCTAAATCCTTTAGCATTCGCTACAGTATAACCAAATGTTCGGAGAGCATGGCAAATATTCCACCTATGTATTATTCTTGAAACATTTCATTTAAAAATGAGTGAACCCGTATTGTACTGTTTCATTGTCGATCTATTGTTCCTGGCTTTTATTATTAGTGCGTGTATAGCAGCGTACAGACTCCACCACAATCGCTGAGCTGGAGGACTTATTATGTATTTGATGATCCATAATCGCTACCTATCTCTTGAAACTTTACTTAGGTAACGTCTACCGCTTAGGCATTGCGTTGACATTTTATACTAGTGTCCAACGCTAACAAAACATGGTCTGTATAGTGTAGTTTGGTTGTGTTACCAAACAATTAAGGTGATGGGTACCATTGCAAGCTAGACGCTTAGTGCCTTTAAATACGGCTGCAAGCCGTTCCCTTATTAGCAGACTCTGAAACTGGCACCCTCAGCAAGTGGGTTCGACTAGTTGGAAAGATGGCATCATTCTAGCCAGGTCACGTGGCTAACTTTATCTGCCCTGAAAGAAAGCGGATACCAGAAAACACACATTTTTTACATGTAGTATTAGATTAGCAGGGCTTGTAGTTTTTTCAATGGAAAGGTTCCCATCTCCGTGTCAGGCGCGCCTTCTCTTTCGTGCACTATTTCTTTCAAATTCCTGCACACCATATGCTGCGAACGGCAACCAGTCCTCACAGCGTACTAGTACACATGTAGTGCATGCGAGACAAGATATATAGGCACAAATATGTCCGACCTTCAAGCACATGTGTGGGGAGTATAGTAAAACATTGGCATCTATTGAATCACACCTAATCATTTAGACCTGAGCCGGTTTTCCCATAGGAATGTCTATTGACACGACGCCGGCAACTCACGCTGACCTGATTGGTGACGTCATCGACCGCGTAGTACTGGCGCCAAATTCAAATACTGTACCAAGCCTTTACACTCGTCTCGTAATTGCATGTACTTTATCCCGGAATCGTGCAGTCATGACACGCTACTGACTGCCTTTCACGGATTTATAAGGGGTTTTAAGTATGGAATAGGAACATTAACTTGTAGTAATCATAATGTATTAAATCAGAACTTATCCTTAGAAAAGATTTATTCTATTGGCGTGGATGGCTAATTTATCTAATCAGATTTGGCTCTCTTTTAAGTTGTGCCAGATGTATTAAATGTAAATCTAGCAAGTATATCAAACTACTTAAATATCTGAATCAAGGTAATTTACTTAATATGATAATTTACTTAAGTTATGGTGATGAGAACCATTGTAAGCTAGTTAAATGCACCTGTGCAAGTAGTGAGATTATGTCATTTGAGTGAAAAGTTGTAAATATTGAAATGACATAGAATATGGGCTGACTAAGGACGCTTGGTTATGATATTTTCTACCTGCTACCAATCAGGAGTAGGGTTAAGATGGTGTTTCTTGAATTCCTGCTTTGAACTCCATGTGCTACTTTAATGAAAAAAAATCAGAATTGCTGTAAGACATACAAAGTGATTTCAAACAGTTTACTTCCACAATTGTGGAGTGTGCAACCAGTGATGCCCTGTATTTGGGCCTTGGATCCGTGCGCCGGCCATCAGTTTCGGCGCACGGATTCACACAACCACACTACAACAAGCCCTATTTTTGCAACCGCAGGCGCCCCATGCAAAACAGCGCAATTTCCCTCCTGAACAGTTAATATAAACACCTATCTCACAACCTCTTGCATTGGGTTATTTCACTGGATAAAAGGCCCGTCCAAAAAAAGACGTCATTGTAGCATAATCGTAGAACAAGGAGTATCTCCAGGTTCCTGAGTGTTGTCAGGTAGATACTATCATAGTCAACCTTCCTTAGTCAACCCATATTCTATTTCATTTCAATATTTACAACTTTTCATTCAAATGACATATTCTCATTACGTACGCAAGTGATGGTCACTACAGGTTAACAGATACCTTAGGGATGTCATTGACTATGTCCAATAAAAAGTATTTATTTGATTCTTTACTGCTAAAGATTTTTACAGGCCATAACATTTGAAAATTTTAGTGAGATATCGTGTGTGTGGAGCCTATAACCCAGTGGTGGTTTAGCAAAGACAGGCCTTGGTGATCCCATGTGGGCTAGGAACAAAAGACAGTTGTACAAAGACACACCTCAATGGTCGCGTGTCGCAGTTCGAACAATGCCGAGTGTCCGGTATGCTATAAATAGTAGAAAAGCTTTCTGTCTACTCGACCCTAATGCACTTGGGGTCAAGATTTCTCACTAAAATTGTCAATGTTATGGCCTGTAAAAAGCTTCAGGAGTAAAAAATCAAAAAATTACTTCTTATTGGGCATAGCCAATGATATCCCTAAAGTAACTCTGAACCTGCAGTAACCATCACCTGCGTAGGTAATGAGATTATGTCATTTGAAAGAAAAGTTGTAAATTTTGAAATAAAACAGAATATGGATTGAATAATGACAGTTGGCGATGATATTCTCTACCCGATAACACTAAGGAACTTTGAGATACACCTAGTTTTAGGATTATGCTGCTTTGAGGTGCGTTTTGGGATGGGGCTTTTAACTGGCTTGCAATGGTACTCATCAAATTAAGGCCGTAGTCACCAATTTTTAATGGTATCCGAAAAGAACATGATATTTTTCATACCAAACTACATACACAATGTGCTGCTGCTGCTACTACTACTACTACTACTACTACTACTACTACTACTACTACTACTACTACTACTACTACTACTACTATAGAAACTTAGACATTTCAATGATGCTCTCATGTACCGCAACCTAACAATTCTGCCGCTCGTGAGCAATTAAACTATCCGACTCAGAACATCCCATTGATATTGTACATATCGATAGTTTTGTTTTGGATATATGAGCCATCCACTACTTAAATGCCAGCTGAGTGACTTTTGGTTCGATGATTTTCGCCGATACTCTGTACTCCGGTATCCTTAGACCACTTACACGGACTAGTCACTTGCGAACTTATCTGCAATATGGCAGAAAAAGTGACTAAGATCGAAATTCCATGTAGTGTATGGCGGACCCTACTATTGAGGTGTTCTTGCACTCGCCCAATAAGAGTACTGCAGTCCCTAATAACTAGTATCCTCTGCTCAGTGGGCTGTGGAATGTGATTAGCTGACGAGGGAGGCTAGAAGCGATGCAGCCGGGATTCTCTACGCAGCATTACATGTAGTAGGCCCGGAATTTGCCGGACAGGGAGCTTGAGACCTGGAGAAACAAAACAGGAACCGTCCATTATATATCATATCCCATCTGCATTGTGCAAGCAACCCTATACCAGGCGGTAGGCGATCTACACTTCATCAATGTAAGTATTTTAGTGGGAACTGCCACCTCCTCTGGAGTACTGTGGGGTGTGACTTAACTATTTAAGAGTGAGATGACTCTTTTTAACCCCTCCCCAACACACACACACACACACACACACACACACACACACACACACACACACTGAATGTATATGCTGAGGCTGAGATAATATTATTTAACATTATTATAACATTATTTCTGCCGGGTCATATGAGATATTCACCCGAATCATAAATTCACTACATCTCCGCACCCTGTACATCTAAAATGTGTAGCTTGTTAATAGGGCGTAGAGCAACACAGCTATGTCAACGATCCTCGCTGACTATGCATATCATGTGAGGCTGGTCATTTCCTAGTATCCAGAATTTAACTATAATCATGTATCCGCTTGTTTTGGATGGTGATATAAATTGTAAAGGAACAGTTTAATTAGGTATAAACGCATTATATATAGACAGCACGTATATGCTGTAAACTGAATGCTGGTTAACCGAATGAGGGCACGAATCTTTTTCCCCGAACCTCTACAGCGCCGTGAACATTTCAATCTAAATCATTATAACCCATAATATTATTGATATTATAGAATCTGTTTATTTTTTGTATTACAATGATTTTGCGCTATGCTGAATAAAACCAAAATATCTCAAAAAAGGGTAAAAAACTGTTTGAGGTGCATCTTTGAGAGAGAGAGAGAGAGAGAGAGAGAGAGAGAGAGAGAGAGAGAGAGAGAGAGAGATCTTACACCCATCACAGCGTGTCCATTGATAATTAACTACCAATGCATAATAACTCCCAACGGTACTGTCGTATTATTTATACACACGTACGTGCAAATAATTCCTATGTAAGTGTTCATCCAGGAAAATCTGCCTGTTGGGAATTTGTATGCGTCGATAGGGGGCGTGAGAGCTCATCTAAAAATAAACATTGTTGGGGGCCTGACCAAAGAAATAATCATTGGCAATACACGGTGGGGGCATACATAAATACATCATGATGCATGCACACACACACACACACACACACACACACACACACACAATCGTACATACATGGATATATTTCTCTATCAATACAACTATGAAACTGACTGCTAACTCTCTCGTTTGGATAATGTCGCCTAATGAAAACAGTCGGGTGCTGTTACTCTATTGTGTTAATCATAGTTGTAAATATTTCTGGAATCCTTATCAAAACATGGTTATGGTTGTGTGAGATTCTGCAAAACATGTTCGGTCAGACAGTGCTGTGCGACCTAGCCCGAGAATGCGTCGTTAGTTTATCAGATCAGGAAATATCCATCATCAATTATTCTGCCCCTCAACCTCAGACTATTTGCTACCACGCATTATTTCAGTGGTCAGTGCTTTCGAGTTAAATATAGGTCAGCGGTTGGCCAACGTCAATGCATACGCAAATACTCAGGCTCATGTCCGGCTTTAACAAAGTCGCTTCTGGCCGAGTTCCATCCTTAATGCTGCTCTCCCACATACGAATTTTAAGGTGCGACAAGGTGCGAATTAAAAAATCGTAGTTATTCGAGTGTTGTCGTGATGTATCGTGGTTGTTCGCAGTCAGTCTTAGGTTTTCGTAGGCAATGCTGCGAATTTAAAAAAAAGTTTTACATGTAAAACTTTTGGGTGCGACAAAAATTCTGTCGTAGGGAAGTATTTTCTGGCGAACATTGTTGTACATTGTCGAATATGCTGTCGCAACATGTTGTACATTGTCGTATGTTGTCGTACATTGACGTACATTTTCGTACACTAATCAAATGTTCGACAAGGTACAACAACCTACGAAAGTGGTTGAACGTACATATCTAACGAATGTGAAAAACACCAATTTTATGGCCAATTCGTGGCTTTAATCGTAGATTTGATATCGTGTATGTTCGCACATTAGATTCGTATGTGGGAGAGCAGCATAACCCTTATGCTGCAGGTCGCTAATTTGGCCAATACAAAATGATGCAAACATACTGAAACTCTGGCATGTGGGTACTTATCTGAGAGTAATCAGTGAGAGCTATACAATGAGTACCACAATGACAGGGTGTAGATAGTTTTCAAAACGCTTTGCATCGTGCGTTGGACGAATGGTTCCTTAGCATTGGTTAGCATTTGAATGGTTGAGATTGGGTGTATTGGCAGGGGATTATCCCGCCGGACAGTTTCCCGCTGCAGCACTTAAGGAGGCTCTGGACCTTCGTTCTTTAAGTTAGACTTCCATGTAAGGATTGATGTACAAGTCAATATAGAAGAAAGCCCCAATAAACAATATATTTTATGAAAGCTGAGACTTCGGGAGAAGTCAGATATTATAATATTATTGTGTGACATCTTCACAATTTCCCGGGGGTAGGGCCGAAAGGCAGGGATGAAGATGTCTAATACAAATGTTATTACGAACAACCTCCTGCTGATGTTTATGTTTCATGGAAAACACCATTGGGCACGTAGGAATTTTTTGTTTTTGCTTTCACATTTTGTTCCGAAGGGATTTTAGAACAAGTTAAAGTCATGATAAATATATTTCTTGTAAAATTTCACTTTTCTTCATTTTTGAAGTCGAATTGAAAAATAACTAGAGCAGATATCAAAAAATTGTTACGTGCCCAAGGATATTTTCTGTGAAATATATGAACATCATTTGTGACGCACCTTTGTTGAAAGCAGGAGGTTTTTCCCAATAACATATCTATCAGAAATCCTCATCCCTGTCTTTCGGCCACACCCCGGGAAATTATGAAGATGTCACACAATACTGTAATAATATATATATATATATATATATATATATATATATATATATATATATATATATATATATATATATATATATATATATATATATATATATATATATATATATATATATATATATATATATAAAATATATATATATATATATATTATGAAGATGTCACACAATACTGTAATAATATATATATATATATATATATATATATATATATATATATATATATATATATATATATATATATATATATATATATATATATATATATATATATATATAATATATATATATATATATATATATATATATATATATATATATATATATATATATATATATATATATATGTATGTATGTATATATATATATATATATATATATATATATATATATATATATATATATATATATATATATATATATATATAAATATATATATATATATATATATATATATATATATATATATATATATATATATATATACAGGCGAATTTGGATATGACGGACCACTGTACGACGAACTTTTCCATATGACGGACGATATGCATGGTCCCAGTCCCATGCATATCAAGTGTATGTCATATGTATATGACGGATTTGGCATATGACGGACCAATTTTCATGGTCCCATTGAGTCCGTCATATCCAAGTTCACCTATATATATAATATATATATATATATATATATATATATATATATATATATATATATATATATATATATATATATATATATATATATATATATATATATATATATATAAATATATATATATATATAAGGGGATTCCCAACCACTCGGAAAATGTGTCGTGTGCAAGCATGCGTATTTGTATATGTTAACCGCTTATCTAAAAGCTTAGGTGAAGAGAGCAATTACATGGATATGTCGCCACAGACCAATTACCATGCGGCCCATTGTAAAGCCCTAGACACACCTAATCTCGCCCCGTATTTGTTT
The DNA here is from genome assembly GCA_963942565.1 of Maea johnstoni. Lineage (NCBI taxonomy): Eukaryota > Metazoa > Annelida > Polychaeta > Spionida > Magelonidae > Maea > Maea johnstoni. The sequence goes on along the minus strand of OZ012684.1, from coordinate 76,393,472 downwards.
ACATTATAGCTGAAGATACACACATGCGCAGAACGCACCTTTTAAAGGGTTCCCGTTAATACATGGGCTATAGGAGTCGTGCCGAGGTTGTTGAGCGAGATCTGCTGGTTGCTTATCCGGTGATGGACATTCGTGTCTGAAGAGGGCTTCCCTTTACAATCATTGGTGAAGGCATAGCTCATTAGTAGTTAACCCCTCAATGATCCGTAATTATGCTGTACATAGGTACATTGGTTACTCATAGGCTAGTTGTTATCATGGGAGGATTGATGCTGTCTCGTGAATTTCCTGACTTCCATTGGAGGACTACTGTGTACTGTTTTGATATTTCAGCAGTTTGATAAATGCGTACGTTACTTCAAGCAGCCATGGAATCCGCATTTATTAAACTACGCACCATTATTTGGATATCCGAGCTCTATGCTAGTATCCTACAACACGCCGACATGGTAGATGGTCATACAGCTACAGCATGTAAAAAATTAAACTGTGCATCAAAGGCAGCTGCCTGCTGAGAAAATTACTTAAAATGCAATTAAAGCACGATATACAGAATGTGCTGTACTGTGGTGTCTCTTATATTTCTCTAGTCTCCACAGGTGGACTGGCATCCTTACCTATCTCTATTTCTACTTCTACCTGAATTAGCAGCAGTAAGGTAGCTGCTAATGACATATTGGTACACAACAGCCTAAGATAAGATATAAATACACTAAACCCAGCAAACACAAAATATTTTCAAAATATTTTTAAAAGGACTGAAAAAAAATTGTTAGAAACATTCACAATAAACATGAATAAAACATTAGCAAAATGTTCAATAACCACAGGGAAAACATTAGTGAAATAATGAATGTAAATAATGTTATGCAATAAAAATATGATATTAGTAAAACATTTACGAGAATAAATGGAATATTTTCTTACAATATTAACCAATATTTTTTTCATAATAATGTCTGATAACATTATGTTATCTTTTATCAACATTTTTAGTTAATGTTTAATGTCTGCGTATTACAAATGTTGTTTTTAACATTTATCGAAAGTTTTATTAACATACTTTAAAATGTTTCTAAAACGTCTGAAAAAGTATAGATAAAATATCAATTTATACATTAATGAAACGTTAAACAATATTTTTCCAAAATATGTTTGAATATATTAAACTGTAATTTTTTTAACATTTAAAATAAATCTTTTAAAGCTGCCTAATAAAGGAATATTTTCCCACAATATTAACCAATATTTTTTTCATAATAATGTTTGATAACATTATATTATCTTTTATCAACATTTATAGTTAATGTTTTACATCTGCGTATTACAAATGTTGTTTTTAACATTTATAGAATGTTTTATTAACATTCTTTAATATATTAATGATAATATTAAACTATAATTTTTCTAACATTTAACGACAAATGTTTTAAAACAGTCCATTACAAATGTTTCTTTAAATATTAATTAAGCATTGTATCTACAAAGTTACAAAATATTTCTGAACAAATTTGACATTAAATATCTAAATATATATTTATAAAATAATAACCAATAATTTTCTGCAATAATGTATGATAACATTATTCTATCTTTTATTATCATTTTAAATAAATGTTATACATCTGCATATTACAAATGTTTTTTTAAACATCGGTTTGATATCAAGAACACATCCTGTGAAATATTTGTGAAACATCTGAACTAAGCTGTAAAGAAATGTTAAAAATGACATTAACAAAATGTTGAATAAATGTTTTGAAATGTTTGTGCCGAATTCTTCGTTCAACATTTCTATAAAACAGTCCTTTAATAATTCGAAAACATTATAAAGATACCAATTTTAACACAAACACCGTATGAAATATTTCAGAAATATTATTGAGGAATGCCCTATGATATTGCCACATAATAATGTAAAAATGCAAAAACAATAGCTACAATTCAACATTATTATCTTAATATTAAATAACGTTAATATATAATCCTACAATTGTTAGCAACTTCTCTGAAAAAGCAATATTTTATGCTATAATTAGATAAATATGATCGATAAACATGAAATATTGATTTGAAAATTTAGGAAAAAATAGTTTCCAAATAAATATATCATTACTGGCATTGGTTTAAAATTTTTGGTTTCTTAAAAAGCATGAAATATCAATATGTGTCATTCCGAAAGGCATTGATTAGGGCTGACAAAAATAATATAAGTAGCCTTCTCTTCTATCTTGAAAGCATGATTTGTACAGTATACTTTTCAAAGTAAGACTGAGCAAGAAATCCCTAAAATGGGGATTTCAAAAGTGTGTTAGTTATGGGCGATTGGTAAGTACATTTTCTTCTCTAAAGAATTTAAAACTCAACTATCTGGAAAGATAAATATTTCAAAAATATTGAAATAATGTTGAGTAAAATGTTACAAAAAATGTTGGCATAATATTCCAAGGCCAGCAATTTCAATGGGGATAAATATCTTCAACAACAATGTCAAAATGTTTCTTAGAAATAGTTTATGAATAATTTAAGCAACATTGTATACATATGTATTTAAAATATTGTGAAAATAATAATTTAAATGTTATAAGAAATGTTTTGGTAATAATTTTCAGGCCAAACGTTTTAATATTAATAAATATTTTTCAGAAACATTTGATGAATAATTTTTGCAATATTGTGTTAATGTATCTTGGAAATGTTTTAAAAATAATAATACAAATATTATAAGAAACATTATGGTAATAATTTTCAGGCCAAACGTTTTAATATTAATAAACATTTTCAGTAATATTTCACAGATATTGGGTTAAATATTTTGTAGACATAGCACAAATGTTTTGTGTTTGCTGGGAAATGGCCGCTGCCAGTACCCCCATTTCTTGTGTGTTATACTTCTTGTATGAAGGTTGGCAATGATGGGAACTTTGGGTTAAGTATAGACTACTCTAAGAAACTATTTAGGCCTATGTTTTATGCATGGCGGAATTGTCCTTTAACTTATATTTAAAGGTTTGAGCTGCACTCAGCCTAGCCTTCCTTGTCATCAGAGTATACCAGTCTCCCAGGCCAGCCTCCTTCCGAGCCTCTCCTACAAGTCTCTTTTTCATACTGTGTTTCTGTATATCTATTATTGTTTGGCCCAGCCTCTGATGACATTCTCTTTCAGAGCATGTTACCATTGGAAACTTGATCTAGGTAATATGGCTATACACTCAGGCAAATCCATGTTTCCAGGAAAGTTTTCTCACATTCTCTGTGCTGCATATTTGGGAATAGAGATATTTTCATGATTACACTATCAATTGTTCTATAACTAAACCCTTATGGTATGTCAATGTTGGTTTATATAAATGCATTAAGTATTTGGAGATTTCTCTTATTTCCAATAAGAACAAAACTATTATTATTAACTCATAATTTACCAAAATGCCAGTACACCCCAATTAGGAATAAATGACTACCCTGGCAACTGTTTTGTAATTGCAAGGGTACAATTTTACCCATTTCCCTTTAAAAACTGGGAAGGCTTGGATGAATAATTTCAGATGAGTATGGATAATACCACCTGCGATGATGGATCTTCAAATACGTTTATCACATTGGAAACCAACTGCATATGTAGCAGTAAAGTCCTAGCACAGTGTTTCATACAAAGGAATAATTTTCAAATGGAATGCTAAGACACATTTACTAGGTTATAGGAGACGTACAGCTATCAACATTGGCAATGTGGACTTACATAACCTCTATTATACAAAGTCACAAGTCGCTGCGTGCCTTTACAAGGTAGCCACGTAATGGTACACATTGCTTTCAGATCCAGCATCTACGTTAGAGAGTCAGCATGGCGACACTACTGTCTCAGGAAACTGGTTATGAGAGCGAAGACGAAGACGCTTGGCCAAAGGTAAGATGAATGAATGAATGATGGTTTAAAGGCACATCGGCACACAGAGCCAAAGGCCTTTTAGTGCCATAGCATGTTACCAATAAATGGTCCTTTGTCACTGTGGAAGAACAACGACAAAGCGTAATCTTTCTAGGTAAAAGAAGAAAAAGAGGGAGAGTAAGAGCAGAGCCTTCAGATCCAAAGAGGGCCAAGGGATCTTTTAGATGCATGGTATCCACAGACAGATATACACATCCCTCTTCTTTTATAAGGCGAGCAGGGTGCCACACCTGCTTAGGGTTCCCCGGGAGGTGCCAGCTCCTATTGCACAACAATTGAGCAAGCCAATAGGGTGTGCCCCTTGCAGGGTGCCGGAGGTAAGACATCAAGGAAGAAGTTGGCATAATTCGTTGATGCACTTGCTGTTATGTAATGAGTATGTAATCTGTATAGGCTTGGGTAGAGTAAAAGTAAAGTTATGAATTCATTTTTAAATACTTAACTATTTATAAAGTGTCTACTGTGTCGACTGCTCATTGTTCCCTCACTATATATGGACCTGAGTGAGGTATGTGGAAAAGTTGCAAGTGACTTATGCCGATCCAGATATGTGGTGGTTTTCTCCCGTGTAATCTATAGTTGTCACTTTTGAAAACTGTTTAGACCTTGAAGGTTGTACCTTTGAAATGGTGAGCATATCATTTTGTAGTATTGTTACAATCTTCGGTGTAGGAAGACACGTCTTTACTTTGCATTTCTCCATGCTTGATGGAGATGGAACATAACCTTTGAATACTTATAAAACTTTTTTTTTTAGAATTATATATGCTTGATTGGAGAACAGAATGTTTTTATAACCAACATAATGAGCCATTTAAGGGTAGAAGGAAAGGAAACATGTGGGACCAGAAAGATTGTTCAACTTTGTGGAAGTCTCTGCTACTTTCTTCAAGTAGTGCTCTTCTAAATATTAAGGCCAAAAAATGGTCAGTAGACTTCAGAAAAGCAAATATTTCCTTTTTCAGGTGACAACAAAGCAGAAGGATCAATCCAAGCAAGTTACTCCACCAAAATCGAATGCTGATGGTGACTTCTCAGCATTGGAAGAAGCCAGAAAGGTCTGGAGCACATACTTTCTTATGTTGATAAAAATAAAATCATATCCATTGTCAGTTTGTCCATTCCAATTGAAGTTGCGTTTTTGGTTACTTTTTCTGCCGCATTGCAATTAAGTCGAGACTAGCCAATTATAACTGATCCAATCTGATATTGTATGTTGAAGCATAAGTAATGTCATGCACAAAATGTTAATTCCCTGAATATGATTTCTTCAACCATCCAGAGCCAGGAAATGGCTCTTTTGAAACGTGTTCTCTATTTTTTTATATATTCAAATTGTTCCTCATTGAATTTTGTAGGCTAAGCAAGCACGGAAGACTTTCAAATCGCTAGCTAATGCTGCTTATAGGAACCCAACTTTTTTGTCAAAGATTTTGCCACCTTCCCCAGAGAGTCAAGATGATGCCTTGGACAAATACGTTGGAAAGCGGAACAAGATTTTTGATGCAATAATCAAGGATGATCTTCAGTTCATTAAAAACGTGGTTAGAACAGAGGGGTTGACGTTGTCATCACCAGAATTAAAAGATCCTGAAACATCAGTATCTGCCCTTCACCATGCAATCCTTAATTCTGCAAAACTAGTTTCAGAATATTTGATTGAGAGTGGTGAAATTGAGCTACTGACTGCATCTTTCGACAATATAGTTTGTGATGTAACAACAAAGGTGACTGTTCTGCACCAACTAGCTGAGAGGGGTAGTATTAGAGTAACAAAATTGTTTCTGTCCCGAATTACCCAGAAGAAAGAGAAAATGAGGTTCCTAAACCAGATGACATTAGTGCAACCAAAAGGTCAGCGCCCTAGACAACTTTCCCCTCTTCATATTGCTGCATTGAATGGAAGAAACTCTATGCTGAAACTATTTTTGAATATTGGTGTTGATGTGAACTTCAAAAACAACAAACAAGATACAGCTTTACTGTGGGCAGTTCGGGGTGGTCACCTTTCTGTTGTAAAAACCTTGATTCAGATGCATGCTGATGTAAATCATAAAAATGACAAAGGGTCATCTCCTTTGCACTGGGCGGTTAGATATGGCTTTACAGATATAGCAAAGATTTTGATAGAAAAGGGTAAAGCTAATGTGAACATGAGGCGCAAATTAGGGCTTGTTTCACTTGTGATTCTTGCATCGGCTCTTGGCCATGAGGACATTGTAAGTCTACTGTGTGCAAATGGAGCAGATGTGAATACAAAAATCCATGGGGCAGAGACAGCTCTGCACTATGCTGCAGCTGAAGGTTACCCAGAGGTAATTGAGGTACTTCTAAAACATGGTTCTGACATCAATGCCCAAAATGAAAATGGGGATACTCCTTTAATGTTGGCTGTTAAAAGCAAACACACAGCAGCTGCTGAGCTGTTATGCTTATCAATGGCAGATGTACATATAATGAACAGAAATGATGCCACTGTTTGGCATTATGCTGTGCAGAGTCCAGATTCTACTACTTTAAAAACACTTATTAAGTCTATCAAAAATAGACCAGAGTTCAAAACTACCAAACACAGGAGGCAAGGGATGCAAGGAAAGGATTTAGCAAATGCTATGCATTTTCCAGTGGGTAAGTCACCAATCTTTGTAACAGCTAGCAAAGGTGATGTGGACAAAATGGAGGAACTTTTAGATGTGGGTGTTGATCCTGAAGCAAAAGATGAGTTAGGAAACAACTACCTTCACATAGCTGCTCAATTTAACCAAAGCTCAATAGTAATGAACTTCAGAGATAAAGGTGCCATTGACAGCCAGAATTCTGATGGAGACACTGCTATACATATTGCATGCAGACTTGCTCATCAAGACACTGTTTTTGCACTTATACAGAAAAATGCTAAAGTTGATTTACAAAACAACAGAGGTGAAACTGCACTTCACATTGCAGCTAAATTTGGGGCAAAGGAAATGGTTAAAGGACTGGTGGACTATGCAATCAAAACTCATAATTGGTCAATCTTAGACCTTATGGATGAAAAGGGCAACACGTCTTTGCATGTTGTTGCAGAGGCCGGAAATCTTGATGTTGTCCAATTTTTTAGTGATTCAAATATCAGGACAAGAAATAGTGATGGAGACACGGCTCTGCATTTAGCAGCTAAAAGTGGAAATCCTACTATGGTTCAAATGCTCTTGGACATATTTCAATCACCAGGACGTACTGTAGATGTGAACATAAGAAACCATGAAGGTAGCACAGCCCTTGATATTTGTATTCTCCATGGTAATAAGGACAATGTGACAAGCATCATACAGCTTGGGGGCGATCTTTCCAATCAGGATGAAGATGGAAATACTGCTCTACACAAGGTAACTTTTGCAACACTTGAGGAACCAAAGAAGGTGGATACATATTTGGAGATATTTGAAACATTAGCATCTGAATCCGTCAGATGGTGGTGCATTAAGCACACTATTCCTTATCCAACTGAAGACCTTGGATTGAATAGATACAAACAGGAAGCTTTCTCGTACCTGACCTCAAGATGTCTTAACAAACAGCATCTCTCTGTTATCAGCCTAGCTGCCAATGTTGGTGCTACTGCTGTTCTCAACAGCATTCTCAACATGGAGAATGTGTTCAAAATCAAATACCATAACGTTCTTAAATTTAACATCACCAATATTTCCCCATCCACTAATTTGAAGCATGACATGACAAAATCAAATGAAAGAAATTTAGGTGGGGCAGCATCAGATCAGAAAGAACCGCAACAATCACTCCTTGAGTCAGTAGTTAATTTAGATGCACCTGAGGTGGCAGTGAACATCCTTGATCTTTATCCAATCTGTCTACTTGAACATAGCTACTCAAGGTTGATATTCTGGATATACTTCTTGCTCATGATTCCACACTTGGCATACATGTCATTTCTCACAGCTGTAGGTATTCCTTTAGTAAATCGCAATGCAAATTCTACAGGACAGGCTCCTGGGCAGGGAACTGTCTACCCTGATCTTATTATATTTATTTGGCCAGTCCTATGTCTACTCTTGCAGCTTCCATATCTGATGAATACCATATATTCATTTGCATCTGAAAATAAAACAAAAGCTGAAGATTCTACATTTTTCACTAAGATTAGTTTTTTCATTGGTGCAAATACATACGTTATTACTGGTATAACTTTTTCAGTCATAATCATAGTTTGGTACGTGATGAATTTGTACTTCGTAAGCAATCAGGAATATGCACTGGCTTTGGGCCTTATTACAGGGTGGTTGAATACTATGTGTTTTACACGAGGATTTAAGGGCATACATCATTTCTCGCGAATGATCAAGGAGATAATAATTCGTGATATAATTCGCTTCCTCACAGTATACTTCATATTTCTATTAGCCTTTTCCTTTGCCTTTTATGCCCTGTTCCAGGCATGTCCTAAAGTTGCAAGAGAATATCCAACCCCTGTACATGCAATTTTCCTCGCATTTAACCTTATGCTTGGAATGGGAGATATCTTTGAACCAACATTTCAAGAAAACTTTGACGAAGTAGGACGAAGTACAGTACCTATAAAATTAGTATATGTAGTTTATATGATTATGTCTACCATTCTTTTGCTTAATCTCCTAATTGCAATGATGAATGATTCTTATCAAAGCATACAAACTAAGCATGAGACAACATGGCGAGTTGGAGCTGTAAAGTTAGGCTTGGAGTGGGAAAAAATGCTTCCTGCTATAGCTAGACGCTTCAACTCGGGGAGTATGCAAATGGTGAGGCAAGCGTTTACTGATAGGACAGAATACTGGTGGATGCTAGGTGTGCCACTTTCTGTTATTGATGCAGAGAAAGATAACCACCCGGACAGTAGTATTGGTCATAGTGTTGACCAAATCAATCATAAGATGAATGACCTTGAATCAAAAGTAGATGACCTGAATGAGAAGATGGGTAAAATATTAAATACCTTAAATCAGACCAAAAGCAAGCCATGTTTAAATTGATAAAGGTTGAAGCGTATTTCACAATGTCACCTTTATTCCTGAATATTAACTTATTTTTACATGCACAAAGATTCTGATGAACTCTTATATTGTAGATGATATGTTGATTATTGTAGCTTGTGAACGCATTTCATAATAAAACGTACAATTCCATTTATCAATCAATTTGTATTTGGGCACACACATGAACATAACTTCCCAAATAGGGATGGATAGTATGATATTAGAAGATATTCCAATAGGGATATATTTACAGCTGAAATGGCTTAATCCAGATGGATGTGGACCCTAAATTTCTGTCTGGATTATACATAATGGCATGAAATAGAAGAATTTAGCAAGCACGCACTACAAAGCGAGTACATTTCAAAAATCAAGACAGAATTGCGGCCAATCTCGATATATTTACAAACCCTGACCCTTCCACCACCGAAAATCGTTTGGTTAAGCCGAGGTGCAGATTAAATTGTTTATAATAAGCGCTGAAATTTGCATGTAAATGTATAGGGAAGGACCTGGCCCTACGAATCTGCACGGTAAATCCGAAAAAGCCAGTTCACCTGTACATATATATATATGTATGTAAATATATATATATATATATATATATATATATATATATATATATATATATATATGTATTTATATATATATATTTACAAATATATATATACATTTATGTATATGTTTAGTATTAAGACCCAATTATATCGTTCGTTACACTTTTACTGGCCTCAACATGAATATTTTTATAGGTTAAAGCCTGTTGTACATTATAAGACTGCATTAGTATCTAAAGATAAGATGAGTTTCTTAGAAGTGTTTCTAGGACTTCCCATTTATATTATTGGTATCTCGTAGCGATCTATAATCATCCAAATATTTGTGATCGATCAATCAACTCATTCTGAAAAGTTATAGTTGATGTCATATGCATTCTCGAATTCCTTTATACCTATTGGTTGACATGATTCCTTTTAAGAAATTGTCCATGCACAATATACCCTTATTTATCCAGCTTCCTTTGAGCTCGACATCTAGCCTGCTTTTGTACCGTTCATGTATCAAGCAGATAGTATTCAACATTTCTAGTTATGTAATCCGGGGCATATTCTGAAACACATGATATCATTCTTTCACTCTTTTGAAAATTTTTAGTTGTTATATCAAAACGTTTTTCTGATAATGTTGATACAGAAGCGTTGTATTGATTGACTGTTATAACATTGATCTTATAGACAACCATACTTTGTACCTCTGTTTGAATATTTGCGTATTTTATGTATTACCCGTTTTCTCTATTCGTATTTATATGATGTCCATACCTTGCAAGCAGGAAAATAAACAAAAATAGCTATAAAGCGTTCTCTGTACCTATTCCACCCTAGACAATCTATGTCAAAAGATTTGGTTGAAAACCCTGATCTCACTTACCAAGGAAACTTACCTGGAAATGAAATATAATTTTACTAGGTCAATGGAGAATATGTCACGACTAGTATTTATTTTCTAGATCTTAGTTTTCACTAATTATATTATGACCAATACAATTCAATGCAACATGCATTTATCAAATTACTTTAACGACGAATAGTCTGTTTGTCCACGATATTTCTTTTCCAAAGTTTCAAGATTATTACAAATGAAGTCAAGATGGCATCACCATAGGCCTGCGACAACCTAGTTACGCTGAATGTATTATGTTTTTTGCGATAGTTATATAGTTCAATTAGATATTTACCAGTAATCGTGTCTATAAATACTAAAAGGGTATCAATCAAAGATTACATAACCCATTAACCCTTTCAGGTGCCTAAAGACAATAAATGAATTGAATCATCACCTGAAAGAGTTTTTGCTGTATATGATATGGTACATAGTCAGGCTACTGTGTTTAAAGGTGCAATAGCAATACTAGATCTAGTGCGTATGACTTTTTTCTTTGTTATTTTTCGTAGTTAATCAGCTTAAGGCAAAATTACCGTCATTATATTGGTCAAATGATTTCAGTATACAGTGTCTTTAGATTATTAACCTAACAAAATAAAACGCTTTAAGCAAATTATTTGTATTTTGTTATACTTAAAGTGAAAACAATTAATCTAAGAATCATTAAAAAGGTGTAATGATTAGCTAGGGGTCATTGTAAATAATCTGAACGCAGCATTTGGTTGCACAACAAATTGAACCTTTTGAAAAAGTTAGAGACGATATCAATCAAAAATGTTAGCAAAATATGAACTGCGGCAGCCAATAATTCTATCCTACCTAATGCTTGTTTCACACTAACCAGACAAGCTAGGACTTTTTGCCAAGACGTAGCTAGGATATCTAGGACACCCCGACTTTTTTGAAGCCGACAAAGTCCTAGCTGAAAAATGTTGAAAATTATGCAAATAAGGATGTCTTGACGGTGTCGGGGACACGTCCAGGACACGTCGCGGACAGTGTGAAGGATGAACAAGACATACTTGAACAGCGCTTAGGACATCCTGAGTAAGTCCTGTCAGGTGGCGTTTTGTCTGCGATGTGTCGGGGACATGTCGCGGACTATGTTAGGACAATGCGGAAATGTCCTAGCCATTATGTAAATTAGTGTTTTTGTCCCCGATGTAGCTAGGACATGTAAAATGCGTCCTGGATGTGTCGGGGACAAGTCGGGGACATGTCTTGAGCGTCTTGTATCTGTCCCATAAAAAATTCAATCACCGTAACATAGTATAGTACAGTATGTTTATTGACTGCATTGACATGCAAAATAATACAGTATACATTATTAAATAAACCGTGTATTTACCTGGCCAAATGATCTAGTCAGATTCATATATTTGTAGCTACTTACAACGTAATACCAATCATTATTATTGTTATTATTATTATTATTATCATTATTATTAATATTATTATTATTATTACTACCTGCAACCAGTGCACAGCATGGGCTTTAATACACCGCTTCTTAGTTTTATGAGATAAGAACAGCCAACATTAGCAGCCAAAGGAAGATCTCTTTGATCTTTCTAACATAATGTCGTGATTTATGGATCTACAATTACAATTATAATATATTTTAAAAGACTAATTCCTGTGGTTCAATCATAGAATAGATGAGTGCAGTTGCGCGTATAGACTACTCACTACTCAAATCATATGGCAAAGCTGCCGATGTCTTGGAGTGAGTTGGCGGTTTTCCCTCGGTACAAAGGCTGATAATAAGCCAAAACAAATTCCAAATTCAAATGTCCCAGCTTAATTTGGCAGCCAAAGTTTTCCATTTACCGAAATAGCTTACTGGTTCACCATAGTCTTCAACACACTATTTGTGTGCATTTCCATTCCTTCTAGTCTTGATCTAGAATATATATATATATATATATATATATATATATATATATATATATATATATATATATATATATATATATATATATATATATATATATATATTATATATATATATTATATATATATATATATATATATATATATATATATGAATATATATATATATATATAAATATATATATATATATATATATATATATATATATATATATATATATATATATATATATATATATATATATATATATTTATATATGTTTTATGTTTTATTGACTGTATTGGGATATACAAAAACATGCAATATGATATCTGGTTTATATTAAAAAGTATGAAGAACAGAAAAATTAATTGGAACACTTCTGAAACAAAACTAAAATAGTGGAGTTAATATTTTGGGGGGAAATAGGATCATGTATATTGAGTGTATCGTTGAGATAAAGTTCGGAAAACGAAAATTGATCGTGGAAGCTCAAATTCCCCAAATAGAATGTCACCCCCCAATGTGATATCTTTATCTCGGATTGTAATATTTTATAGCATCATTAGCGAAGCCATCAACTTTCACAAATTTCGAAGTTAGCAATCAACTGGCCTTTCTAAATGTATAAAATATGTTGTCTTAAGGCCCAGTGATAAGTGAGAAATCATCAAATGAAAACATATTTTGCCGAGATTGCGCGGAAATCAAAATGCGTGTTCAAGGCATTTTAATTCAATGATCTCTACGTGATTACTGGGCCTAAAAATACGATTTTAATTCATTTAACAGGAACATATTAGGGAGTTTCCAGATAAATAAATTATGTTGTCTTAAGCCCAATAATGTATAAATGCAATTTCATAATGTTTTGTGGCTGAGGTGGTAGCCATGGTATATTGTAGAAATTGATCACGGGAGGGGTTCCCGAGGGGTTGGGAGCACTTGGGTAATTAGGGGGACGCATACGCTCATAATAAAAAGTTTAAAAATACCCCCCAAAAGCACTGATTTCTGGCCAGAAAAGCACCCTTATTTCAATAAAAACGCTGACTTTTTCCACCAAATAAACACCCCTTCTTTATCAAAACACTGATATTGGATGAACGGGAACACGTATTTTAACTTAAGATTGTATAATCCTCTGCCTGTTTAGCGGCAGCAAACTCGGCAGCCCAGTCACTTCGGGACTCACTCGGATTCACTCGTAATGGGAGTGCAGCTCGTACTGGCCTCGTTGTGGCGCGGGAATTCCCAACCGACGTCACGGGGAATCCCCAATTCACGTGACTAGGCCAAGGCAAATATTGTGTCCTAGCAGTGTCCTAACTGAATCGGGTTGTGTCCTGGGTGAAAGACAACAACCTTTAACCGCAAGACACCGTTAGGAACTTGCGGACTGTCCTAGGACTTGTCCCGGACACTGCTAGGACTTGTCCCGGACACAGATTTTGTCTTGTGTGTCCTGGATGTCCTGGCAAAAAAGTTTTACATGTAAAACTTTTTGCCAGGACACGCCATTTGTCCTAGCTGCACCTAGGAACTCCCCGATCTTGCTAGGACATCAACTAGGACGCTGTCACGATCAGGAATTGAACGAATGATTTTAACGAAATTCCTGATCGTGAACGGTCCTAGCAGTGTCCCGATACCTTGTCTGGTTAGTGTGAAACAAGCATTAAGCTAGTCTTACACTGGCAAGACAAGCTAGGACTTTTGGGCAAGACGTAGCTAGGACATCCAGGACATCACGACTTTTTCGATGCCAACAAAGTCCTAGGTGGAAAATCAGGAAAAATATGCAAATTAGGATGTCTTGGTGGTGTCTGGGACATGTCGGGGACACGTCGGGGACAGTGGAACGATGAAAAATACTTGATTGAGACCATTGTTAAAGATAAATGTAGAATATTTGGAAACAAATCAATCAAAATTAGTTCAAAATATTAGTATATCATAGTCAGTCATCCCTATTTATAAAAAGATTTACGATAAACATCTGTCATTCTAAATATGCCTATTCCTTTAATTAAGTTGACTTGTAAATTGCACATACATGATATTTACTTTTGATAATTTCATAATTTATAATGTATGCATTTGATAGTGCTTGACAGAAGCAGGATGTTTTTAGAATACCACACCCGTTAGTCATAATACATGCCTCAAAGAGGCATATATTATGCACATATCATTATCTGTGCCAATGTATTTCCATGTAGTCCAGAATTATGAAAAATTGATCTTACAAAGTTGAATGTCAATCGTATTTCAAGTTCAATCTAATGGTATGAACCCGCTTCACAGAAAATGTACATATAAAAACTTTAAAAAGAAAAACAAAAAATCTCAAAAAGTAAAAGAAGCGTTGGAATTTTTTAAAGAAAAACATTGAGAAATTTATGCTATATCATCAAAGCAAATATATAAAAAAACTTTGACTAAACATGTTGTTTTGATGGAAACTTTCAGTGTATTTTAGTTTTTAAGAGTAATCTTTATTTTCAAAGTTTTACAAACATTTTCAATGTTTTGTTTATTTTTACAGTAGAAATTATTTCCTTTCAAAGTTTTTCCTTTATTCTTCATTGATTCTATTACATTTTTCATTAAAAAAAATATTGTTCATTTCAAAGTCTTTACAATCACCTATGTTGTATTTTTTTTACTTTTTTGTCCACTGCCTGGGTGCGAATCCCGGTCTGGGCATGTGAGAAAGTTGCCAGTGACTTGGGGGTAAGGCGGTGGTTTTCCGCCGGGTACTCGAGTTTCCTTCTTTTCTTACAACTGGCTAGTCACGGAGCCACAATATGGCATAAATGTGACAAAAAACTTCATTTCAAATTTCAAATTCCACAATTTCACCTCATACAAATGGCCTCATTATAGTGTCAAGATGCATAAGTCACTTGAAATTTCGTTCAGTTCCTGACCTTGGCAGTGTCCTAGGTCATGTCCTAACAACATCGTGGATGTCCTAGGTGCAGCCAGGACAAATGGCTTGTTTTGGCAAATACTTGAACATGTCCAAGTATTTTACACGTCCCAGACACTGCTAGGACTTGTCCCGGACTTTATTTTTATCTTGCTTGTCCTGACAAAATACTTGAACATGTTCAAGTATTTGCCAAGACAAGCCATTTGTCCTGGCTGCACCTAGGATATCCACGATGTTGCTAGGACATCACCTAGGACGCTGCCACAATCAGGAATTGAACGAAATATTTGAACGAATTTCCTGATCTTGGCAGGTCCTAGCAGTGTCCTGATAGCTTGTCTTGCCAGTGTGAGACTAGCTTTAGATATTAATTGTACCGATTTTACAGTTTAGACCAAATTGATTAACATGTATCAAAAACGATTGGGAAAGGGTAGAAGTTCATGAGAGGATATGAGATACACGGACTGCAATTGAATGACTTGAATATAACATTAGTAAGCCTAATTTCCAATTGGTTTTGATTAAATATCTAACACTAACTGATGCTCTACGTTATTTACGGATGTCCAGTAGCAGGTCGGCGTGTTTTAATTGTACAGCATTGTAACAGGGGGCTTTATTTGGTGCATTTACAATCGGAAGATAATTTCGTGAATGGACGGCGATTTTCTGTCGAAAAATGGTATATATATATCCAGTATTGATTATACCATTTCTTAGTCGTTTGTCGCCTTTAATAGATAGGATCATTTCACGAAGAAATAAAAAAACCGATATGGGGTATTTCAATTTATTTCAAGGTACCATATACAACCATTCGCATATACACCGCACGTTGTCCCAGTATCCGGGTTGGTTGCAATGATAATGGTTCAGCGAAGATTCCAAAATTAATAAAGTTTTACAGAATTTAAATATACACTGTTACTAGTGATTTGTCAATAGACCCCCCCCCCCCCTTTAACTGTCCCGGTCAAGAAAACAAAGTATATACGGGCGCCCCCTTTTGAGAGAATGCTCAATCAAACTGCTGCTGAGTATGCATTCTCTGCTCAAATTAGTTCATCTTTTTTGCGACAGATGGCGCTGTCAGCGGCGGCGGCTACGGTAAAGAGACGCTAATATAAAGATACGCTATGATACAAAACTCCCCAATTCGCTATACTTGGGACACGCGTGAATTTCGTGTTCTACAGTAACCCATTAACCCTTTCAGGTGCCTAAAGACAATAAATGAATTGAATCATCACCTGAAAGAGTTTGTGCTGTATATGATATGGTACATAGTCAGGCTACTGTGTTTAAAGGTGCAATAGCAATACTAGATCTAGTGCGTATGACTTTTTTCTTTGTTATTTTTCGTAGTTAATCAGCTTAAGGCAAAACTACCATCATTATATATGTCAAATGATTTCAGTATACAGTGTCTGTATATTATTAACTTAACAAAATAAACAAATTGATTAACATGTATCAAAAACGATTGGGAAAGGGTAGAAGTTCATGAGAGGATATGAGATACACGGACTGCAATTGAATGATGTGAATATAACATTAGTAAGCCTAATTTCCAATTTCCAATTGGTTTTGATTAAATATCTAACACTAACTGATGCTCTACGTTATTTCTGGATACCCAGTAGCAGGTCGGCGTGTTTTAATTGTACAGCATTGTAACAGGGGGCTTTATTTGGTGCATTTACAATCGGAAGATAATTTCGTGAATGGACGGCGATTTTCTGTCGGAAAATTGTACATATATCCAGTATTGATTATACCATGGCTGGAGTTTATTTCTTAGACGTTTGTCGCCTTTAATAGATCATTTCACGAAGAAATAAAAAACCGGGAGGGGGTATTTCAATTTATTTCAAGGTACCGTATACAACCCTTCGCATATACACCGCACGTTGTCCCAGTATCCGGGTTGGTTGCAATGATGATGGTTCAGCGAAGATTCCAATCCTTACGGGCCAAGCGAAACAAAATGGGGTGCTGCTTATCTGTGAGATGTCGCACAGCAAGGTCGCAGATATAAGCTGATCCTATATTATCCTAGCTGGATATATTGCCTTGTTCTGACAGTCCAAATCCAGATAGGGCCCCGTTGAAAGAGGTACTGGGAGGACAGTACAATTACAGAGAAGGGGGAAGGCAAGTGTTGCGGCAGGGCGCTAAAGGCCGCAGGAGGAGTAGAAGTTGTCGATGTAGTAAGGATCCGTGCGCCCAAAAAGTGAGTGGCGGGCGCACAGATCCAAGCCCAAAGTACAGGTGGAAGGTACATGGATAGGGCACTGATCAGCACGTAGGGATGTGTGAAAGGGCAGATAGAAGGTAAATGGGTGGGAGTTGCATAAAGTAATAGCCATGTGCAGCAAGTGTGCGTGCAACTGACAATACCAACGTCATAGGGAACTTAATGGAACATTTCCTTCATCAACAGATATAAATTAATACTTACACCCATTAAACTTCAGAGAGCTCAATTTTTATATGAAGGCTATGCATTACTTACATTCATCAAACTATAGATTTTCTCGAAGAAATTCCCAACTTCATAACTGTGGAAATGTTTATTTTAACCAGGGAATTTTATACACTAATCAAAATCTCTGTTATAACTCAAAGATAAAAGATTGTTTTTTAGCAAGGCCCAACATAAAGTCATCGGCCCTTATAGCGAACGGCAATTCAGGCAGACATTCTCTCTGGGATCAGCGGATTTGACCAACAATTCATTTTAGTAAAGTAAAATAAAAATAATAAAATAAAGACATCTTTATTTAGAGTAGGAAATGTTTCTAAGTGCCACACGAAGCACTGGGCAGGTGGAAAAGATGATGCTAGTTGCCGGCCGACGGAATCGATCCCGCAACCGCATGTTCTGTAGGCAAGCGATCAAACCAATAGGCCACGGCCACCTGTGTACGATGGTCATATTTGAAAAGAACTATATTGATGAAATCCCGTAAATCTATTTGGGATCGTTCCTAGCATTCCGAGTTTAGTCCTGTCATTTACGTGACTGACAACCGGAGTAAATCTTTGAAAAAGAACTCCAGGCCACTTTTATCAATGACCCCACATATCTACATACGGCCCGAAACTGATTATGACCTACCTTCGTCATGCGAGCCGGTAAATATCCAAATCAAATATGGCGCCTGTTGTCTAACTACTCCAAAACGGCTCGGCATCACTGGAATGTCGTTAGAACCCAATAAGGAGCGCCAAAATAGCTCAAAATTTGTTTTTGATCTATTAACCTAATGCCTTTTCAAATAAATGAGCAATAGTAATTCTATCAATACGCCTTTACATGTCGTTAACTTTGTGGCATAACTGGCATCGCATTCCAATTTTGCCTTTACTATGAACTTGCTATTCTGAGGTTCATTAATTACACTTGTTCCCGTTTCAATTTTGCGGCGCTGCACGCCGCCGGGTATGAAAATCCCCATACAATCAACGAAATATCCGCGGCTCTGATGCCGAGTGACTCCCGAAGTGACTGGGCTTCCAAATCTGCTGCCGCTAAACAGGCAGAGGATTATAAAATCTAAAGTTAAAGTACGTGTTCACTTTGATCCAATGTAAGTATTTTGATAAAATAATGGGGTGTTTTTTAACTGGAAAAAGTCAGCGTTCTTTGAAAATAAGGGTTTCTTTTGGTCTGAAATCAGTGCTTTAGGGGTATTTTTAAAGTTTGATAACGAGTGTATGCACCCCCCCCCCCCCCCCCGTGGGTATACGTTTTGATAAATACACCTGTACTTAACGTCGGTGGATCGTCAATACAAAGTACCGAGTGTATTTAACTTATATTACGGATGGCTTACATATTTCGCTTTCACTTCAGACTGGAAAACACACACTACATTAATGTGAGGCCACTTGGAATTTGTGTAGAACTATCAAGACCCTGTAACAGTGAGTCGCCCAATCATACGAATTAAAACTAAATTGTGAGGCGCCATTTTAGAGGCGAAAAGCAAATCCTAGCTCCACCCATGAGTTATCCTTCACTCACTTGAAACCAGTTTACAATATGTATAAAGGGCATGATATACTAGGGCTTCAATTATAGTGTAACCTACATGCACATATGGTTTGCTAAAACGCACGCAAGACTATATCATGTTTTTTTAGTGGGAAAGTATTCTAGGTCAGGCCACCTCTTTCATGTCTTATGCCATGCAAATTCAGTTACCGTGCTATTTCTGCTATGTTAGACTCTAGCCATAACACGCCAACAATAGAATAGAACTGTCATTTAAATCCCTGCAAGCAGTGGGCCGTAAAATGGTGGGGATGGTAATACCCAACAGTGGCGCATGTTTTAAAGCCACTTCAATAGTTCAGTGATACTGTATTAAATTTTTTACATGTATAAAATGTACACTTCCGATTTTTTCATTTTAAGCTATTATTTGGTTATTCTATTTTTACACAGGGTTAGGCAGAGAAGAAAGTCCCATAAAATCACTTTCAGACAAAATAGCTACCATGTTAACAATATCCAATGTGTTCAGCAGACCCAGGGGCAGTATTTAAATACTCTGAACCAAAGTTAACAAGCACCTTAATTGGGGTTGTGACTGCACTGGCAAAATAAGAGTTACTGCAAGAATAGCCATTTTTTGGTGAATTACTGGTCAAAAATTGCCGACAAAAGATGCCAGGCGTCATTTGAACAGTAAAATCATATGTATATGTATGTACAACATCTGAAGCTTCAGTTATAAAAAATAATTTTCTATGAAAAAGTTCCAAAACTCGCACATATTTTGGCCATTTTCGGGTGAAAATGCCCCCAAAACTAGGAGTGATTCATTAGACTCAAGGAATGGAGGTACTGGGAGAGGCCATTTTAGTCTATTAATAGCTTATCTCAGGCTGTTTGGTACTCATATGTCATCAGCAGCTACCTCACTGCTACTGACATATGGCTACCAAACAGGCTGAGATAAGCTATTAATAGACTAAAATGGCCGCTCCCAGTACCTCCATTTCGTGTGTGTGTTTAAACAGCAATATACGTCTTGTGTGAAGGTTGGCAGTGGTGGGAACTTGGGTTTAATATGGCAAGCATTCCATGCAAAAAATCACTATTTTAAGATATCCGAAATTCATTTTCAGATATCCGAAATTCATTTACGGATATCCAAAATTCATTTTTGGATATTCGAAATTCATTTTCCGATATTGGAAAATCATTTACGGATATCCGAAAATCAACTGAATTTCCTATATCCGAAAATCATTCTAACATTGCATCAACTCCACCTTTTAAGAGAATTCCATTTTCAAAGTATCACTCAGGGGCGGATCCAGGATTTGAGAAGGGGGGGGGGGGGGTTCGATGTAATTCCGAAAAGTGACACTGGCGGCGCCACTGACAATTTCTGAAAACACCACCAGGGGTCAACTGAAGAAAACAAAACAAAAAACAAGGGGTTCCATAAGAGATATAGCAAAATATGTTTTGGATTATGAGTGAACTCTTAATCTAATTGCCATATATCTTATTATTTATCAAATGCAAACTCAGATTTGGGGGTGGCAATATTGCTTACTGTTTTGGTCACCAGATTGTATGGACCTCTTGCACTTTCAAACATGTTAATCGTGGATTTTACCTTTTGGAGAGGTTCAACAATTTGTACATCCTGGGGATGAGGGTAAGAATTATTGCTTTCTTTGCCTAATTGATATTAGCATAATTGCGATAGGTGTATTCAGGGGGGGGGGGGGTTCAATTGGAGACGGACTAAGCAACAGTTATGAGAGCCATTCAGTAAATTTCCCCTTTACTGCTGTTTTTATTCTCAGAAACCAACAATTTCACGTTTCCTGGACCTTTTCTAGGGTGACAGCACAATTAATTATATGCTCTATCATTGTGTATGCTAAACTACTTTTTATACGTTTCAAATATTTTACCCTGTTAAGTGTGGAAATAATAATAATATGAGCTATACTGTGCTGCAAGTCCCAAATTTTAGGTCAGCCTTAGCTTGTTTAGAGCTTCGTTTCTGTTCCAAAAAGATGAAAGCACTGGTTCTGTGCAAAAAGTTACGATGAACGAAATTCCAGATCGAAACTGATTAATGGAAATGCACATTAGGTTTGACGCATTTGAAATAAGTGAAAACCTTGACAGGAGAGTTCAGATAGTGCAGCCTGTGTGGGTTTGCAGCTAGTTTTTATCAGCAAAACCCAGTCAACTACTGGTGCTGTAATATTACATTCGTTACCTTCTCGTATCACGGAGGTGGAAAGTTGAACAGAATAAGCTTCAGGAAATTTGAAAGGAAACTGGAGTAAAGCGACAAAATCAATCCGTCATTTCAACACCGATATGTAAGCTAGGAGTGCATCTCTGGTGTGAAAGTATTATTTTGGGCCACGCACAAGTTGCACATATCTATCGTCTTAATTTGTATATATGAGTCATCTACCACTAAAATGCCAGTGACTTGGGGTTAGGCGGTGGCTTTCGCCGGGTACTCCTTAAACCACTTACAATATCCGCAATATGGCAGGAAAAGTGACGAAAATCGAAATTCAATGTAGTGTATGGCAGACCTACTCGCCCAATAAGAATACAGCAGGCACTGATAACTAGTATCCTCTGCTCAGTGAGCTGTGGAATGTGTTTATCAGGGTTTGGCTGACGAGGGAGGGTAGACGCGATGCAGCCGGGGCCCTCTACACAGCATTAGCCCGCCTGGAACTTGCGGACAGAGAGCTCGATCCGAGACCTGGAGATACACAACAGGACCCGTCCACTATATATCACATCCCATCTGCATTGTGCAAGCAACCCTATACCAGGCAGTAGGCGATCTACACTTCATCAATGTAAGTATATTAGTGGGAACTGTCATCTCCGCTAGAGTACTGTAGGGTGTGACTCAACTATTTCAGAGTGAAATGACTGTTAAACCCCTCCCCAACGCACGCACACGCACACACACACACATACACACACACACACACACACACACAGTGATTGTATATGCTGGGGCTGAATTAATGAGAAGCATTCTTTCTACCGGGGCATATGCAATATTCACCCAAATTATAAATTCACTACATCTCAACACTCTGTACATATGACATTTGTAGCTTGTCAATTAGAGGTGTAGAGCGACACAGCTATGTCAACCATACTCAACTATGCATATCATGTGAGACTGGTCATTTCCTAGTTTTATCCAGAATTCAACTACAATCATATATCCGCAACACTTGTTTTGAATGGTGACATAAATTGTAAGGGAATG
Source organism: Maea johnstoni (assembly GCA_963942565.1). Lineage (NCBI taxonomy): Eukaryota > Metazoa > Annelida > Polychaeta > Spionida > Magelonidae > Maea > Maea johnstoni. Next base: position 76,370,962 of record OZ012684.1, on the reverse strand, counting down.
GAGCCCCATAAGTTTAATTAGGTAACGTCAAAGGTTTATTAACATATGTTAATAAACCTTTGGTAACGTATAATATATAGAGAGTGCGTATATGCTTTTTTACCTTGTGCTGCTGATGGCTAATTTTACCAATTTAAAATTATGAAAAAACAACAACTGATTATTGGCATATGGGTACTTATCTAAGAGTACTCAGTGGTTGCTATCTAACATGACAGGTTTTAGAGTTTTCAAAAAACTTTGGATGAAAGTAGCCTCAGCATCTGAAGGGTTAACTGAATGCTGGATGACCAAATAAGGACACGAACCATCTTTTTCCCCGAACCTCGAGCTCTCCAGGGCCGTGAACACCCATCACCGCGTGTCCATTGATAACTACCGATGTATAATGACTCCCAACGGTACTGTGGAGTCTTAAAGGGGTCGTGTTATTTACACACACGCATGTAAATATAAATCGTGTGTAAGTGTTCATCCAGGGAAATATGCCCGTTGGGAGTTTTATGCATCGATGGGGGGCGTGGGAGCTCATCTAAAATAAAAATTGGGGGAGGGGGGGGGATTGGGTCCAAAGAAAAAAGTCATTGGCAATAAACGGTGGGTGCATACATAAATACATACATGCATTGACGCACACACACACACACACACACAATCGTACATACATGGATATATTCATATATTAGTAAAACTATGAAACTGACTGCTGACTCTCTCGTTTGGATAATGTCGTCTTATGACAACAGTCAGGCGTTTTTACTGTATTTTGTTAGTCATAGCAGGAACTATATATTTTATAGTTCCTGTACTGGTCTTAGTTGTAAATATTTCTGGAATCCTTATCAAAACATGACTATGAAAGTCGTCACTAGCCAGTTGTAACTGGTGGAGGAAACCAGAGTACCTGGAGAAAACCACCGCCTAGCCACAAGTCACTGCCACTTTCTCACATGACCCGGGTTGGATTCGAACCCAGGCAGTGATGAGAGACAGTTAGCAGTCGAGGAAGCATCGTTGTTTTATCATCTAGATCAGCAATTATCCATCACCCATTATTCTGCCCCTCAATTTTCCTGAGCTCCATCGTTAACCCATTTGCTGCTGATCGCTTATTTGGCCAATATAGAATGATGCAAAAATAACTTGGAGAATGACTGAAACCCTGGCATATGGTACTCATTTGAGAGTACTCGGCGAGAGCTATCCAACGAGTACCAACATGACAGGTGTTAGATGGTTTTCAAAAATCTTTGCATCGTGCTTTGTACGAAAGTAGCCTCAGCATTGGGAGGGTTAAGCTAGGGTGTAGTGCAGGGGATTATCCCGCTGCAACATTTACTGCATTTCAAGACGTTGCTA
>OZ012684.1:76239603-76364603 GCA_963942565.1 Maea johnstoni | reverse complement strand
CCTTGCATCACGTGTATACCTGGACAAGGTGCCTTTTGTTGGATGACTAGTGAGAGTATCTAAGATAATAAGTTCGAAGAATACATATGTTGTACACACTTGATATAGATGTGTGTTGTCATTCCCTAGTATGTATTAGTGAGAATATTGTTGATGTAATAAACGTATGAATACAGTTTATTGTTGTTTGTTGTTGATCCTCAGGGGTGTGTCTGCTTCTGAGGGTAAAAGGGAGAGTCTGTCAATAAGGCTCATAGTTGCGTTCAGAGGTTCAGACCTAGTAACCAGTGCCAGTGACCTAGTAATTGTGGCCACCTTGCTATACACCAGTATTAACGATTGCTTTCAATAGTACTGTGCTTTTTACATTGTTAGATTGAGTAAAAATTGCAATCCGAGTGAATAATAATGATTTTTTTCTTAATATAAACATTCTAGTATTCTATTGTTTTATATTTATCATTCTCCCCTTTCTACCCCTGAACACTTTTGAAATACACAAGGTTTGCTTCCCTTCAATGCAATGTATATGGCGCCATCTAGCAGATCAATACTGAACTAATCTCATGAATTCTTGGCTTCTGGAAATAAGTGCGAATTGTGCGTGGCGCAAAATACTCACTAGTTACACACACGCACTTATTTCCAGATTTACAGTATCTGTTATTGTTCGGCCCAGCCTCTGCATGATGACATTCTCTTTCGGAGCATTTTACCAATAGAAACCTGACCTCGGCCATCTGTATATTCTCTCTTGTCTAAATAAATGAACGAGACAGTTCTCTTTTGCTCTGAGTGGTTATACACTCATGCAAATCCATGTTTCCAGGAAAGTTTCACATTCTTTGTGCTGCACATTTGGGAATAAATATATTTGTATGGCAACAATACCAAAATGTAACATAATTAAACCCTTATAGCATGTCAATGTTAGTTTATATAAAATGCATCAAGTGTTTGGAATTGTTAACTCTATGTAGTTTTCTTTTTTTACCAGATAGAACAAAACTACTATTATTTCACCAAAATGTCAGTACACTGCAATCACGAATACGTGACTATCGGTTTTGAAATGGCATTGGTACTATTTACCCATTTACCTTACTAAGAGTAGCCATGTACAAGGTAGGCATGTTATGGTATATATATTGCTTTCAGATCCAGCATCAACGTTAAAGAGTCAGCATGGCGACACTACTGTCTCAAGAAACTGGTTTTGAGAGCGAGGATGAAGACGCATGGCCAGAGGTAAGATGAATGAATGAGGGTTTAAAGAAACATCCGCATACAAAGGCCATTCAAATTTAGTACCATGAAATGTACAAGTAAGTGGTCCATTGTCACTGTTGAAGAACAATGACAAAGCGTAATTATTTTAGATGAAAGAAGAAAAAGAGGGAGAGTAAGGGCAAAACCAAGATTCAGCAGATTCAGATTCAAAGAGGACCAAGGGATCGTTTAGGTGCATGGTATCCATAGGCAGATTTTATAAGGCGAGCAGGGTGCCACACCTGCTTAGGGTTCCCCAGGAGGTGCCAGCTCCTATTGCACACCATTGAGCAAGCCAATAGTATGTGCGCCTTGCTGAATGCCAGATGACATAAAGGAAAAAGTTGTCATGATTCTTTGATGTACTTGGTGTTATGTAGTGAGTATGTAATCTGTAGGTCTGGGTAGTGTAAAAGTAAGGTAATGAAATCATTTTTTAATTCTAAACTATTTATGAAGCGCCTACTGTAATATATAAAACGTCTACTGCACTGTGCTCCAACTGCTTGCTGTTCCCTCACTGTATAGGGACCTGTGCGAGGCATGTGGAAAAGTTTCAAGTAGTCCTGCAGTGAAATGCCAATTTCGAGTGCAACCTTGCAATTGCGTACCCACAAAGTTTTTTGCAGTTTCTATATCCTGAGGGGGTCTACTTCATGAATCAGGTGAATACACTCTGGGCACCCTTGGGCAATTTGCATACTATGCAAATGAAGTCCACAATTGCGAAAAAAGTGATTTTATGGAATAACTCATTGAAGACATGGTCTAATTAGCTCTAAAAAGTCACAAAACCTAGGTTTTCAGGGTCAGAGAACATGAAAATATCAGATCTAGCTCTTTTGTACAACTTGCTCATGTCGTTATGCTAATTGGGGGCGGCCATTATGTAAACTGAAACTGGGGAATGTCATCTTTATCAATATTCTCATGTTTCATCAGTAGTCTATGAGCTGTTTTTTTTCATATGCATGAGATGTGCCCTGTGTTACTATACATATAAATGAAGCTGGCTATCCCTCTGTTAGGAAAAATTAGGGTAGACTTTTGGTAACCCGGCTGTAAGCGAGAAAAGGGGCATTCTTTCTCGTCACCCAGACTTCAAATATTCGGTCAGATTTTGGGGTAGGGGAAACTAAAATGGCAATATCTTTTGTTATAATTGACAGCTCAGTGGTTTACCTATCAAAATGTGTTTTAGTATGCTCTAAGCAATACTATGATTGTACTTTACTTTGATTTGGTAAATAGGTCAAAAAAGGTAATGGCAATGGAGTCCAAGTTAGAATTTTAGAGCGCTATTAAAATTTTTGTAGTACATGGTACCTGTTCAAAATTTTATCTATCTCTAGTGATCATTCAGCAAAGGAGTGTATGAGAAACAAATTGATACCAAATAAAAGCACTTGATTAAAATAGATGTATTTCACAGGAAAACAGAAAAGTTGATTTTTCTTGGTAATTTATCTATGCAGGTCCTGAAGTAGTGTTTTCCAGTGGCAGAGCTAAATCCATGTATGGAACATAATTTGAATTAAAACAATCAATCTATAGCCCATTTGGAAATTTTTAAAAGACTTTTAACGTGTCATTATGGGTGTCAGCACTAGTAAATGCCTTTCATGGTACGCCCCCTGTGAATATGCGTAACTTACAGGATTATATTACTTTTCCTGACTTCCTTTACTCTGCTTTAATTTGACATTTTAACCTACACAAACTTAATATTGTCTGAAATTCCTTATGATGAGTAGTACACTAAAAATCATAAAGTACCTTGGGGGTAAGATGTAAGGGGTAAGAAAACTGAAAACATATGAGCATGGTGATTTAAAAACGGAGCTCCTGTCCACAACTATTGCCCCAGGAACCATTTAATTTCACGAAGAAGGAGAAAAGATCAGAACAGAGGGAATGGGATCACCGCTTGTGTGTAAGGTTTGAGGATATGTACTCTCTTTAATTTCACTCGGTGATGGGCCAAAAAATTGCAGGTGGTCAGACTATGAGGAAAATGATATAAGCTTTAACAAATGTAAAATTCTCAAAACGATTCTTTATTCACAATTTGTTCCCTTAGCCACCATAAACAATGTGAGGGGCATGCTCTGATGGCCCTGCTGTCTGAGGAGTTGCCACTGACTTCGAGCTGTCTCTCACCACTGCCCTGGTTTTCATCCCTGCTGGGACATGTGAGAAAGTTGCCAATGAGTAAGTCGGTGGTTAGTCGGTGTATTTTTCCGGATACTACGATTTCTCCACCACTTGCAACTGGCTTTTATCCAAAAATTGTCAGTAAAACATTAACAACAGTACATTATAATTATCTTATAGGAATGTTCTATGTGAATAGTATAAAAGCACAAATTATGGATGCCAGCACCAGTTATATTTTTGTCTATTTTGAGATTTTTGTTACATTTGTTGATATGCTGTACCTGAGGGGATACAACTAAAGAAAATGTAAAACAATATTGGATGTTTTAGATATTTGTTTTTGTGCTAGGAATCAATTCATATCTTTCCAAAAGTGACCAATTTGGGGTAATAGAGATCATGACGGAGTGCATCTTAACCCTTCCAATGCTACGGCTATACTTTTGTCCAAAGTACAAGAATGCAACGATCTTTCAGTAACTTTTCTGTTTTTTTTTTGTATCATTTTGTTATGGCTAAATGGGCCAACCTGGAGCATAAGGGTTAAGATTTATGTGTCATTTTAGTTGATTCGTGTACATGTAAAAATCTGAATGAAATGCTGATGAATTGGAGGGTGCTTTCTGATGTTCAGTGTACTGCTCACCATAAGGCCTTTCAGGCAATATATGCTTTGTATGGGCTAGTTGGTCAAATAAAAGCAGAGTAAAGGAAGTCATGAAAATTAATCCCTAGGTTACGCACATTTAAACGGGATGGAGGGGGGGGGGGGCGTACCATGAAAGGCATTCACTAGCGCTGTCACCTACGATGAGATGTGTTGATAACATTTCAAATGGGGTATAGATAGTTTGTTTTAATTCAAATTGTTATCCGTAGACTTAACTCTGCTACTGGAAAAACACTACTCTAGTGCCTGTATATATAGATTACTAAGCAATATCAAGGATTCATAACCTTAACTTTTCCCTATTCCTGTAAAGCGCATTTATTATGATCAAGTGCCTTTATTTGGTATCAATGTGTTCCTCATACTCTTCTTTGCTGAATGATCACTAGAAATTGATAACATTTTCAACTGGTACCCGCTACTGCAGACTTTTCATAATACTCGAAAACTTGGGCTCCATTGTTATGACCTTTTATGACCTAGTTACCGAATCAAAGTAAAATACAATTACAGTATAGCTTAGGATATACTAATAAAGACACTTTGAGTGGTGAACCACTGTTTTGTGACAATTATTACAGAAGTTATAGTCATTTTAGTTTTCCCCATTTCAAAATCTGACCAAATATTTGACGTCTTGGTGACGAGAAAGAGCGCCGTTTTTCTCGCTTACTGCTGGATAACCAAAAGTCTACCCTATTTTTTCCCAACAGTGGGATAGCCAGCTTCATTTATATTTACGGTATGGTAACACAGGGCACATCTCATGCACATGAAAACTACCACAACCAATAGATTACTGATGAAATATGAGAATACCGATAAAGATGACATTCCCCAGTTTCAGTTTACATAATGGCCTCCCCTAATTAGCATAACGACATAAGCAAGTTGTACAAAGGGGCTAGATCTGATATTTTCAAGTTCTTTGACCCTGAAAACCTAGGTTTTGTGACTTTTTAGAGCTAATTAGACCATGTATTCAATGAGTTATTCCATAAAATCACTTTTTTCGCAATGGCGGACTTCATTTGCATATTATGCAAATTGCCCAAGGGTACCCGGAGTGCATTCACCTGATTCATAAAGTAGACCCCCTCAGGATATAGAAACTGCAAAAAAACTTTGTGGGTACGCAATTGCAAGGTTTTCCCATATACTGCAGGACTAAAGTGAATTATGCTGATCAAGATATGTGGTGGTTTACCCCTGTGTACTCTATAGTTGTCACTTATGTAAACTTTAAGGTTATACTTTCGAAATACTCCATGGTGAGCATATCATTTTGCAGTATTTTGACAATCTTTGGTGTAGCAAGAAACGTCTTTACATTGCGATGTTACAGACATTTCTCCATGCTTGATTGAGACAGTACATAATCTTTGAATACTTATAAAACATTTTTTTAGCTTCACTTGATTGGATTGGTTAACAGAATGTTGTTATAACCAACGTAATCAGCCATTTAAGGGTAGAAATCTTAATAAAATGAAATGAAAATTAATTACCCAAAAGGAAACATGTGGGACTTAATAGAAGTCACTGCTACTTTGTTTAAGTAGTGTGGTTCGATTGGTTAACAGAATGTTTTTATAACCAACATAATCAGCCATTTAAGGGTAGAAATCTTAATAAAAGGAAATGTAAATTAATTACCCAAAAGGAAATATGTGGGACTTAATACAAGTCACTGCTACTTTCTTCAAGTAGTGTGGTTCTAAATATTAAGGCCAATAAATCATCAGTAGACTTTTAAAAAACACACAATTCCTTTTATAGGTGAAAACAAAGCAGAAGGACCAATCCAAGCAAGTTACTCCACCACAATCGAATGCTGATCGTGACTTCACAGCCTTGGAAGAAGCCAGAAAGGTCTGGTGCACATACTTTTTTATTTTTATTACAATAAAAATTATGTCCATTGTCAGTTTGTCCAATCCATTTGGATTTCGTTTTTTGTCACTTTTTCTGCCATATTGCGACTAAGTCATGACCAGCCAGTTGTAACTGTAATATCTGTCCAATCCGATATGGTATTGTATCATGAAACATAACTTATGTTATGCATCCAAATGTTTATTCTTTGAAGATGATTTCTCTAACCATCCAGAGCCAGGAAATGGATAAAGATTTGAAAACGTGTTCTCTATTCTAATAAATATTCAAATTGTTCCTCATTGAATTTTGTAGGCTAAGCAAGCGCGAAAGACTTTCAAATCGCTAGCTAGTGCTGCTTATAGGAACCCAACTATTTTGTCAAAGATTTTGCCACCTTCCCCAGAGAGTAAAGATGATGCCTTGGACAAGTACTTTGAAAAGCGGAATGAGATTTTCAATGCAATAATCAAGGATGATCTTCAGTTCATTAAAAACGTGGTCAGAACAGAGGGATTGAAGTTGTCATCACCAGAACTAAAAGATCCTGAAACATCAGTGTCTGCCCTTCACCACGCAATCCTTAATTCTGCAAAACAAGTTTCAGAATTTTTGATTGAGAGTGCTGAAATTGAATTACTGACTGCATCTTTCGACAATGTAGTTCGCGATGTAACAACAGAGGTGACAGTCCTGCACCAACTAGCTGAGAGGGGCAGTATTAGAGCAACAAAATTATTTCTGTCTCGAATACCTCAGAAGAAAGAGAAAATGAGGTTCCTAAACCAGATGACATTAGTGCAACCAAAAGGTCAGCGCCCTAGACAACTTTCTCCTCTTCACATTGCTGCATTGAACGGAAGAAACTCTATGGTGAAACTGTTTTTGAATATTGGTGTTGATGTGAACTTCAAAAACAACAAACAAGATACAGCTTTACTGTGGGCAGTTCGAGGGGGTCACCTTTCTGTTGTTAAAACCTTGATTCAGATGCATGCTGATGTAAATCATACGAATGACAAAGGGTCATCTCCTTTGCACTGGGCAGTTAGATATGGCTTTACAGATATAGCAAAGATTTTGATAGAAAAGGGTAAAGCTAATGTGAACATGAGGCGAAAATTAGGGCTTGTGTCACTTGTGATTCTTGCATCTGCTCTCGGCCATGCGGACATTGTAAGTCTATTATGTGCAAACGGAGCTGATGTGAATACCAAAATCCATGGGGCAGAGACAGCTCTGCACTATGCTGCAGCTGAAGGTTACCCAGAGGTAATTGAGGTACTTCTAAAACATGGTTCTGAAATCAATGCCCAAAATGAAAATGGGGATACTCCTTTGATGTTGGCTGTTAAAAGCAAACACACCGCAGCTGCAGAGCTGCTTTGCTTATCAATGGCAGATGTACATATAATAAACAGAAATGGTGCCACTGTTTGGCATTATGCTGTGCAGAGTCCAGATTCTACTACTGTAAAATCACTTATTGAGTCTATCAAAAATAGACCGGAGTTTAAAACTACCAAACACGGAAGGCACAGGATGCAAAGAAAGGATTTGGCAAATGTAATGCATTTTCCAGTGGGCAAGTCACCGGTCTTAATAACTGCTAGCAAAGGCGATGTGGACAAAATGGAGGAACTTTTAAATATGGGTTGTGATCCTGAAGCAAAAGATGAGTTAGGAAACACCTACCTTCACATAGCCGCTCAATCCAACCAAAGCTCAATAGTAATGGAGTTCAGTGACAAGGATATCATTGACAGCCAGAATTCTGATGGAGACACTGCTATACATATTGCATGCAGACTTGCTCATCTAGACACTGTTTTTGCACTTATACAGAAAAACTCTAAAGTTGATATACAAAACAACAGAGGTGAAACTTCACTACACGTTGCTGCTAAATTTGGGGCAAAGGAAATGGTTAAAGGACTGGTGGACTATGCAATCAAAACTCATAATTGGTCAATCTTAGACCTTATGGATAGAAAGGGCAACACATCTCTGCATGCTGTAGCAGAAACTGGAAATCTTGATGTTGTCCAATTTTTTAGTGATTCTAATATCAGTACAAGAAATAGTGATGGAGACACAGCTCTGCATTTAGCAGCTAAAAGTGGAAATTCTACTATGGTTCAAATGCTCCTGGACATATTTCAATCACCGGGACGTACTATAGATGTGAACATAAGAAACCATGAAGGTAGCACAGCCCTTGATATGTGTATTCTCTATGGTAATAAGGACACTGTGACAAGCATCATACAGCTTGGGGGTGATCTTTCCAATCAGGATGAAGATGGAAATACTGCTCTACACAAGGTAACTTTTGCAACACTTGAGGAACCAAAGAAAGTAGATACATATTTGGAGATATTTGAAACATTAGCATCTGAATCCGTCAGATGGTGGTGCATTAAGCACACTATTCCTTATCCAACTGAAGACCTTAAGATGAATGGATACAAACAGGAAGCATTCTCATACCTGACCTCAAGATGTCTCAACAAACAGCATCTCTCTGTTATCTGCCTAGCTGCCAAAGTTGGTGCTACTGCTATTCTCAACAGCATTCTCAACATGGAGAATGTGTTCAAAATCAGATACCATGGTGTTCTTAAATTTAACATCACCAATATTACCCCATCCACTACTTTGAAGCAGGAAAAGACAAAATCAAATAAAGGACATTTAGACGGGGCAGCATCAGATCAAAAAGAACCACAACAATCACTCCTTGAGTCAGTAGTTAATTTAGATGCACCTGAGGTGGCAGTGAACATCCTTGATCTTTATCCCATCTGCCTACTTGAACATAGCTACTCAAGGTTGATATTCTGGATATACTTCCTGCTCATGATTCCACACTTGGCATACATGTCATTTCTCACAGATGTAGGTATTCCTTTAGCAAATCTCAACGTAACAAATTCTACATTAGATGCTCTACAGCAGGAAACTGTCTACCCTGATCTTATCATACTTATTTGGCCTCTCCTATGTCTGCTCTTTCAGCTACCATATCTGATTAAAACAATATATTCATTTGCATCTGAAAACAAAGCAAAAGCTGAAGATTCTACATTTTTCAAGAAGGTTCGTATTTTCATTGGTGTAAATACATACGTTATTACTGGTATAATCTTTTCAGTCATTATCCTAGTTTGGTATATGATGAATTCATACACCATAAGGAATCAGGAATATGCACTGGCTTTGGGCATTATTGCAGGGTGGTTGAATACTATGTGCTTTACACAAGGATTTAAGGGCATACATCATTTCTCGCGAATGATCAAGCACATAATAATTCGTGATATAATTCGCTTCCTCACAGTATACTTCATATTTCTACTAGCCTTTTCTTCTGCCTTTTATGCGCTGTTTCAGGCATGTCATGAAGTTGCTACCGAATATCCAAACACTCTACATGTAATGTTCCTCGCATTTAACCTTATGCTCGGAGTGGGAGATATTGATGATATAACAGCCAACTTTGATGACCGAAACCTAAGTACAGTACCAATAAATTTAGTATATGTAGTTTATATGATTATGTCTGCCGTTCTTCTGCTTAATCTCCTAATTGCAATGATGAATAATTCTTATCAAAGCATCCAAACTAGGTATGAGACAACGTGGCGAGTTGGAGCTGTAAAGTTAGGCTTGGAATGGGAAAAAATGCTTCCCGCTATAGCTAGACGCTTCAACTCGGGGAGTATGCAAATGGTGAGGCAAGCGTTTACTGATAGGACAGAATGTTGGTGGATGCTAGGTGTGCCATTTTCTGTTATTGATGCAGAGAAAGATAACCACCCAGACAGTAGTATTGGGCATAGAGTTGATCAACTCAATCATAAGATGAATGACCTTGAATCAAAAGTAGATGACCTGAATGAGAAGATGTGTGAAATAGTAAATAGCTTAAATCAGGTATGGCTAAGACCAAAAGCAAGCCATGTTTAAATTGATAAAGGTTGAAGCTGATGTTATTTCACAATGAAACTTATATTCTTGAATATTAAAGGGGCCCTAAAGGCTCACATACATATCAGCTTATATGAAAGTAATTACACTTCAAGAACGGGATGCTACCCTTCTTTTTCTCTCAGTGATCCCATGAGGGGAGATTTTTGCATATTGCCATCATCCTGCCCATCCCCTGGCAGCCACTGGCTGTGGCCATGTTTTTCAATTGGGTGGCAGAGATCACTTCTTGTGCTTATCGTATGCACCACTATAAGCTCCTTTGCTACCCAATAACACTGACCACAGTAGGGGGTGATGACCCAGATTCACAATGGCGGCGGCCTTGGCTCAGAGGAGGTGCTATTCACTTATTGCAAATTTAGATTTCTCTTTGTGAGGAGCTCTAGGGCTTCCCTGTTTATGACAGATATTGAGATATGTTCATGAACTTTCATATAAACCTATGATTTGTTCTTCCCCAAGTTCCACTTTAACTAATGCTTTATATGTACAAAGAGTCTGATGTACTCTTATAGTGTAAATGATATGTTGATTATTGTAGCTGGTGAACTTTTTTCATAATGAAACGTATAATTCCATTTATCAATAACTTTGTATTTCCTCAAATAGGCATGGATAGTATGATACAGGTGAACTTGGATATGACGGACCACTGTACGATGGATTTTTGCGTATGACGTACAATATGCTTGGTCCCAGTCCGATGCATATCAAGTATTCGTCATATGTTTACGACGGATTTTGCACATGACGGACCAATTTTCCTGGTCCCATTGAGTCCATCATATCCAAGTTAACCTGTATTAGAAACTATTTTAAAAGGGATCTGACCATATCTTTTAGCCAAATACTTATATAATCATATATATGTATATATATATATATATATATATATATATATATATATATATATATATATATATATATATATATATATATATATATATATATATATATGTATGTGTGGGCAAAGTCAAGCAATAGTTATCATCTAGGGCAAAAAAGTAACTTTGTCAAACTGTTGGGTGTCTTATATAGTTGGACAGCTTATAATCTCTTGTTTCCGGATCTATATTTGGATTTAATTTTTTTTTTTGGAAAATGAAAGAGTAATTGAGGTTTTATTCAAAGATGTTTTGGTAATCACACAAAAGGCTTTATAACTAACACTCACCCTACCTGACACAATCTAATACTGCTGGTCATTTGATTTAATTTAAAGGCTACCTTTGCAATTTATAGGGTTTTAATAAGACATAATCATCCTTTAAACATTCAGACTTTGATTAGATAAAAAGGTGATTTTTCAAAAAATTTAAATTAGGTGATCTGTGACTCCGTAACGCAAAAAACAAGTATTTTTAAATTTCCTAAGTGTTAACCTTAATATGAAAATATCAAACTTGATGAAAGAAAGCTTTAAGGGACCCTTTTAAATCCAATCCAAGTTGTTTTCTGGAAAAATAATTTTTCAGAGGTTTTTATTAGGAGTGAAATGTGTGACTACGTAACAGGTAACCCTGTTACGGAGTCACATGTACGTCAAGGGGCATTTGAGGAGGGTAAAACTCATTTCTAATGAACACAATTTAGTACTATGTTATGGCATCAAGAAAATACATGGCATAATTTATTTCATAATTATGTTACTCTGAGTCTACTCAAACCCCTAATCTCACAAAATAAAGGGTTTGTAGTGAAGAGAATTATGTGAAGCTATCCAATTCAGCCTCATCCTCAGGGAGATGTCTAACTGTAAACAATTTGATCAGACGTAGTAACAGCTGTAGGTGATCCAGTCCCACAGGACAGATCAACTCAAATGTTTATTGCTATATGGGAGATGATACCATTTTTGCAATTAGTAACATATGTAGCCATGATTGCAATGTGTAGCAGGAAATAGGAAGCACCCCAGACACCTAACATCCCTATCCTGTTAAGAGTCAAACCCATCCTGTCTATACTTAAACCTTTCCAAAGCACACCTAAGTGTTGAAGGATTCACCTTTTTCTCCTCAACGTTAAGGTTATCATTAAAGATGGTCTGAAAGGGGAAGGGAATGAAGAAGATATATTAGAATGTTTAGAGTGAGTGAATTGTTAAAACTTTTATATAATGGACAATACCAATAATCCAATTCTGCCTCATCCTATCCACATGTACAACCTAATGGCAAGGTAGGTAGATTAGCTAAGGCTGAGATGTTTAGATCTTTAATGAGTTGGGTAGGTCAAGGTAGGGGATGCCCAAAGCATCATTGATTTAGCAAGCCTGTTTGATATGACAACATGATCTGAGTAGGTTTCCAAATTCACACATAGACGATATGTCAAGGAAACTTTATTTTGCCACAACAAGTAGCATGTTCTGCTTATAAGATGGCTGGGCTCTCAATGAATCTTTCATAGCTAGACTCAGAGCTTTGCAGAGCACACCCTGAAAATGGTTGTTTCAAATGATAAGAGTTGGGTAGACAAGAAGCAGGTTATTTCTATTTTGCCAATGCCATCTATGAACAATAGAGGGAGGTACATCTTTCCAGAAAGTGTAGAAGGAGCCATGTAAAGTAATTGTGATAAAGTGGTTGAAAAGTAAAACTGAGCAACACCACTACTACAAATACAGTATTTTGACAATTCTTAACTGTTTGGTGACTCTATTTTAAGTGGCCCAGAGCCATGAACAATGTTAGTTTAATCCAGTTAGACCAATTATAGAAATTGCCATTAGTGAAGTCACTACCTGGAAGATGAGGCCTAAAAAAGTTGTTTGTTTCCTGTAACCCAACCCTAACAAATTTTTATTCAAAAGAGGCCCTACCCTAAAGTTTTGTCCAAATCAACCTAAAACATGCATAAATCACACATTTTAGACCAAAAAAATAATCAAAAAGAATTTTTTTACCAACCTACCTACCCTATATCTTTCCGGACCGTTACAGGAAACAAACTTTTTTTTTTACTAGGCCTGGGATCAGGAAAATGTAAAGGTACAGCAATTGACCGGTGAATTCAACTGCATCTCAGTTTATTACCCCATTAATGCTCAGAGCGGCCAAAACAGCCTGACAATTTTGATGAAATCTTTCAGGCTAAAGCTCAACTGAGAAAATATTTGAAGGAGAAATGTTAATCAGAACATTTCTAATAGCTCCTCATCAAATATTTTGTGGAATTATACTTAATTCAGAAGTTACTGCTAAAAGTATCATGGATCCAGACGACAATTTCTAAAGGAGCTCTTAAGCATTAACGGGTTGATTACTAACTGGAGGGTTATATTCAAGACGCATATATATATATATATATATATGTTTGTGTGTGCATATCTTAATAAGAATAAAGTAATATATGGTAATTGGACCAAATTAAATAACATTTGATAGAGTATTGTGCATTATTATGAATATGTGACTCCGTAACGTTTGGTGAATGTGACTCCATAACGAGACCTTCTGTGATGTTTTTCTTAATGAAAACAGTTTTGGTAACAATTATAACTTAACTATCGTCTTATATTGTTTACAACAAATTTATCTATCTACAGATTGAGTTTTCTTTTAGAGTATCTATTTGTAACAGCAAGAAAAAGATATTTGATTAAAACCCTAAAAAACAGGTGGTAATTTTCCGTGACTCCGTAACGGGCATGTTTTTTCACTTTTTACCCATCAAATCTTTTTTTTATGAAAACAAATTTTATACCATAATAAAGTACTTCAGAAGCCCTTTCTAACCATATATAACTTGATATCAATGCCTTTTAAATAAAACTGTTATTTAGCAGTGAACAGCTAATCTGTGACTCCGTAACAACAAGCTTCCCTTGAGTACGACATTCAGCCTGCTTTTGTACCATATAGGTATTGAGTTCATATAGTATTCAATATTGCTTTTCGTGTAATCTGATACATATCTTTCGACAACTGATATCAGTTCATTATCGTCATACTATCACACTGTTAAATTGTTTTGTGTACATATATCAAACGTTTTTCTGACAACGCTGATACAAGAGCGTTGCATTGATGACTGTTATAAAATTTATCCTATGGACCTACTTTGTACTTCTGTTTGAATATGTTTGTATACTGTTTGTATTATGCATTACCCGTTTTCTCTGCTTGTATGTATACGACTTCGTGTGATGGCCAATTATCTGACAAGCAGGAAAATAAACAAAGATAGCTATAAAAAGTCCTCTTTACCTATTCCATAGGCGATCTGTGTCAAACTTGTTAATTCACAACACCCATCTGACTTACCAAGAATACATACCTTAAAATGAAATTAAATTTTACTAGGTTAATGGAGATTATGTCACAATTGGTATTTATTTTCTAGGTCTTAATTTTCACTAATTAGATAATCACCAATTAAATTCAATGCAACATGCACTTATTTGATTTACTTTACAACCAATACTGTGTTTGTCTAAGATATTTTCTTTTCAATGTTTCGAGATGTATTACAAATGTCCGGATGACATATCATCCGAATACGACAACCTTGTTAAGCTGGACGTATTTTATGATTGCTTCAGAAATATAGTCAAATAACATATTTACTAGTAATCGTGTCTACCGATACAACAAGGGTATCAATATAAGACCATCTAACCCATTGACCCTCTCAGGTGCCCAAAGACAATAAGTAAATTGAATCATGATTATCACCTGAAAGATTTTTGTACCAACACATAGTCATTTGTTTAAAGGGCAATAGAAATACATATGACTTTTTCATTGTTATGTTTCATAGTTAATCAGCTTAAGGCAAGACTACCATCATTATATAGTTCAAATGATATCAGTATATAGTATCTGTAGATTATTAACCCAATAAAACGCCTAAACCAAATGATTTGTGTTTTGTTATACTTTGAGTGAGAGCAATACATTTACGAAGTATTGACAAGGTGTGAGTATTACCTAGGGGTCTTTGTAAATGATGTGAACGCAGCATTTGGTTGCACAACAAATTCAACGTTTTGAAAAAGAACAAATCAATCTAGAATATTAGTAAAATATGAATGCTGCAGTTTAGATCATATTGATTAACATCTATCAAAACGATTGGTAAATTTTAGAAATTAAATGATGTAGATATAACATTAGTAAGCCTATTTTTCAATTGGTTTTGGAAATGTATCTGACACTAACTGGTGCTGCACGTTAATTTTGGATACCCAGATAGGGCCCCTTTGAAAGAGGTACTGGGAGGACAGTACAATTACAGAGAAGGGGGAAGGCAAGTGTTGCGGCAAGGAGCTAAAGGCCGCAGGAGGAGTAGAAAGTGTCAGTGTAGTAAGGATCCGTGCGCCCAAAAAGTGAGTGGCGGGCGCACGGATCCAAGCCCAAAGTACAGGTGGTAGGTGCATGGATAGGGCACTGATCAGCACGTGGGGACGTGTGAAAGGGCAGATAGAAGGTAGATGGGTGGGTGTTGCATAAAGTAATAGCGTGGATGAAGAAAAGAATGGATATGTAGCGAGAGACCAATTACTATATGCCTTATAGTTAAGTGTTGGACTCATGCCAGGAGTACCAGATAAGCCATCAGCGCGGGCTCACGTGGGAACAAGGACCTATCAGGGCTCTCGCATCGATTACATTACTGAGAAACCTTATCTCCACCACCAGCTTGGGGTGCCCAAAACACCAATTTCTGGCCTATTAGCGGCTATTAGTTGACACTAGTTGAGGCTAGCATGTTCATGTTGACCGGCTGGTTTCGAATCCACTTGTGTTTGGTCATCCAAGGTAATAGTCATGTGCAGCAAGTGTGCATGCAAGTGTCCTTCATCAACAGATATAAATTAATACTTACACCCATTAAACTTCACAGATCTCAATTTTTATATGAAGGCTAGGCATTACTTGCATCCATTAAACTATAGATTTTCTCGAAGAAATTCCCAACTTCACAACTGTGGAAATGTTTATTATAATAAATCAAAGATAAAAGATCGTTTTTAGTCAAGGCCCAACATAAAGTCATCGGCCCTTATAGCGAACGGCAATTCAGGCAGACGTCTTTTTAGGGATCAGCGGTTTTGACCAACAATTCATTTTAGTAAAGTAAAAAAAATAATAGAAATATAGTCACCGTTATTTTTAGTAGGAAATATTTCTAAGTGCCACACGAAGCACTGGGCAGATGGAAAAAAATTGTATTACGGGGAGATGGAGTCGATCCCGCGACCCCAGGATTGGGTGCGCTATCAATGAGGCCATTGCGACTAGTGTAAACTACTGTGAAGAGAACTACATTGATGAAATCCCGTAACTCTATTTGGGATCGTTCCTAGCATTCCGAGTCATTCTTGTCATTTACATGACTGACAACCGGAGTACCACTAAGCCACTTTTATCAATGACCCACACATTTACATACGGCCCCAAACTGATAATGACCTCCTTCGTCATGCGAGCCGGTAAATATCCAAATCAAATATGGCGCCTGTTGTCTAAGTATTCCCAGACGGCTCGGCATCACTGGAATGTCGTTAGAACCCAATAAGGAGCGCCAAAATAGCTAAGAACTTGCTATTCTGAGGTTCAGTTAATTACACTTGCTGCCGTTTCAGTTTTGCGGCGCAGCACGCCGAGGGGATGAACATTTGCGTCGAGTAGCAGGTCGGCGTGTCTTAAATCTACAGCATTTATAATAGAGGGTTTTATTTGGTGCCTTTGTAATCGGAAGACGATTTCGTCCCTTTTTCGTGAATGAAAGTTAAATTTATACGATGGTGCAGGTGTGAACAGCAGAATTCATTTTTTATATATAATTTTGCCGTTCAACGTAACCTGCACCATTGTAAAGATATGATCTAATGGACAAATACACATTTTTAATAAAAAAAATTGATGATGGTAATACTATATGGTAATATCATATGTCGCGCCACTAGCTTGCTTCGGATGGGTCCACACTCACCTTCAGCTCAGAAGATGCACCAACCAAATTCATTATTCATAGCAATGCTTTTCTCCTGTATAGCCTTCCATTATTGAAGATGGGCTTCCTTCATTGGAGATGGGCTTCCTTGTACACCGACTGGTCTATATATAAAACAACTCTCAAAATTATTCCTCGGCCAAACATGCTAGTCATGGGCATCTTAGATTGGACATTTCATCACTCAGCCGGCAAAGTGTGTATAACAGATTAATATGTACAGCATATATCACCCGGCTGTTATGTTGACTCAAAAGTTGAATATAGTTTTCTTTATTGTCGATAGACGGCAGCACTCGCAGGATATTAACTTTTACATGAGCAGGTGCCGTGTTACTCAAAAGTTAGCATTGGGCACCCCTACTTAAATCAATTTCTAGGAAAGGTAGAATTTGTGAAGAGCCTATAGCCAACGTTTGAAAGAAATAATTTATGTGAATGCACACCATAGTCAAAGTCAAAAAAGAGGGCGTGGTCATCGGACCTCCAGCTTGGATGGTTCCCGCCATCCCGCCATCTATTGGCGTAGAGTGACGTTCCCACTTTTCTTTAAGCAAAAATGTCTTTTCGAATTTATAATTTTTTTATTATTATTATGGGTACAACGTTCAATGGATAATTGCATCATGGTAATTTACAATGCGTGGTCAACATTTCCGTTTTACAACAAGTTAATAGCTCAGTGCCATGTGATTAGTCAAGCTCCTGACAAGCTCAGACAGGATTCAGGCGGGAAGACCACGTGGCTGGCAGTTTCTCCTGTGCTTAGCCGTTTCAACTCGAAAAAGTTAGCTTTCTACAGTACACAGCGTCCTTTGAAATTACTGGCATTTGGAAGGTGAACACTTCAGGATGCCTAAGAATAAGCCTAAACAATACTACGCAGTGGGAGTAGGGCGAAACCCGGGTGTCTACAAGTCATGGTGAGATTTAATTTGCTGCCATTGTTATAGACGTAGGTACGATGGTGCAAGTACGATGGTGCAAGTGTGAAGGCAGAAAAAAAATTCTCCACCGTTTTTCCAAAAACAAAGCAGAAAAAATAAATATTTTTTTTCCACCGTTGTTCCAAAAACAGCAGAAAAAAATTATTTTTTTTTCTGCTGTTTTTGAAAAACGGTGGACTAAATTTTTTTCTGCTGTTTTTGGAAAAACGGTGGAGAATTTTTTTTTTTCTGCCTTCACACTTGCACCATCGTACGTAGGACCATAAGGCATAAAAAAAATATATTCGTTTCCTATTACCCTACCTACCCTAATCTTTTTATTGCCCAATATATATATATTTTTAAAATCAAGGTAAAAGTTTGTAATTGCTTCATATTCCATGCATGGCATCCAAAAGAAAAGAAAAAAAGAAAAGAAAACATCCAATATCAGCATATAATACTAGTTCAGTGGATTTAAATATATCTAGATTTCCCACTACTTTAAATGTTGCTATTTTGCTTTACATTTACATCTAATACAGCATGGAGAAGAGAAAAAAATATATATGATAAAGTAAAATAAATTCCCTACCTACCTACACTATTTTTTTCTAGTATGTAATGGGAAACGAACATATTTTTTTTGTTTAGGCCTAATTATAAATAGGGATTTGAAACGGAACTCTTATCTGGAGCAACGATCTTAAGACGTGGAGCAATATACAAATATTTCATTTTGGAAGGCCAAAGTGGACAAAAAGAGCATTTCTTAATATTAATAAATGATTTATTAATATTAATAAATCATTTCTTAATACTAATAGATATTTATTAATATTATTTATTATTATTATTTATTAATAAATATTTATTGATATTAATAAATATTTATTAACATTTAATAAGAAATGATTTATTAATATCAAGAAATGATTTATTAATATTAATATAACATTAATAATATGCTCACCCCAAGCACCAAAAGATCCATGAAAAGTTATTTAACTTACACTAATTACTTGGGCAGTGCAGTAACTAAGAAGCGGGTGTACCATGCTGGGATGTCGTATTTGCTTTATTATACCAAACATTGGCAAACTACCTTCCCCCCCCCCCCCCCTCCCTCAAGACAAAAGTTAATTTTGTCTGTTACACATGGCATGTCAATTTGCGAAGTGTAACATCTTAAAATTGCTTTTGTCATCAGAAGAAAGGATGTTACAAAATGGCATCCCATAGTGTGTGGTCCCTGAATAGGCCTAATGTCTGATATCTTTGTTTAAGACACGTTTTGCTTTTCCATTTCTCTCAGATGTTCATTTCTTAGTGCAAAAATTGACTGACTAGTATAAGCAGGAGTTACAAAATTAGTCCTAGTAAATTTGAATGTCAAATTTAGTTGACTAATTAACTAATTTTTGCCATTTTTCCATAGAGGTCCCCCTAGCTTGTACTTTGCAGAAACCATTGTACATGGCAATTTTCTTTGAAATTGAATTTTGGTAACTGTCAGACTAAAAAAGGCAAATTTTTGTCAAAAGGTATCAATGTCTCTCACACATTGCCATAAATGGTACTGCGAGCAGTGCACCGCTCAAATCTGGAGCTAATGATTACAAAGAAAAGGTTTAAATGCTTGCCAAGCTTGATACTGCAGCTATATTTCTGCATTCCCCATCAACAAATGTCGTCACAAAGTTACGACTTTGTAATACATGACTGGATTCCGTCTCACCATGACTTCATTCTTTGCCATTCTCTGCCGGGCCCAATAGGTGTCGACTTTGTTTGTACTTCCAGGAAAAATGCGCTCATCACAATTTTCTTCCAAATTAACTTCCGGTAACTTACAAAATATGGTGAACTTTTTTTTTTGAGGCATCAGTGTCTCTCACGCATTACTATAAATGATGCTGTGCAGCAGCCCTGCGCTCCTCTTACTTACGATACCATATTCTGAATTACAGGAGCGAATGCCAGGAGCAAACGCATGGCTTTTCCAATGGCAGGTTTAAAGGCTTTTACAGTCTAGAAGAAGCTATTCACTTCGTAAATTTCTACGGTGGATATCATCCCAGTGGTGGCTCTAGTCATGGAGGTAGATGTATGGTGACTAAGGTCCCACTCTGATAGTGGTGGTTGCTCTAGTTGTGGAGGTAGGTGTATGGTGACTAAGGTCCCACTCTGATAGTGGTGGTTGCTCTAGTTGTGGAGGTAAGTGTATGGTGACTGAGGTCCCACTCTGATAGTGGTGGTTGCTCTAGTTGTGGAGGTAGGTGTATGGTGACTAAGGTCCCACTCTGATAGTGGTGGTTGCTCTAGTTGTGGAGGTAGGTGTATGGTGACTAAGGTCCCACTCTGATAGTGGTGGTTGCTCTAGTTGTGGAGGTAAGTGTATGGTGACTAAGGTCCCACTCTGATAGTGGTGGTTGCTCTAGTTGTGGAGGTAGGTGTATGGTGACTTAGGTCCCACTCTGATAGTGGTGGCTGCTCTAGTTGTGGAGGTAGGTGTATGGTGACGAAGGTCCCACTCTGATAGTGGTGGTTGCTCTAGTTGTGGAGGTAGGTGTATGGTGACTAAGGTCCCACTCTGATAGTGGTGGTTGCTCTAGTTGTGGAGGTAGGTGTATGGTGAGTTGGTGACTTAGGTCCCACTCTGATAGTGGTGGTTGCTCTAGTTGTGGAGGTAGGTGTATGGTGACTAAGGTCCCACTCTGATAGTGGTGGTTGCTCTAGTTGTGGAGGTAGGTGTATGGTGACTAAGGTCCCACTCTGATAGTGGTGGTTGCTCTAGTTGTGGAGGTAGGTGTATGGTGACTAAGGTCCCACTCTGATAGTGGTGGTTGCTCTAGTTGTGGAGGTAGGTGTATGGTGACTAAGGTCCCACTCTGATAGTGGTGGTTGCTCTAGTTGTGGAGGTAAGTGTATGGTGACTAAGGTCCCACTCTGATAGTGGTGGTTGCTCTAGTTGTGAAGGTAGGTGTATGGTGACTTAGGTCCCACTCTGATAGTGGTGGCTGCTCTAGTTGTGGAGGTAGGAGTATGGTGACTAAGGTCCCACTCTGATAGTGGTGGTTGCTCTAGTTGTGGAGGTAGGTGTATGGTGACTTAGGTCCCACTCTGATAGTGGTGGTTGCTCTAGTTGTGGAGGTAGGTGTATGGTGACTTAGGTCCCACTCTGATAGTGGTGGTTGCTCTAGTTGTGGAGGTAGGTGTATGGTGACTTAGGTCCCACTCTGATAGTGGTGGCTGCTCTAGTTGTGGAGGTAGGTGTATGGTGACTAAGGTCCCACTCTGATAGTGGTGGTTGCTCTAGTTGTGGAGGTAGGTGTATGGTGACTAAGGTCCCACTCTGATAGTGGTGGTTGCTCTAGTTGTGGAGGTAAGTGTATGGTGACTAAGGTCCCACTCTGATAGTGGTGGTTGCTCTAGTTGTGGAGGTAAGTGTATGGTGACTAAGGTCCCACTCTGATAGTGGTGGTTGCTCTAGTTGTGGAGGTAGGTGTATGGTGACTTAGGTCCCACTCTGATAGTGGTGGCTGCTCTAGTTGTGGAGGTAGGTGTATGGTGACTAAGGTCCCACTCTGATAGTGGTGGTTGCTCTAGTTGTGGAGGTAGGTGTATGGTGACTTAGGTCCCACTCTGATAGTGGTGGTTGCTCTAGTTGTGGAGGTAGGTGTATGGTGACTTAGGTCCCACTCTGATAGTGGTGGCTGCTCTAGTTGTGGAGGTAGGTGTATGGTGACTAAGGTCCCACTCTGATAGTGGTGGTTGCTCTAGTTGTGGAGGTAGGTGTATGGTGACTAAGGTCCCACTCTGATAGTGGTGGTTGCTCTAGTTGTGGAGGTAGGTGTATGGTGACTAAGGTCCCACTCTGATAGTGGTGGTTGCTCTAGTTGTGGAGGTAAGTGTATGGTGACTAAGGTCCCACTCTGATAGTGGTGGTTGCTCTAGTTGTGGAGGTAGGTGTATGGTGACTTAGGTCCCACTCTGATAGTGGTGGCTGCTCTAGTTGTGGAGGTAGGTGTATGGTGACGAAGGTCCCACTCTAATAGTGGTGGTTGCTCTAGTTGTGGAGGTAGGTGTATGGTGACTAAGGTCCCACTCTGATAGTGGTGGTTGCTCTAGTTGTGGAGGTAGGTGTATGGTGACTAAGGTCCCACTCTGATAGTGGTGGTTGCTCTAGTTGTGGAGGTAGGTGTATGGTGACTAAGGTCCCACTCTGATAGTGGTGGCTGCTCTAGTTGTGGAGGTAGGTGTATGGTGACTAAGGTCCCACTCTGATAGTGGTGGTTGCTCTAGTTGTGGAGGTAGGTGTATGGTGAGTTGGTGACTTAGGTCCCACTCTGATAGTGGTGGTTGCTCTAGTTGTGGAGGTAGGTGTATGGTGACTAAGGTCCCACTCTGATAGTGGTGGTTGCTCTAGTTGTGGAGGTAGGTGTATGGTGACTAAGGTCCCACTCTGATAGTGGTGGTTGCTCTAGTTGTGGAGGTAGGTGTATGGTGACTAAGGTCCCACTCTGATAGTGGTGGTTGCTCTAGTTGTGGAGGTAGGTGTATGGTGACTAAGGTCCAACTCTGATAGTGGTGGTTGCTCTAGATAGTTGTGGAGGTAAGTGTATGGTGACTAAGGTCCCACTCTGATAGTGGTGGTTGCTCTAGTTGTGGAGGTAGGTGTATGGTGACTAAGGTCCCACTCTGATAGTGGTGGCTGCTCTGGTTGTGGAGGTAGGTGTATGGTGACTAAGGTCACTCTCTGATAGTGGTGGCTGCTCTAGTTGTGGAGGTAGGTGTATGGTGACTAAGGTCCCACTCTGATAGTGGTGGTTGCTCTAGTTGTGGAGGTAGGTGTATGGTGACTAAGGTCCCACTCTGATAGTGGTGGCTGCTCTAGTTGTGGAGGTAGGTGTATGGTGACTAAGGTCCCACTCTGATAGTGGTGGCTGCTCTAGTTGTGGAGGTAGGTGTATGGTAACTAAGGTCCCACTCTGATAGTGGTGGTTGCTCTAGTTGTGGAGGTAGGTGTATGGTGACTAAGGTCCCACTCTGATAGTGGTGGCTGCTCTAGTTGTGGAGGTAGGTGTATGGTGACTAAGGTCCCACTCTGATAGTGGTGGTTGCTCTAGTTGTGGAGGTAGGTGTATGGTGAGTTGGTGACTTAGGTCCCACTCTGATAGTGGTGGTTCCTCTAGTTGTGGAGGTAGGTGTATGGTGACTAAGGTCCCACTCTGATAGTGGTGGTTGCTGTAGTTGTGGAGGTAGGTGTATGGTGACTAAGGTCCCACTCTGATAGTGGTGGTTGCTCTAGTTGTGGAGGTAGGTGTATGGTGACTAAGGTCCCACTCTGATAGTGGTGGCTGCTTTAGTTGTGGAGGTAGGTGTATGGTGACTAAGGTCCCACTCTGATAGTGGTGGTTGCTCTAGTTGTGGAGGTAGGTGTATGGTGACGAAGGTCCCACTCTGATAGTGGTGGCTGCTCTAGTTGTGGAGGTAGGTGTATGGTGACTAAGGTCCCACTCTGATAGTGGTGGCTGCTCTAGTTGTGGAGGTAGGTGTATGGTAACTAAGGTCCCACTCTGATAGTGGTGGTTGCTCTAGTTGTGGAGGTAGGTGTATGGTGACTAAGGTCCCACTCTGATAGTGGTGGCTGCTCTAGTTGTGGAGGTAGGTGTATGGTGACTAAGGTCCCACTCTGATAGTGGTGGCTGCTCTAGTTGTGGAGGTAGGTGTATGGTGACTAAGGTCCCACTCTGATAGTGGTGGTTGCTCTAGTTGTGGAGGTAGGTGTATGGTGACTAAGGTCCCACTCTGATAGTGGTGGCTGCTCTAGTTGTGGAGGTAGGTGTATGGTGACTAAGGTCCCACTCTGATAGTGGTGGTTGCTCTAGTTGTGGAGGTAGGTGTATGGTGACTTAGGTCCCACTCTGATAGTGGTGGTTGCTCTAGTTGTGGAGGTAGGTGTATGGTGACTAAGGTCCCACTCTGATAGTGGTGGTTGCTCTAGTTGTGGAGGTAGGTGTATGGTGACTAAGGTCCCACTCTGATAGTGGTGGTTGCTCTAGTTGTGGAGGTAGGTGTATGGTGACTAAGGTCCCACTCTGATAGTGGTGGTTGCTCTAGTTGTGGAGGTAGCTGTATGGTGACTAAGGTCCCACTGGAAATAGTGGTGGCTCTAGTTGTGGAGGTAGCTGTATGGTGACTAAGATCCCTCTCTGAAAGTAGTGGTTGCTCTAGTTGTGTAGGTAGCTGTATGGTGACTAAGGTCCCACTGGAAATAGTGGTGGCTCTAATCTTGGAGGTAGGTGTGAGGTCACACTCTGGAAATAGTGTTGGGTTTAGTTGTGGAGGTAAGGCCCAAAAAAAAAATGTTATGTTTGTGGTTACATGACCCCCCCCCCCCCCAAAAGGGTCGGTTGGTAGGCTTTTTTTTAATGTTTTATTTGCTGATTGCCAGGTATTTTCAATAAGAAGTGCCAATACAGGCAACTCTGCTGAATCTGGACTGATGTGGACCCTAAATTTCTGTCCGGATTAGGCCCGATCCGGATTAGCGTGTAGGAATTAAATGTATAGGAAGGGATCAGGACCTTCCAATCTGTCCGGTTAAGATAAAAATCCAGATTACACATGTCCGGATTTAAAACAAGTCCCTTGTGTACCTGCAGTTCTTTTGTGTACAGGCATTAAGACCAAAAAAGCTTAAAAAAACTTTACAGTTTGGGGGTCAAAACAGAGTCTGTAGGGTAACCACAAACATAACACTTTTTTTGGCCTAACTGTGAGGTCCCACTCTGAAAGTAGTGGTGGTTCTAGTCATGGAGGTAAGTGTAAGGTCCTATCGTTCTGTACCGTCCTACTTCGGAAGTAATGCTGGTTGCTTTAGTATTGGGGGTAGGTGTAAGGTCCCACTCTGGAAAAAGTGGTGGCTCTAGTCTGGGAAACAGATCTAAGGTCCCACTCTGTAAGAAGCGGTGGCTCTTGTTGTGAAGGTAAGTGTAAGGTTCCACTCTGGAAGTAGAGGTGGCTCTAGTTGTGGAAGTAGATGTAGGGTCCCACTCTGGAAGTAATGGTTTCCCTCTTGTGAAGGAAAGGTGTAAGGTCCCACCCAGAAAGAAGTGGTGGCTCTAGACGTGAAGGTAAGGGTTAGGCCTAGAAAAAAAGATTGTTTGTTTCCTGTAACGGTCCAAAAAAAAAGGGTAGGTAGGTCGGAATCTTTTTTTTTTTTTTTAATATTTTTTGTTCAAAAATGTGTGTTTTATGCATGTTTTTTGATGATTGGGAGTCAGGAGGGCTGAAAAAACCTTGGGGTAGTAATTACAGCCAGGAAACAAACAACTTTTTTTTAGGCCTTAGGTTCCACTCTGGAAGTAGTGGTAGTGGCTCTAGTCTTGGGGGTAGGTGTAAGGTCCCACTCTGGAAGAAGTGGTGGCTCTAGACGTGAAGGTAAGTGGGAGGTCCTTGTACCGTCCTACTCTGGAAATAGTGATGGTGGCTCTAGTCTTGGGGGTAGGTGTAAAGTCCCACTCTGGAAATAGTGGTGGCTGTAGTTGTGAAGGTAGGTGTAAGGTCCCACTCTGGAAGTAGTGGTTGCTCTGGTTGTGGAGGTAAGTGTAAGGTTCCACTCTAGAAGTAGAAGTGGCTGTAGTTGTGGAAGTAGATGTGAGGTACCACTCTGTAGTAGACTAGTAGTGGTGGTGGCTCCAGTTGTGGAGGTAGGTGTAAGGTTCCCACTCTGTAGAAGTGGTGGTGGCTCCAGTTGTGGAGGTTGATGTAAGGTCCCACTCTGGAAGTAGAGGTGGCTCTAGACGTGGAGGTAAGTGTTAGGTCTCACTCTGGAAGTAGAGGTGGCTCTAGACGTGGAGGTAAGTGTTAGGTTCCACTCTGGAAGAAGTGGTGGCTCTAGTCATGGAGGTAGGTGTAAGGTCCCACTCTGGAAGTAGAGGTGGCTCCAGTTGTGGAGGTAGGTGTAAGGTCCCACTCAGACTCTGCAATTCGTGGTGGCTCTAGACATGGAGGTACGTAGGTGTAAGGTCCCACTCTGGAAGTAGTGGTGGCTCTAGTCATGGAGGTAGGTGTAAGGTCAAACTCTGGTAGTAGTGGTGGCTCTAGTCATCGAGGTAGATGTAAGGTCCCACTCTGGAAGTAGTGGTGGCTCCAGTTGTGGAGGTAGGTGTAAGGTCCCACTCTGCAATTCGTGGTGGCTTTAGTCATGGAGGTAGGTGTAAGGTCAAACTCTGGTAGTAGTGGTGGCTCTAGTCATGGAGGTAGGTGTAAGGTCCCACTCTGGAAGTAGTGGTGGCTCTAGACGTGGAGGTAAGTGTAAGGTTCCACTCTGGGAGTAGTGGTGGCTCTAGATGTGGAGGTAAGTGTAAGGTCCCACTCTGGAAGTAGTGGTGGCTCTAGACGTGGAGGTAAGTGTTAGGTTCCACTCTGGAAGTAGTGGTGGCTCTAGTCATGGAGGTAGGTGTAAGGTCCCACTCTGGAAGTAGAGGTGGCTCCAGTTGTGGAGGTAGGTGTAAGGTCCCACTCAGACTCTGCAATTCGTGGTGGCTCTAGACATGGAGGTACGTAGGTGTAAGGTCCCACTCTGGAAGTAGTGGTGGCTCTAGTCATGGAGGTAGGTGTAAGGTCAAACTCTGGTAGTAGTGGTGGCTCTAGTCATGGAGGTAGATGTAAGGTCCCACTCTGGAAGTAGTGGTGGCTCCAGTTGTGGAGGTAGGTGTAAGGTCCCACTCTGCAATTCGTGGTGGCTTTAGTCCTGGAGGTAGGTGTAAGGTCAAACTCTGGTAGTAGTGGTGGCTCTAGTCATGGAGGTAGGTGTAAGGTCCCACTCTGGAAGTAGTGGTGGCTCTAGACGTGGAGGTAAGTGTAAGGTTCCACTCTGGGAGTAGTGGTGGCTCTAGATGTGGAGGTAAGTGTAAGGTCCCACTCTGGAAGTAGTGGTGGCTCTAGACGTGGAGGTAAGTGTAAGGTCCTACTCTGGAAGTAGTGGTGGCTCTAATTGTGGAGGTAAGTGTTAGGTCCCACTCTTGAAGTAGTGGTGGCTCTAGACGTGGAGGTAAGTGTTAGGTTCCACTCTGGAAGTAGTGGTGGCTCTAGTCATGGAGGTAAGTGTTAGGTACCACTCTGGAAGTAGTGGTGGTGGCTCTAGACTTGGAGGCAAGTGTTAGGTCCCACTCTGGAAGTAGTGGTGGCTCTAGACGTGGAGGTAAGTGTAAGGTCCCACTCTGGAAGTAGTGGTGGCTCTAGACGTGGAGGTAAGTGTAGGGTCCCACTCTGGAAGTAGTGGTGGCTCTAGACGTGAATGTAAGGGTTAGGTTCCACTCTGGGAGTAGTGGTGGCTCTAGATGTGAAGGTAAGTGTAAGGTCCAACTCTTGAAGTAGTGGTGGCTCTAGACTTGAAGGCAAGTGTTAGGTCCCACTCTGGAAGTAGTGGTGGTGGCTCCAGTTGTGGATGTTGATGTAAGGTCCCACTCTGGAAGTAGAGAAGGCTCTAGACGTGGAGGTAAGTGTTAGGTTCCACTCTGGAAGTAGTGGTGGCTCTAGTCATGGAGGTAGGTGTAAGGTCCCACTCTGGAAGTAGTGGTGGCTCTAGACGTGAAGGTAAGTGTTAGGTCATACTCTGGAAGTAGTGGTGGCTCTAGACGTGGAGGTTAGTGTAAGGTCCCACTCTGGAAGTAGTGGTGGCTCTAGACGTGGAGGTAAGTGTCAGGTCCCACTCTGGACGTAGTGGTGGCTCTAGTCATGGAGGTAGGTGTAAGGTCCCACTCTGGAAGTAGTGGTGGCTCTAGACATGGAGGTAAGTGTTAGGTTCCACTCTGGGACGACTGGGAGTAGTGGTGGCTCTAGATGTGGAGGTAAGTGTAAGGTTCCACTCTGGGAGTAGTGGTGGCTCTAGGTGTGGAGGTAAGTGTAAGGTCCCACTCTGGAAGTAGTGGTGGCTCTAGACGTGGAGGTAAGTGTTAAGTTCCACTCTGGAAGTAGTGGTGGCTCTAGACGTGGAGGTAAGTGTTAGGTTCCACTCTGGGAGTAGTGGTGGCTCTAGATGTGGAGGTAAGTGTAAGGTTCCACTCTGGGAGTAGTGGTGGCTCTAGGTGTGGAGGTAAGTGTAAGGTCCCACTCTGGAAGTAGTGGTGGCTCTAGACGTGGAGGTAAGTGTTAAGTTCCACTCTGGAAGTAGTGGTGGCTCTAGACGTGGAGGTAAGTGTTAGGTCCCACTCTTGAAGTAGTGGTGGCTCTAGATGTGGAGGTAAGTGTCAGGTTCCACTCTGGAAGTAGTGGTGGCTCTAGGTGTGGAGGTAAGTGTCAGGTCCCACTCTGGAAGTAGTGGTGGCTCTAGACGTGGAGGTAAGTGTTAAGTTCCACTCTGGAAGTAGTGGTGGCTCTAGACGTGGAGGTAAGTGTTAGGTCCCACTCTTGAAGTAGTGGTGGCTCTAGATGTGGAGGTAAGTGTCAGGTTCCACTCTGGAAGTAGTGGTGGCTCTAGACGTGAAGGTAAGTGTAAGGTCCCACTCTGGAAGTAGTGGTGGCTCTAGACGTGGAGGTAAGTGTTAAGTTCCACTCTGGAAGTAGTGGTGGCTCTAGACGTGGAGGTAAGTGTTAGGTCCCACTCTGGAAGTAGTGGTGGCTCTAGACGTGAAGGTAAGTGTTAGGTCCCACTCTGGAAGTAGTGGTGGCTCTAGACGTGGAGGTAAGTGTTAGGTCCCACTCTTGAAGTAGTGGTGGCTCTAGATGTGGAGGTAAGTGTCAGGTTCCACTCTGGTAGTAGTGGTGGCTCTAGTCATGGAGGTAGGTGTAAGGTCCCACTCTGGAAGTAGTGGTGGCTCTAGACGTGGAGGTAAGTGTTAGGTACCACTCTGGAAGTAGTGGTGGTGGCTCTAGACTTGGAGGCAAGTGTTAGGTTCCACTCTGGAAGTAGTGTTGGCTCTAGACGTGGAGGTAAGTGTAAGGTCCCACTCTGGAAGTAGTGGTGGCTCTAGACGTGAAGGTAAGTGTTAGGTTCCACTCTGGGAGTAGTAGTGGCTCCAGATGTGAAGGTAAGTGTAAGGTCCCACTCTTGAAGTAGTGGTGGCTCTAGACTTAGAGGCAAGTGTTAGGTCCCACTCTGGAATTAGTGGTGGCTCTAGACGTGGAGGTAAGTGTTAGGTCCCACTCTGGAAGTAGTGGTAGCTCTAGACGTGGAGGTAAGTGTTAGGTCCCACTCTGGAAGTAGTGGTGGCTCTAGACGTGGAGGTAACTGTTAGGTCCCACTCTGGAAGTAGTGGTGGCTCTAAATGTGGAGGTAAGTGTCAGGTCCCACTCTGGAAGTAGTGGTGGCTCTAGACGTGGAGGTAAGTGTTAGGTCCCACTCTGGAAGTAGTGGTGGCTCTAGAAGTGGAGGTAACTGTTAGGTCCCACTCTGGAAGTAGTGGTGGCTCTAGATGTGGAGGTAAGTGTTAGGTTCCATTCTGGAAGTAGTGGTGGCTCTAGACATGGAGGTAAGTGTTAGGTTCCACTCTGGAAGTAGTGGTGGCTCTAGACGTGAAGGTAAGTGTTAGGTCCCACTCTGGAAGTAGTGGTGGCTCTAGACGTGGAGGTAAGTGTTAGGTCCCACTCTGGAAGTAGTGGTGGCTCTAGACGTGGAGGTAAGTGTAAGGTCCTTGTACCGTCCTACTCTGGAAATAGTGGTGGGGGCTCTAGTCTTGGGAGTAGGTGTAAGGTCCCACTATGGAAGTAGTGGTGGCTCTAGTTGCGGAGGTAAGTGTTAGGTCCCACTCTGGAATTAGTGTTGGCTCTAGTTGTGGAGGTATGTATGAGGTCCCACTCTCGAATTAGTGTTGGCTCTAGTTGTGGAAGTAGATGTAAGGTGCCACTCTGTAGTAGTCGTGTTGGCTCCAGTTGTGGAGGTAGCTGTAACTTCTGTAAGGTCCCACTCCTCAAGTCGTGGTGGCTCTAGTCATGGAGGTAGGTGTGAGGTCCCACTCTGGAAGTAGTGGTGGCTCTTGTTGTGGAGGGGAGTGTGAGTCCCACTCTGGAAGTAGTGGTGGCTCTTGTTGTGGAGGGGAGTGTGAGTCCCACTCTGGAAGTAGTGGTGGCTCTTGTTGTGGAGGGGAGTGTGAGTCCCACTCTGGAAGTAGTGGTGGCTCTTGTTGTGGAGGGGAGTGTGAGTCCCACTCTGGAAGTAGTGGTGGCTCTTGTTGTGGAGGTAGCTGTAAGGTCCCACTCCTCAAGTCGTGGTGGCTCTAGTCATGGAGGTAGGTGTGAGGTCCCACTCTGGAAGTAGTGGTGGCTCTTGTTGTGGAGGGGAGTGTGGGTCCCACTCTGGAAGTAGTGCTGGCTCTAGTCATGGAGGTAGGTGCAGAAATTTGAGGGAGCCCCCTGCATGCCATTCCTATAGATACATGTTTCCTTTATTTAAAGTATTCAAAATCTCTGATTCATATTTATGAAGTTCTTACAGGTGCATGTAGGCATTGATTCCAGATATATGTAATTATTGGTTAAATGTATTCATTGTTTTCTCTCCTTACCGGTGCTGGAGTCATATATTTAATGTGTGATTAATTTTCATGTATGATTAATTCAAATATCCAATATAGGATTTCCTATGTTGACTCTAGTATAATCATTTAGTATAATCATTGATTTTAAGTTTCCTGTGTTATCTCTCCTTTAATACAGATACAAGTGATTATTGATTTAAAGTATTCAATGGTCCATGATATTGATATTTGATATCTTCTTACAGATACAAGTGATCATTGATTTAAAGTATTTAATGGTCTCTGATGTTCAATATCTCCGAGCAGATACATTTGATCATTGATTTAAGATATTCATTATCCACTCTCTTCTCTCTTAACAGGAACATCTAAGAAGTCACATGGGCATCCCAGGCAATGAGGCAGCTGACAGGCTGGCTTATCGTGGAGCTAAGCAGAGACATACCAAGTATCCAAAATAGGGCCGGATGGAACATTGTTTGTTGGGTTCCTAACATAAGAAAACAAAGGTCCCAAAATGATATTTGAGGTCCGCGATAATTTATATTCAGTTGTATTAGTATATTACTTTATTACTGATTGTTTTTCATTACACAAAATGGGTAAGACAATAAAAACTATTAACATTCACGATTCTTGTAGAATAATTCTTGTAGTCATCCAAGCCCTGAACATTATAAATTCAGTGCCCAGAGCATTTTTAGTGGCAAAAGCCCCTTCAGACAACCTTTACGTTAATCCCCAGATGAGGACTGTGCATAGGTAGTTCCCCTAATGGTGCTGGATGCTATATACTTTCATATGGATTAGAGAAGTGTACTAATGTGGTTTTCTGTTGCCATTGAAAGGTAAATTCACCTCTGTTTCCCTTTGATAATTTTATATATTTACTCCTCCGTCTTGTTATGCATTGTGATATATTATTTCACATGGTCGATGGAAGGTTTAATTATCCATTACTGAAGTGCACTGTGGATAGAGGATTTGATTCAAAAAGTATGATTGATTTTGACCTATAACATCACATTTTATCATTTCTAGACCTTTTCCTTAGTTCTAGAATTTAATGGTTGCCAGTTGAAGTAGGTCACTTCATTGCCAAGTAAGTTTGTATCTCTCACTCTGATAGACTTAATTATGTAAATTGATTTATGACTATCTGTATAATAATTCTTGTGAAAACATGATTTCTGTTGCAATTATGATTTAGGCACTTGCTCCTATTAATGTGAGCCTATGAAAGAGTAGAAGAGTTGGCGAATCTCATTTGTTGAAGTTGCTAGAAATGTTAAATGAAAACATTTATTATTTGTGTAACTGTTTATATTTTGATGATTAAAATGTTGATTTTATTATCAAGTGTTTGTTTTTATGAAGTAGTACCCTTTTTTTCTTGTTGATTTTGCTCTCAAGAAAATCCTACACCAGATGTAGTTATGGAGATGCATTTTCAATATGAATATTGTAGAAATATTGTGGATTTATGTATAGATGACATCATGTGTTTGAAAGGAGTATTTGAATGGACTTTTAAAGAGTTGGGGCCACATACTCTTGTTTGTAGTTGACTGTCATATTTTTTCAAAAATATAAGTGATAGTTACTTAAATAACCAGAATGACATTCATTTTATTTGGCTCGACAGGCTGGATTATGTAAACTTGGTTAATCCCCAACACCATAATGAAATAAAACACCTTGACTCATCAGCCACTTATCTGTAATTCAGTGATTTTTGCTTAATGACCTCATTAATGAAATTGATTAGTTTATTTTAAATTATCATTCCTCATTGCTATTTTGTGACAAATCTTTTTGGGTGGCCACCTTCAACATCTTGTAAACTTCTTATAATTGGTTGATTGATTGAGTTATGTGGCCAGACAATAATTGCGGAGCTTAATTGAAAAAAAGACGAAACACTGATAGATCCCAATTAAGGTCAAGGTACGACCTACATAAAGGCTTCCATTTTTTGCATATATGTACAATCTATTTTGCACATTTCTTTAGGTGGAAATTTCCAATTTTACTGAAAAAGTGTCCAAATGAAAGATTACAAGCCAGACTATATTAATCTATGGCTGTGACTGAATGAGCTTAAAACTTCAATGATGCACACATATAAATATATATATATATATATATATATATATATATATATATATATATATATATACATATATATATGTATATATATATATATATATATATATATATTTACCGACAGCGATGTCCATTCCCCGATATTTATAATATTTTGCTATTGACTATTTGGTATGAACCTTATAATTAAACCAACTGTGTCTGTCCAGGCAATTATTTCGGCTTTATCAGACAGTCCGTGAGACGCGTTGATGCAAGCAGAAGAGGATTTTTACCAAACATGATCTCTTGACTTTAAACATGCATCTCGACTTTCGAGTACCCAGATAGGGCCCTGGTGAAAGAGGTACTGGGAGGACAGTACAATTACAGAGAAGGGGGAAGACAAGTTGCGGCAGGGTGCTTAAGGCCGCAGGATGAGTAGAAAATGACAGTGTAATAATGACTGCGCCCAAAAAGTGAGTGGCGGGTGCATGGATCCTACCCCTAGTACAGGTGGAAGGTGCATGAATAGGGCACTGGTTAGCCTAGATTTCTAGGCTGTCATATGTATTTTTCTGTAAAGTGTTTTCTCTTAACAAGCCCCAAATATTCGTAGTGGTTAGTGGTCAATTTAGTTTACGCTTATCTCACCAGGATTCAGTTTGAACAAGACAACTAAAACCTCTAGAGATCAGAGGATCAGGTGGTGCCATCTATGTACCATATCTGGTACTACACCACACTGCTTGGTAAGCACAGGAGGGGATGTCAACTTTTTAGGGAGAGATAGGCAGAGATACTTTCACATGTTATACGTGAATACCCAGGTATTAAAGGTATTGAGACTTATGGTGTAGAAAATAAACTATCCCAGTATGCGGATGACACCACTATTTTTATAAGAGCTGAATTAGAAAGTCTGAGTGGTGTCATCCGTGTCCTGGACTGGTTCAGAAAAATCTCTGGTCTGGAGATGAATAAGGACAAAACTAAGGTCGTTAAAATTGGGGCAATAAGGGACAGAAGTATATCTTTAGAAGGCAAATTTGGTCTAGATTGGACTGAGGATTTTGAAGTTCTTGGTATTAAATACAGAATAAGACACATGGAAACAATCACTGATGACAACATATCATCAAAACTATCAGAAATGAAAAAGTTAACTGCCTTATGGAATACAAGAAGCTTAACTCCTTATGGAAAAGTGACAATAATAAAATCCTTAGTGCAATCAAAAATTACACATATACTTCTGTCCCTTCCAAATCCATCCAATAATATTTTCAAAGACATACAGACGCTGGTTGATGCCTTTTTATGGAAAAACAAACCTCCAAAATTCAGAAAGGAGATAATGGAGGCTGAAATTTCTGATGGAGGATTGAAACTGCACAACCTAAAAACATTCTGTATGGCGCTAAAAGCTGGTTGGATTAAAAGATACCTATCCTCCAATGCTAAATGGACAAACTTCCCAGATCATTTCGAATTTAGAGATATATGTACCTATGGTAAAAACTATATTGATAGGATATATGATATCACCGATAACCCTTTTTGGAAGAATGTATTAGATTCTCTACTCTATCTCTGGGATAATGATAGAATGATCACCCCAGATAATAGACTATTAACCCCTTTATGGCTTAATGAGGATTTAAAAATCCCAATAGGATGTTCTTCCCGCGCTCACCGCTAATAGATGGCGCCACTCGCATGCGGACCACTCGCTGAAGAGTGCGGGTATTTATAGAGTGTGTCTGTGACATACTAAGGCATGCGAATGCCTTCAAACACTGTTCGCGTATGATAACATATGTTTTATACAATATATACAAAACTACAGATGCGCGTTTAATTATTTTTCCAATCGGAATAGCTGTAGGCAATGATGTTCTCTTTACTTTCGATATATCTTCCGCATTTACGCGCGTATATTGATGCATTTTACGTGCAAACGACATTCCCATCATGTCTGGATCGCGTGTAAACTATTATAGGGGTAAAGTACCAGCCAGGCTGTCGTGTTGGAAAACCCAAGAATAAGGGTGGTCTGATGTATCTCAGAGCCGAGGGGCTCAGGCCAGAGTCTGTAAGATGCACCAGACCTCCCGAGGCCTTAGGGTTTCCAACTCAGCTGCCTGGCGAGGTCGTATTGGCTACTATTAGAGCATGGAAAATATTGTTTTCTGCTCAAAAAGCCTGTAATTTGTGAAAACAAGGCCTCTTTAAAATGTTGTTTACATGTGGTTGCCTTGACAGCGCACGCGGGCAAAAAATGAGGCCAGAAAACACTTTAATCCTGTCATAGTTGCACTATGTGGCAGAAAATAATGTCTATACATTGCTGTGGCAATATACTATATATATATTTTTTAATTCGTGGGAAAAGTGCATTTAATTGATGAACCAAGGCCATTTTAAAAGTTGTTTACATATAGTTGCTATGACACCGTGCGAGGACAATGAACGAGGGTAGGAAAAATGTCTAAATAATACTATGGCAACATGCTGTAATATTTATAAAGCAATAAGAAGTGGCGAAACATTGCTGGTGGCGGGCAGTGGGGATAAATGGGTTTCTTCACTCAGTCAGTGCCGACAGCTTCGGTAAATACAATGACCAGTTCCAGAGCTGTCATAAAAAGGAAGATAAGTGAGCTCCACTGTCTTAATGGCGATTGCAAACCACTTAGACCGTAGACAAAGTTACCTATGGAAGCTTTTTTGTTTAAAGTCGGTATCCGGTAATTCTACCCAATATCAGGGCACTATTTCTGAAAATGACAGATACCAAGCTAATTTTTCAGTGTTACTACCTCTTAATCAGCATTCTTGGATGACTCTGGCACGTTTTATACGTTAATTTGCATAATTTATTTTAGATCAGTGTGACATCATTCCAAATTTGGGTATCAGAATCAAGCTCTCAACCGTAGGAGTTCATTCATGTTTTTTTTGGTAGTTTTAGTGGTGGCCATGGCAACGGGAGCCAGAAATTAATCAAAACTGAGGAAAATGCTTATGTTCTTGATTTGTGTGATACTTAAGCGCTTTACCCACATTTAACACATCTAAGGACATCAGTATGTTTATTTCAAAAACTTTGTAAACTTAACTATATCAGCCTCTCGGACTATATCAGACTCTTTTCAACTCCAGCCGGCTATCAATCGGGACAAGTTGTAAATGTCCAGCATAAAGTTTTTGTGAAAGCCGGAATTATTTACAGAACGGATTTAATTAGAAATGTGGAGTAGCGCGAATGCAACAAGTATATTATTAACCTAAATAGTACGTATTGTTTCTATTTCAAAATGTCCACCATATTTGCTGGAACTAGACATACACTATGATAGTTAAGGACACTTTAAGGACCAATAAGCCTAGCATTGGTTCCGTTTATGTGTTTTATGCCAATTTGGCAAACCGTCCCTGCTAACATCAAGTTAGATGATGGCATCGAACCTTACATGTGGAACACAGAACATCCACAGTCGTTGCATATGGTAAGGTTCACTATTATTGAAATAACCCTGGTTCAGTACCGAAACCGGGCTAGCACCCTTGTATTGATTTCTGGTGTTATATAGCGGGACTAGGGTTTAGTGTCGTCTCCCATAAACTATACTATCAGCTTAGACGAAGAAAAGAATGGATATGTAGCGAGAGACTAATTATTATATGCGCTATAGTGAAGGGTTGGACACGACAGGGGTTTTTGATCTGGCATCAGGGTGGGGTTACGAGGAAACAAGGACCAATCAAGGCTCTCGTATAATTTACATTACAGAGAACCCTGTGCGCCAGCATCATCTGAGCATGCTCAGAGCTCGACTTTTAGACTATTGGCTGAGGCTAGCCTGTTGAGGTTGACCGGCTGGTATCATATCCACTTGTTTTTTTTATTTATCTAAGGTCAGCAGGCTTCCGATCAAAACCAAGTCAGAAGCATTTTGCTATGCTCCGGACACGTACAAAGGGTTGGGAAACGTATTTCCCCTCTTTTCAGTCACCGACGTCTAGGTCTATGTATTGCTGTCATTAATTAATGACAGCGCCGTTTAAATTAGACTTAATCAGACTTTTTTCAATTTCCAACCAGCGATCGAGTTGAATAAGTTGTAAATGTCCACCATATTGATTTTGTAAAGGCCGGAAATATTTACGGAATGGATGTAATTTTAAATTTTGGATTAGCGCAAATGCAACAAATATATTGTTAACCTAAATAGTATATATTTTTTCTATTACGAATCATCCAGAATATTTGCTGGGAGAAGGCATATCAAATTGGTATTGATTAATGACACTTTCAAGACAAAGCTGCCTGACATTGGGCTCCGTTTATTGTTTTTTTTTGCAAAACCATCCCTGCTACAGTTAAATGATGGCATTGAACCTTACATGTGCAACACAGAACATCCACAATAAGATATCGTTGCATATAGTAAGGTTCAACATCATTAAACTAATCGCACCCATGCATCCATAAAACTAAACTAAAGCCTATGCGACACAAGCTTGTTGATGTATTATTTGTGTATATATGCATGAATATATATATATATATATATATATATATATATATATATATATATATATATATATATATATATATATATAAATATATATATATATATATATATATATATATATATATATATATATATATATATATATACAGACATACATTCATATATGTGTGTGTCTGTGTGCCTCTCTCTATGTCCGTACTGACTCTTTCAAAAGTGACAGTTTAATAATCGATCATACGATTTTATTAATAGAGTCAGTAGTTGTGGCACCACTATATATTTATGTATATCAAAAATGTTAGACTATCCTTACTTGGTTATACATTATTTCTCATCCCTTAATGAAATGTGTTTGCCACTTTGGCGCCACCTATATGGACGGCATGACTGGTGACCCCCCCCCCCCCCCCCCCTTTTTTATTCTAGATATTGGACCTGACAATGAAAGCTTAAACAAGGTATGAGAAAATTCTAATGGTGATGTAGTTTAACCCTTTCTATGCTGAGACTTCTTTCGTCCATTCTCAGAAAAATGCAGAGTTTTGAAAACCATCTGAACCCTGCCATGTTGGTATTCATTGGATAGCTCTCGTGTGTACTCTCAGATGAGTACCAATGTGCCAGGGTTTCAGTAATTTTTCACATCACCTTGTATTGGATAAATCATCCACCAGCAGCATAACGGTATAATGAACTTTCAATTTTAGACATGAAATATGCAAATGTATAAGGTGGCACTTCGGATGCCACCTACACGGCCCCACTTTTTGAGATTTTCAAAGGAGATCTGACAATGATCTTTAAATGGACTTTAAGTTTAAGTTTAGATGTCACTGTCACCTTGTCGAATAACACAATACAGTATGCCTAAGGAGTTTCTATTGATTTCTCAGAACCAGCAGTCAAATGCGCCGTCCAGTAGTCTTAGATGAATAAAAGCAATGCATGTATATTATTCCAAGATAGAGGGGAAAGTGAATCGCGTGTAAAACGTTTTTATAAGCGACTTTTAAACGCGTGGTTTGAAGGCTTCCTTTTGCCATGTATGTATGTGACTGCCAGGCTGAGCGCACGCTATACCGGCTGACCCACTTTGGTCCGCATCCGGCGTGAAGCGCCGCTCAGCGGAATAGTTCCTAGAACATCCTATTAAGAAAACTTGGAAACAAAAAGGAGTATACATAGTTAATGATGTTCTAGATAGAAACAGAAATACTATGTCTATTATGGAATTTCAAAACACTTTTAATATCAAAACAAACTTCTTAGAATATGGTTCTTTTTGTTTAAAATTTTCAAACTACATAAGATGGAAAGATATTTCTGAAGGTACAACTGTATATCCATGTAACTCATCTCAATGTATTGTTATCAAAAGACAAAAAGGGTGTATCCTGCACTTACAGACAATTAATGGGTAAAAATGATAACATCATTACAAATGCGTGTGATAAATGGACAGAAAAAATAACAACAAGAATTGAAACTTTCTCCATGAGAAAATCTTTTACAAAAATCAATATGGTAGATGATGTATATCTTAGATATATTCAATTTAGGACTCTTCATAGAAGATTCTATACAAATGACATTTTATTTAAGATGAAAATAAAAAACTCATCACTATGTGAAATGTGTAATATTGAAGAAGACTCAATTGAACATATGCTAATAACATGTCCTAAGTCTGATAAACTATGGAGAGATGTAGAATCATGGCTGGCGGACGTGGGCTTGACAGACTATAATATTGACGAACAAAAGATTATACTTGGTGAAAATCAAAAATCCTATTGGATCAATGCTATTATAGTTATCACTAAAAAAGTGATTTTTAATGCAAAATTGAGTAGTAAAGTTCCTAATATATATTCTGTCAAGCATCAAACAAAATCTCTATATACTTATGAAGAGTTAAAATTCAGCTTAATACAAAGGAATGATAATTTTGAAAGAAGATGGGGAATGCTGATTAATTACTTTGAAGAACAGAGGTTATAACAAAACAATATATATTATCGATAAGAATTTATTTCTTTTCAAGTATATTTCATACACAATCGGTGGTATTTGTTTTTGGTACATATATACAATCTACAACATTACATTGTAAAAACATACAGTATTATACTTTGGTATGGTCATTATTAAATTCATATTTTGTATGTATACTGCTGATACAAATAATGATACTGCAACTATTATATAATTGTATAACACATATCCCTATATCTTGATATAGGAACAAGGTAAATACCATGTTTTTAGCATAGCCGTGATGCCCGGCAAGCATGAAAATAAACAAAAAAGGCCTGTTAACCTTTTTTTAGGCTTGTAAAAATAAAATAAAAACTTTTTAGGGACTAGGAACCTAGTCTAGGCACTGGTCAACAGGTGGGGGAGGTGTGAAAGGGCAGATA
Source organism: Maea johnstoni (assembly GCA_963942565.1). NCBI lineage: Eukaryota > Metazoa > Annelida > Polychaeta > Spionida > Magelonidae > Maea > Maea johnstoni. The sequence goes on along the minus strand of OZ012684.1, from coordinate 76,325,219 downwards.
GCATATTTCTGTGACTGTTAATCAATCTAATTTAATTGAGAACAATTTCTTTGATAAATGTTATTTTCCAACGAAGGACTTGCAGGCTAGATACTTCTTACAGCCAACTTCTTGATCACCATAAATTGCATGAATACATTTTTGGCCAGTCCAATGTTTTTATAATGAAAACGTTTGGGTGTTTCCCAGGTAAGTCAAGATTATCCGTCCAATTAGTGTTTAAATAGTCAACACTAACCTTAGATAAGGGAAATTACTGGCTTCCCTCACCTCTTTTTGGGGGGACATGCCAAATAATTCAAATAATAATTGTGTGTACTCACATCAAACAACAACTCTATAGTGGGCTATTATACTAATTTCCCGACTAGAAAGAGCCAATGTGCAAAATCACCAATCAGAAAAATTGAGATCAGTACAGACCGGTATAAAAATCGCGTTTAATGAACTAATGCTTCTAAGTCATGATCTGTAAATGTGAATTGAAAAATAAGTACCAAAGAAATAGTGTATATGACGCCGCTTTGTTCAAACGTTAGCATAGGCACCCCTTACTTAAATTAATTTCTAGGAAAAGTAGTACATGTATTCAAGGAACCTATAGACAACGTTTGAAAGATATTACTCATGACGTCATGTGAATGCACACCCTCAGGCTAGTCAAAGTCATTAAAGAGGGCGTGGTCATCGGACATCCAGCTTGGATGGTTCCCGCCACTATCCTGACGGAATGTCGTTCCAACTTCTTTTTTTTAGTAAAAATGTCTTTTCGAATTTAGAAATGATTTTTTTTATCATAATGGGTGCAATGTGCATTGATGATTGCATCATGGTAATTTACGATGCGTGGTCAACATCTCCGTTTTACGACAAGTAAGCTCAATGCCATGTGACTTTTCACGCGCCCGACGGCAAGCCCAGACAGGAACCCAGGAAGACCACGCGGAACATCCGAGTCGTTGCCAGTCCGGTCAGCTCTCTGTACTTCAGTAGTTCGCCATTTCAACTCAAGAAAGGGAGCTTTCTACAGTACATTGGAACTGCACACTTCCGAGTCAATCACGATCAGAATGCCTAAGCGCCGTAAGCCAGAGTACTACGCAGTGGGTGTAGGGCGAAACCCGGGTGTCTACAGATCATGGTGAGCTTCACTTAGTTCCGAAACCATGGCACCCTCAGGTACTGTGTTGTGTATGGGCGGCTATAGTATATAGGGTTTCGGTATCAGGTCGTTATGGCCCACTACCCGAACGGCCCACTACCTGAACGGCCAGTTTTCTGGTCACAACGGCCCCCATCCGTTGGTCATTATGGCCCACTCCTCCATAAAAAGGTGATATAAGGCAAGTTATTATTAATAAAGATTTAAAATAAAGAAATGGTAAAACATACATGAATTCAGTTACTTTAAGAGTGCTTTTAGGACTAATGATAGAGGTTTTAGGAAGGAAAGTGGGTCACCATTGTTTGCACTGCTCACAATTGTCAAGAACCTCCATTACTGAGTAGTGTACACTTTGGATTTGAAGCTTAGGGTATGACTAATAATGACTTTATAATATGAAAGACTGAATGAAATAAATACATATGATTGATATGAAATATATGTTTTGTTGGTATTTATTAATAAAGAGGAGTTGAGGGGAACCCAGTGCAATAAATTGTAGGATACCTTAGAAGACCAACACTTTTCTTTTCTTAATCCAAGAGGATACTGATGGTACACATTGATGCTTTCTGAATTCAAATTTTTCTCAATTGCATAAAATAAACACATTTGTTAAGGGTATGACTAATAATGACTTTATGATATGAAAGACTGAATGAAATAAATACATATGATTGATATGAAATATATGTTTTGTTGGTAGTTTTTAATAAAGAGGAGTTGAGGGGAACCCAATGCAATAAATTGTAGGGTACTGATGGTACACATTGATACATTCTGAATTCATATTTTTCTCAATTGCATAGAATAAAGTCAATAAACACATTTGAACCATGAGAAGTGTAGATATGTTAAAATGTACATATTTTATCATGCACTCAAACATAATTATGATATGATATGACCAGGAAAAGAAACCATATATATTTCATCAAATATAATGACTGTATTATGCTATAATCCTGAACTTGCAGTCAAATGTTTACACAATTCAGTTAGGAGTAATGTTTGCAGTTATGAGTTGTGCAAACATTAGTACCATGCCTTGCAATAGACAAAATACTGCTTGAACAAAATATATCATTAATAAATACCAACTAAACATATATTTCATATCAATCATATGTATTTATTTCATTCAGTCTTTCATATTATAAAGTCATTATTATTCATACCTTTAACAAATGTGTTTATTCTATGCAATTGAGAAAAAATGAATTCAGAAAGTATATGTGCAACACAGACCATCCACAGTTACAAGTTATCATTGCATGTAGTATAAAGGTTCAATATTATTGGACTAGGTGAGTTCGGACTTAAACTTAAAGCTGGGATTATTCGAAAAGCTGTGGCTACCTGAACCCGAAATCAGGTAGTCCCGCCAGCATTTTAGGTAGTCCTGCCACTTTTTTCACTACCATTTTGTAGTGTTTTAGTGGGGAACTTCCCCCGGATTCAGGTAGTCCAACAGGACTACCTGAATCCAACTTAAGGTGGCCCGATAGAGCCGTTTTAGGAAGTAAGATCTCCCAGGAGATTGGACTATGCTATTTCAGTTGTCGAGCGATGAGACAAGTCGCATTGGTTGACAAAAGCAAATTTTGTCCTTAGAAGTTACTTTTGTTGACTAAAGCAAGACATGTTATATACTTGGCGAATACTCATGCCATCTGTAACAGTACTTTTGTCCAACATTAGTTACTTTTGTCAACAAAAGTTACTTGAGTTCGACAAAAATACTTTTGTCAAGACAAAATCAACTTATATCAGACAAGAGTACTTTTATCTGTTACAGGGAGTGACCATTCGCCAAGTGTAACATCTGTGAATTCTGGCTTAGCATCTCCTACCGATTATAGATAGCCTGATCTTTAGGCTGGTGAAGGCAATCTCTGGCACATCCATTCGGTCTACCGCTACTGGTACAACCTTTACAATCGCATAAGGTTTAGTGCAAAAACCGACTGACTAGTATAAGCAGGTGTTGCAATATTATTCCTAGTAAATTTAAATGTTAAATTTAGTTGACTATTCAAAAAGTTTTGAAAACATACGTGTAAAAGCTTTAAATCCTCACGAAGCTTGATAATTCTGCATTCCCCATCAATAGTTGCAAGGTCACAAAGTTATGACTTTATAATCTGTAATGTCCATTACAGGAAATGTGCACATAGAGTACCGTCGTGGCCACTCCACTTGTGGAGCGGTGCCGGTGATGCCATGCTGTGCTTCCTGCCGTTCGCTCTCCCCAGAGAACGCTATCTATCTGGCAGGTACTGGCCGTGCAGGTTATGAGTGTGATCGGTATCCAAGGTTTGGAATCGGAATCGTTAAAAAAAATCCTGATTCTTTCCGATTCCGATTCCGATTCCTACCGACATATGTAGAGGGAAGAATCATAGCGTTTAGGTTTAAAAGTGTATCAGATGCTACACTGTTTTAACATTCCCATGCTAATAATTTCATTTTAAGGTAGTAGATTAGATTACCTGGCGCACTGAGCTACTGACTGGCGTTGTCTATTTACGTTATCATCTTATTTCATTGCAATAATATGACAAAGTAAGTGTCAATTAGTATCAACATTTTACCGATTCCGGAATCGGAATGATCGCTATGAGATTTTATAGCGATCTTTTCCATAGGATCGTCGATACCATCCGATTCCTTGGCATCGATTACACTCCTAGTGCAGGTCCTTATCTTTATGAATCAAATGCAGTCAGCTGTGGCAGTGTAGGAGGGGTGTTAACGCAAGAATAGACAGTCTTAAAGATTTCCACTTGCAGTGGAAAATTGAGTATAAAAGCCGTTTTATTGAAAATAACTACAAAAAAGTGGTATAAATAGGTAAGGAAGAATATGATACACCGGCTTGCAGCTTAGTATAGGAGTTTAAGCGTGCTCTTGAGGGTGAAAGTTCTAAGTAGTGACTTTAAAAAGTTCTATGTGACCATTTCCTGTCATGCATTCTTTGCCATTTTCTGCACGGATAGAGGTCACTTTTGCTTGTACTTAGTGGAAACATGCGCAAATGGCAATTCTCCAAATCAACTTTTGGTAACTAACTAAAAAAAAGGCAAGTTTTTTCAAAAGGTATCAGTGTGTCTGCTTACGCTTTCTTTGCTGTAAATGTATGCTGCTGAGAAGGGCGCCACTCGTTTTTGCGAGCTGATATGAGTTCAAAGAAATGGTTTAAATGCTTGCAGAGGTATAAACTTACCGTCAGCCCTAGGACAAACCTAGGTAATTATGTCACATATTAAACCAGTAAAGTTACTCCTATTACCGGTCACCCGGACTGATAAAGCTTTACTCAAGTGAAATGAACTGCAGGTGGCTACACTAATGTGACAGTGATAAAAACTAACACTAGCCAATGCAATCTTTCAAATTTGGCGAGTTAGAGTCGAAATATGCTCCACCCCAAACCCTTTGTTTTGAAAAATAAAAAAGGAAAAACTAAGAACAAATGCTCACATGTCGTGGGTTTGTTTACATCCCCACCATTTGCAACCGGGTAGCCAAAACTTCACTAGCCCAGTGGGCTAGTAATAGTAAAAATTAGTCTTTATGACTGATGTGACCTCTCATTATCTAGCATTCCTATAACAGGGCTCAACATTAAGAAAAAAACTTCATAAGCCCAGCAGGGCTAGTTACCGGAATTTTTACTAGCCCTGAAATATTTTTGCTAGCCCTGATATTAATGACAACCCTTTTCAAATAGTGACCTCTGATGATGTCATAGCCTCTGTTGATAACATGAAAAGAATAGTGTATTGTGGTAAATTGAGTTAAATTATCATCCAGGTATGCAGAGCCAAAGGTGAGCTTCATAACTTTTTAAGCGCTGATATTCTAATTCTATCTAGCCCCTCAGGGCTACTCACAGGTAGAATTTACTAGCCCTGACTTTCAATAACTAGCCCGGGGCTACAGGGCTAGCCTTAACGTCGAGCCCTGTATAACATGACAAGAAAAAAGCAGTAGCAAGTTAGCAACCAGAAGTGTGGCCACAGGTCACCGTTGTCATTTGCTTGAAAACATATGACAAGGGCTCAGCACAAGTGACAGTGGTTAGCTACAGAGACTAACTTGTTTTACTTGCTTTTATGAATGTTTCTTTGAATATGTGAACAAACACCCAGTTAGCATGCATCTACAACAATTGAATTAACATTCAAATGATTTTGATTAAGATATAAAAGGTAAACAAAATGGGTTTTATTTGCGTTATAAATTCTATGCAAATGCAGGACCTGTCAAAAGATCAAAGGACCAGTAAACTACAAATTTACTGGTCCTGATGTCCAGTCTTAACCTCTGTGCTTGCTAAGCTTGATGCTATATTTCTGTATTCCCCTTTAACAAAAGCAGTCACAAAGTAATAACTTTGTAATCTGTGACAAGATTCTGTTTCACCATGACATCATTCTTTGCCGATAGAGGTCACCTTTGCTTCATGGACACATGCGCTCATCGTAATTTTCTTCCAAATTAACTTCCGGTAACTTACAAAATACGGTGAACTTTTTTTTAGGCGTCAGTATGTCTCTGAGTCTCACACACATTACTATGTTCTGAATTACAGGAGTGAATGCGAGGAGCAAACGCATGGCTTTTCCAATGCCAGGTTCAAAGGCTTTTCCAGTCGCGAAGAAGCTGATAACTTCGTAGGTTGCCACGGTGGATATCGTCCCAGTGGTGGCTCTAGTCATGGAGGTAGGTGTATGGTGACTAAGGTCCCACTCTGAACGTAGTGGTGGTTCTAATCTTGGAGGTAGGTGTAAGTTCCCAATCTGGAAGTAGTGGTGGCTAGTTATAGAGGTAAGTGTGAGGTCTCACTCTGGAAGTAGTGGTGGCTCTGGTGGTGGATGTAGATGTAAGGTCCTACTCTGGAAGTAGTGGTGGCTCTAATTGTGGAGTTAAGTGTAAGGTCCCACTCTGGAGTTAGTGGTGGCTTGAGTCATGAAGGTAAGTGTGAGGTCCCACTCTGGAAGTAGTGTTGGTGGCTCTGGTCTTGGGGGTAGGTGTAAGGTCCCACTCTGGAAGTAGTGGTGGTGGCTCTGGTCTTGGGGGTAGGTGTAAGGTCCCACTCTGGAAGTAGTGGTGGTAGCTCTAGTCTTGGGGGTATGTGTAAGGTACCACTCTGTAAGTAGTGGTTGTGGCTCTGGTCTTGGGGGTAGGTGTAAAGGTCCCACTCTAGAAGTAGTGGTGGTAGCTCTAGTCTTGGGGGTATGTGTAAGGTACCACTCTGTAAGTAGTGGTTGTGGCTCTGGTCTTGGGGGTAGGTGTAAAGGTTCCACTCTAGAAGTAGTGGTGGTAGCTCTAGTCTTGGGGGTATGTGTAAGGTACCACTCTGTAAGTAGTGGCTGTGGCTCTGGTCTTGGGGGTAGGTGTAAAGGTCCCACTCTAGAAGTAGTGGTGGTAGCTCTAGTCTTGGGGGTATGTGTAAAGGTCCCACTCTGGAAGTAGTGGTGGTGGCTCTTGTCTTGGGGTAGATGTAAGGTCCCATTCTGGAAGTAGTGGTGGCTCTAGACGTGGAGGTAAGTGTAAGGTCCCACTCTGGAAGTAGTGGTTGTGGCTCTGGTCTTGGGGGTAGGTGTAAGGTCCCACTCTGTAAGTAGTGGTTGTGGCTCTGGTCTTGGGGGTAGGTGTAAGGTCCCACTCTGGAAGTAGTGGTGGTGGCTCTTGTCTTGGGGTAAATGTAAGGTCCCACTCTGGAAGTAGTGGTGGGTCTAGACGTGGAGGTAAGTGTAAGGTCCCACTCTGGAAGTAGTGTTGGTGGCTCTGGTCTTGGGGGTAGGTGTAAGGTACCACTCTGTAAGTAGTGGTTGTGGCTCTGGTCTTGGGGGTAGGTGTAAGGTCCCACTCTGGAAGTAGTGGTGGTGGCTCTTGTCTTGGGGGTAGGTGTAAAGGTCCCACTCTGGAAGTAGTGGTGGTGGCTCTTGTCTTGGGGTAGATGTAAGGTCCCACTCTGGAAGTAGTGGTGGTGGCTCTTGTCTTGGGGGTAGGTGTAAAGGAGTCACTCTGGAAGTAGTGGTGGTGGCTCTTGTCTTGGGGGTAGGTGTAAAGGTCCCACTCTGGAAGTAGTGGTGGTGGCTCTTGTCTTGGGGGTAGATGTAAGGTCCCACTCTGGAAGTAGTGGTGGTGGCTCTGGTCTTGGGGGTAGGTGTAAAGGTCCCACTCTGGAAGTAGTGGTGGTGGCTCTTGTCTTGGGGGTAGGTGTAAAGGTCCCACTCTGGAAGTAGTGGTGGTGGCTCTTGTCTTGGGGGTAGGTGTAAAGGTCCCACTCTGGAAGTAGTGGTGGTGGCTCTGGTCTTGGGGGTAGGTGTAAAGGTCCCACTCTGGAAGTAGTGGTGGTGGCTCTTGTCTTGGGGGTAGATGTAAGGTCCCACTCTGGAAGTAGTGGTGGTGGCTCTAGTCTTGGGGGTATGTGTAAGGTACCACTCTGGAAGTAGTGGTTGTGGCTCTGGTCTTGGGGGTATGTGTAAGGTTCCACTCTGGAAGTAGAGGTGGTATCTCTAGTCTTGGGGGTATGTGTCTGTAAGGTACGGTACCACTCTGGAAGTAGTGGTTGTGGCTCTGGTCTTGGGGGTAGGTGTAAGGTTCCACTCTGAAAGTAGTGGTGGTAGCTCTAGTCTTGGGGGTAGGTGTGAGGTCCCACTCTAGAAGTAGTGGTTGCTCTTCTTATGGAGGTAGGTGTGAGGTCCCACTCTAGAAGTAGTGGTTGCTCTTCTTATGGAGGTAGGTGTAAGGTCCCACTCTGGAAGTAGTGGTGGTGGCGCTATACAGCAAATTTGCTCCAAGTTCCTCCTCTTTGCACTTCTACCAAAATTACTTCTGATTGCATTTTGTAATTTGGTTTATAATCCTCTTCCAGAAAATGGTCTCAGCAAACACGGGCATGGTTTAGATTAGGTGGCTTACCAGGTTTAAGTGCAATAAGCCACAATTTCTGTCTCTCTCTATCACATGGAATCTTGTGACAGACAATGCCACTTCTTAATCACATGCAGGGCTCAACAGTACCTGGCCAATCCAGGTAGTCAGGCGGGGGAAGTTGGACCCAAGATAAGATAGTCCCGCCAGGCTTTCAGGTTTCCCAGCCAATTTGATAGCAATTCCCTTGTTTAGTCTTGACACAGAGACAATGAAAATTTTCTTAATTCTTCATACTTTAGGTTTGATGTTATTTCTGTATATTCTTCTCACACATAATCATTTTATTTCGGCCTCAACCCTTGAGACTGGGGTACTGCTGAGCTGAGGAATTATAGTCTTGCAGATTTATAGAGAGTTTAAGATGAAAATTGGATCTCAAAAACTTTTTAGTGATGATGTACTGAATGCTTTTATAACGTTTTTGAACTGTAGAAAGGCAACTTGTTTTAACCCGGAATTTGTATATTGCTACAATGCTAGTGTGAACTATACATATTTGTACAGGACTTGTATGTTAGTCAATCATCATATATGTAATAGAACGGTCATTATTATCTAATAATGTCCTTCATGTTAATTATTGAGATGTAATTATTGGGAAGATGTCATGAATAAATTGAGATGTTTATGTAGTGATATCTCTCCATACACATACATGTATTCATTGTTTTCTCTCCTTACAGATGCATGTCATTTATTGAAAGTATTTAGTGTGTCTCTTTCTAGACATACAAGTATGATGTATTTATAATGAATAGTTTAAGGCATTCATGGTCTTCTCTCCTTGCAGATACATGTTATAATCCATTCAAGATATCCAATTCTGGATTCCCTACAGTAGGGCTGTCATTGATAAGAAATATTTATCGATTCGAGAATTGACAAAATTATTACTGATACGCTAGCCTACTTCGGTTCGATTGAGCGAATCGAATTCAAAATGAATGAAAACCAGCAATGTGCTCATGAGTAATGGTTGTGGTTTGCATGTGGGGGCGATTTTTTGACCTATTGATCACAGCCCTAACACAAACATTCATCTGTGTGAATTTCGGGATAAATGGAACGGAAGCACACATTTGTCTTGGGGAGTTAATGCTATTAAAGCTGTGCTTTCCTATAAATTATTTATTTACCTAATTTGCATATGAATCGATATCTTGTACCTTCTTCGATATCGATAATCGATAAGATTTTTTATCGATTCATCGATACGGGCGGTATCAATGACAGCCCTACCCTACAGATAGTATAATCATTTAGTTAAAATCATTTGTTTTAAGTATCCTGTGTTATCTCTTCTTACAGATACAAGTAATAATTGATTTAAAGTATTCAACGGTCTCTGATATTCACTATCTTCTTACAGATACATGTGATCATTGAATTAAGATATTCGCTATCTTTTCTCTTGACAGGAACAAGTAATAGGTCACAGGGGCATCCCAAGCAATGAAGCAGCTGACAGGCTGGCCCATCTTGGAGCAAAGCAGAGACATTCCAAGTACTAAAACCAGGGCCGGATGTAACTTTGATTTTGGGGTCCCTAACATAGAAAGATTATGCTAGGACAGACACAGAAAAGGAGTATTTCTGGACCCCGGGATAATTTATATTTAGTTTCTTAAGATATTACTTTATTACTGGTTATTTTTCATTATACAGAATGGGTAAGACAATAAAAAACTATCCTCATTCTTAATTCTGTCAAAGAATAATTTTGGTGGCCACCCAAGCCCTTAACACTATGAAGCCAGGTCCCAGAGCATTCTTAGTGGCAAAAGTCCCTTTAGACAGTCTTTTCATAGATACCTTGATATGGGCTTTATGTAGGTATTTCCTGTAGTGTCGCTGGTGCTATATACTTAGTTTGTACGGATTAAAGAAGTGTATTAATGATTTGCTATTGCAATTGAAAAGGTATATTCACTTCCCGTATCCCTTTGAGTTAAACAATTTTGAAATTTTTTACATTTACTCGTCTCTCATGTTATATATTGTAATATGTTATTTGGGATGGTCGATGGAAGGTTTGATTATCCATTATTGAAGTACACTGGACAGGATTTGTTTTAAAAAGTACTCTGAGGAATATGATTAAGTTTGACCTATAACATCACATTTTATCATTTCTTGACCTTTATTTAGTTCTACAATTTAATGATTGCCATTTGAAGTAGGTCACATCATTGCCAAGTTTGTATCTCTCACTCTGAGGGAATTGAGTATGCAAATTGATTATGTGATTATCTGTATAATAATTTTTGTTGTGAAAACAAATGATTTCTGTTGCAATTCTCACTAAGGCCAGTCCAAGTTGATTTTTTGCCTTATGGAATCACCAACCGATTTTTGGGCAAATTATAAAAAAAAATTGAAATTTCAGAATTTCTAAATTTTTTGTTTTAATTTTGCGCAGATGTAATTGTGACATCCCTTTTTGAAAAAAACTACTAACATCACATTTTATCATTCTAGACCTTTTTTTAAGTTCTAGAATTTAATGATAGTCATTTGAAGTAGGTCACATCATTGCCAAGTTTGTATCTCTCACTCTGAGAAAATTGAGTATGCAAATTAATTATGTGATTATCTGAATAATAATTTTTGTTGTGAAAACAAATGATTTCTGTTGCAATTCTCACTAAGGCCAGTGCAAGTTGATTTTTTGCCCTACAGAATCACCGACCAGAAAGTCAACATCCTGCTTCTGATGTAAACACTGTCCTACAGACCGAGAATTTTAATTTTGCGCCTGACAAACTATTTTAGAACAGGAAAATCTGTATGACCAAAAATCTACTTGGACTGGCCTAAATGACCAACAGCCTCCTCTTTTGACAGAAAAGAAAATTCTATATGCAATAAATGAGAGGACAGTAAAGGTTCAGGATTACTAATTAGTTTCTTGGGAAATTATATCATACAATTCGGTTAATTAGCAGAAAGGTTTATCCACTTGCTCCTGTCATGTGAGCCTCTATGTATGAGCTTTGGTTATGACAACAAAATAAACAATGAGAAGAGTTTGTGAATCTCAATTGATGCAAGTGCTAGTTGCAAATGTTAAATGTTTCGTATTATTTCTGTACCTGCTTATATTTTAACGATTAAAATGTTGACTTCATTTTCAAGTGTAAGTCTTTTTGAAGTACATTTAGTGCCCTTTTAGTTCTTGTTGTTGATTTTGCTGATGATGATTACTCCCTAGAAAATGCTACACTAGCTATAGTTATGGAGATGCATTTTCAATACGAATATTGCAGAAATATTGTGGATTTATGTATAGATGACATCATGTATTTGAAAGGAGTATTTGAATGGACTTCTATAGAGTGGGGGCCATATACTCTTGTTTGTACTAGAACTACCACATGCCCTAGTTAACTGTCGTATTTTTACAACAAAAAAATATAAGTGATAATACTTGAATAACCAGAGTGACATTCATTTCATTTGGCTCGACAGGCTGGATTAGGTCAACTTGGTTTATCTCCATAGTGAGAAAACCACTGACTCATCAGCCACTTATCTGAGATTCACTGATTTTTGCTTAATGACCTTGGTGGTGAAATTATTCATGTTTATTTTAAATAATTATTCCTCATTGTTATGGCAACATTTATAGATGGTCACCCAAAATCTCTCTCTCTCTCTGTCTCGCGCGCGCGCTCTCTCTCTCTCACACACCAACAGGAACAATGAATTGCACTAGAATATTTAATATCAGATATTATGGAGGTTAGAGACGAAAATGGGTTATTCTTATTGTCTTTATTGACCATTTGTGACAAAGCTTTCTTCCGTGTCTCGTATCGGAACATTGCAGCTTCATTGACTTCATCAAACGGCGCAGATGTCGGGTGCAGATGAACACAGGTTAACATCTATGCATGTGCGTCGCTCATTTTCCGAAATGTTCCTTTAGATATCAAACTAAGAATACAAAATACGAATTTAAAGAGAGAGAACACGAATTGAAAGTTAAGAATAATGAGTTTTCAATTCACGAAATGAGATTCTTTGTGAAGAAACAGGTTAGTTCTTAAAGGGGCCCTAAAGGCTCACATACATATCAGCTTATATGAAAGTAATTTTCTCTTAGTGATCCCATGAGGGGAGATTTTGTGCATATTGCCATCATCCTGCCCAGCCCCTGGCAGTGGCCATGGTTTTCAATTGGGTGGCAATCTGCCCCTAGCTCTGTGCTTATCTAAGCTCCTTTGCTACCAATAACACTGACCACAGCAGGGGGTGATGGCCCGAATTCACAGTGGCGGCGGCCTTGGCTCAGAGGAGGTGCTATTTACTAATTGCAATTTTAGATTTCTCTTTGTGTGATGCTCTAGTGACGAAAGTCAATGCAAGCATATATCAGGAAAGACCTTTTTATTTCAGCACTCTACTCCTGTCCTCGTATCGGAACATTGCAGCTTCATTGACTTCATCAAACGGCGCAGATGAACACAGGTTAACATCTATGCATGTGCGTCGCTCATTTTCCGAAATGTTCCTTTAGATATCAAACTAAGAATACAAAATACGAATTTAAAGAGAGAGAACACGAATTGAAAGTTAAGAATAATGAGTTTTCAATTCACGAAATGAGATTCTTTGTGAAGAAACAGGTTAGTTCTTAAAGGGGCCCTAAAGGCTCACATACATATCAGCTTATATGAAAGTAATTTTCTCTCAGTGATCCCATGAGGGGAGATTTTGTGCATATTGCCATCATCCTGCAGCGGCCATGGTTTTCAATTGGGTGGCAATCTGCCCCTAGCTCTGTGCTTATCTAAGCTCCTTTGCTACCAATGACACTGACCACAGCAGGGGGTGATGACCCGGATTCACAGTGGCGGCGGCCTTGGCTCAGAGGAGGTGCTATTCACTAATTGCAATTTTAGATTTCTCTTCGTGTGATGCTCTAGGGCTTCCCTGTTTATGACAGATGTTGAGATATGTTCATGAACTTTCATATAAACCTATGATTTGTTCTTCCCCAAGTTCCCTTTTAACATGACTAAACGTCGAAAAAATACGTACTAGAACAATGGAACGTGTTTGGGAGGCAAGACATAGGATTAAGCCTAAAACACACTTGAGCAGCGCGACGCAGCGCAGCAAAATATAGTTAGGTCTTATAGCTAATTCAAGTTAACAATGAGCCATAGTACAAGTTCAGGAGTATAGTCCATTCACTCAGCACAAAAGATTGATAGACCCTAATGGTGGGCGTGTGACCTCTACATGTCCACTTGTAAAGTATACAGATGGGTTCTGCCAATAGCCCAGTAAGTTTTCTGGGTCACAGAGTAGGGAGGCTCCCCAGGGGTATCATATCTCAAGTACCACAATCTCTACATCTTATTTTAGACTACTAGTGTCCCATGTACCAATTATACGATGGGCGGGTGCCATCAGCCATTCAGAAGCCTCGAAAGTGAGTGGTTATTTCACATAACCTGCCCAAGTCTTGTGTTTGGGCTTGTGGTCAGCAGTTAAACCATGAGCTGCACAAACAAGCGATTCCCTGTGTTCTCCTCAGAGACAAATGGGCAACTAATCGCGACAACTGTCCACAGGATAGAACATAAATGGGTCAACTAAAAAGGTAAAATGGAACAATTAAATGGAAAAATAACAGAGAAAACATGACTTGATTGTCTTGATTCTCATTATACATGCTTAATGTTTACAAATGCACAGGAGTCCCTAATTTAGCAGGTTATACTGTTATACTAAATAGTTATTTACTTGGGGTCAAGTTCAGGGCACTTTCCTGTCTTTATATATAATTGCAGTTAATAGCAATATCCTATAACTGAATGCTTTATGAGTGTAGGCAAGATGGAGTTAATGATTAAGAAAACTTTGCTACATTTGTTTCATACACTATGAGATGTAGAGATATTGAAATATCAAATATTTCAGAACATTTGTCAGTGATCCTTGACTTTTACCTTTATTTCACCTAGCAGATAAGTTTAACTACATATTTGATTTTTCTTATGAAAGAGAGCTGTGCTAATTCAAATTTGGCCACTCAAATGTTTTGCAAATTAGACATAAACATGAAATACTTGCAAGAGATTTTAATTGGATTTTTAGGTGCATGTACAAAACAGGAGCAGTAGTTGGAAACCATTACTGACTTGTAGGGAAGGGGATTTATAATGGCTAACAAATAAGTAATGTACTCACTTACGTATCCCCCCTAGTTGGATGAGAGTCATGGGGCCATACTTCCTAAAGTTCATCATCTCCCATAACCAGTACTACTCATACCTGTACCAGCCAGGTGAATGACAGGATATAAGTAGAAAGGGTAGGGAGCACAATTTGTTTACAGGGCACGGACATGTTGCACAATAGCTGCTTGATTGATGCAGGCTTTGTTTCTCGGATTATGATTGTCTGAAGGCACCCACCCATGGTATAAGTCAGATTAACCATGTTTGCAAGGAGTTGAAGCCACATAACCACTCGTCTATTGTTCTCGGCTGACGCCTCGAACAATAGACTTGGCATCAACTCCTTGCAAACATGGTTTATCTACTACTTGCCCCTTTAGTTCCCCCTATGTTCTAGTTCTCCAAACTCAGTGACTGCTAACCACAAACTGACCCAGATTTCTATAAGTAGACAGGTGTGCTTGACCTGAACACCAATAGAGAACAGGCCTGTTCTTACAGGCACACAGTTGAAACTTACAAACCCATTCGCTTTGCTCATTGTTAACTTAAATTAGCAATAATACCTTGAACCTAACACATTGGCGCAGCGTGATGCAGTGCAACAAGGTATTCTCTGGAGGAATATTTTGCTGCGCAGCAAAAACGCTGCAGGGCTTCAGCCAATTACAATAGTCCAAGGCAATTGTTATGACGTATAACCAGGTGATTGCCTTGCAAAACACTGAGTGATTAACGCTGCTGCAGCAAAACGCTGCTACAGTGTGAATTGCTCAGTGTATTGCTGCGCTGCTTAAGTGTGTTTTAGGCTCAACACTGAAAATAACATCCCACAGAAGAACATTAGGTAAAAGCACCGAAACATAACCATATAAAAGTACATCTATAGCATTAAATTAGCGTTATCTATAGTCACATGCCTAGGAAATATGCCTGTTAACCCTAAAGCACACCTGAGCAGCGCAGCAAAATAAAGTTTGTTCATATTACCTTGGACCAAACACACCGGAGCAGCGCAGCGCAACACAATATTCTCTGGAGGAATAGTTTGCTGTCAGAGCAAAAACGCTGCAAGCTTTCAGCAGATCAAAATAGGGCAGGGCAATGGTTATGACGTTATAACTAGGAGTTTGCCTTGCCCTTTCTCCACCTGGTCCTATAACATGGAGGGAAAGTTTATTGCAGCAGCAAAACGCTGCTGCTGTATACTTTATATACAATCATAAATATAATTATAAATATTATTAGGAAGACATTCAACATATATAATGTACAATATATTATCTAATCAATCATAAAAATCTTATTCAGTCTTGTATATATCAAGGAGTTACTCATCAGCGGTTAAAGCAGGCGACATACTAATTACCCTTCACACCCACATGTAATGGACTATCGTGTTTCGTATGCTCTGATGGCCCAGTGGTTAAAGGCTTGCCAATCACTGCTCGCATGCTCTCATCACTCTCCGATTTCATATCTTAAATGCAGCATGTAAAGAATTGCCAGAGGTTTGGGGATAGGCTCTGGTTTTCCTGGGTACTCCGGCACCGCCCACAACTTGCAAACTGGCTTGTCATGATTTAATCTTTATATGACAGAAAAAAGGACGATAAACGAAATTCGAAATCGTGTGCTCCAAATCGTAAGCAAATTGAAAATGTTAACTTTTTCTCATCACGTGTGGAACTGAATATTAACTGCCATGCGTTTGTTGAGTAGGCCGGGCCAGGGCGGGGAAGTAGCAGTTCAGTGTTGAAGGGGAACATGTTTACTAGATTTGACATTTGAAATAGCTTGGTTTGAGTGGTTCCTACATTATTTAACTAACAGCGTCCTTTAAAAACCTGATTATGAGACCGTTTTGGGGGTTCGTCGCGCCACTCGCCTCGGATGGACCACTCACTATTAGCTCAGAAGATGCACACACCAAAATCATAATTGGGCGCCCTTAACCAGGAACTATTTATTTGAAATAAATAGTTCCTGCCTTAACGCAATGTTATTTCTCTTGAAAAGGTAACTAGCCTTCCACCATTTAAGATAGGCAACTAGCACACCCACTGTATTTCTGGTATAGCACTCAGAAATAAAATCCTCAAAATCATTCCTCGGCCAAACTTGATAATGCTATTCTCATCATAAATTGGACATTTTATCACTTAGCTGCTATAAAGTATGTATAACAGATCAAATGTACAGCATATATGACTCAGGTTTATGTTAACTTTTGTAGTTAAATGTAGTTTTCTTTATTGCCGATAAGCGGCAGCACTCGACGATTAACTTATACCTGACCAGGCGAGCTTATTCTGAGTAAAACCACCTTATGTACTAATACACAATGCTCTTTATAGATTGGGTGCCGAGGCAGAGCTTTTTCACTCTTAGAAAACGTTTTAACCAGATAATATATTCGATCATATTGATCATATATTACCCATGAAACTCCCTGAAGCTTTTTAGCATGGTAAATTCTCCGAAAATCAGGAAATCCTGTGGTCTGTACCACAGGGATCTGTGTTGGGTGCACTATTGTTCCTAATATACATCATACCTCTGGCACAGCTAATCCGATCCTACGGTCTGAACAATCATGGCTATGCTGATGACACCCAGCTCTGCTTATCATTCAAAAAGACAAGTGATAACGCAATAGTCAAACGTGAAATCCTAAATCTTGAGAAATGTTTGTGTGACATTAGTGTCTGGATGTCTCAGAACAAGCTGAAACTCAACAATGACAAGACAGAAATAATTCTATTCGGCTCTAAGAAACACCTAGCTGAACTGAACATTAAGTCACTCTCTGTAGCGGGGACTGATGTGTCTGTTGCATCTGAGCCTGTGCGGAATCTGGGAGCTATGTTTGACTCTCTACTGATCATGGCACCCCATGTCAAGAGTGTTGTCAAAAAATCTAGCTTTCACCTGAGAAATATTGGAAAAGCGAGACGTGTGTTAACAGAAGATGCCACAAAAACAGTGATGCAGTCACTGGTGATGTCTCGCTTGGATTACTGCAATGCTCTCCTAATTGGAATACAACAGGATTTGATTGCAAAGCTGCAGCGACTACAAAACAGTGCAGCAAGGATAGTATCGAGAACCAGGAAGTATGAACATATCACACCTGTTCTCATCAAGCTTCACTGGCTACCAATCAAATTCCGCATCCAATATAAGGTCCTACTTCTGGTATACAAGGCGCTAAACGGACTTGCACCTAAGTACATCAAGGAGCTGCTCGTGCCTTATAAACCCAGACGCCATCTACGATCAGAAGCAAAGGGCGTTCTGGATGAGCCTCGGACTAGACTCAAATTTGGAGATCGCGCTTTCTCCATTAGTGCACCGAGATTATGGAATGCGCTTCCACAACACCTGACGGATTCTACATCGTGTCAGGCATTCAAGAAGTGTCTCAAAACACACCTTCTCAGCCTCGCCCATTGAGGCGTTGTGGACTATGACTCAAACTATGACAATGACGAATGTGCAGCGCTTTTGAACATTTTATGAATGGAAAAGGCGCTATATAAATTCCAATTATTATTATTTTATTATTAAATTACCAATAACACATACTTCTTACCATATCAGTACTTGGTTATGCTCATTTAAGGCTAGGAAAATAAAATACTTAATAATTCGAAAAATGTCCTTTTGTTAATGATAACCCAATGGAACATCATATAATCATAGCTTTAAACCAATGCCCTTGTCTCCTTGTCATATTGAGTCTTATTGCATTCATAAATAGATTAAAAGTATCTACCAAATTGCATTCTTCGCAAATTTCTGAGACTGGTAATCAATCTAATTTCATCGAAAAGACAATATGTTTGATGAATGTTATGTAACATTTTCCAACGCAGGACTTGCAGCCCAACACTTCTTACAGCCAAGTTTTCATCATCATAAATTGCACACTTTAACAACTTAACATGCGTACATTTTTGGGCAGTCTAGTGCCTGTTTCAAATAGGCGCCTTGTGTTTTATAAAGAAAACGTTCGGGTTTCCCAATCAAGATTTGTAAATTAGTGTCTAATTATTGAAAACCAACTTTTGATAAGGGAAAT
This sequence comes from Maea johnstoni, assembly GCA_963942565.1. Taxonomy (NCBI): domain Eukaryota; kingdom Metazoa; phylum Annelida; class Polychaeta; order Spionida; family Magelonidae; genus Maea; species Maea johnstoni. The sequence goes on along the minus strand of OZ012684.1, from coordinate 76,306,828 downwards.
ACTAGCTTCCCTTATCCTTTTTAGTGATATGCCGAATAATCCAAATGATAACGGTAAGTGTTTACTCACACCCGGCAACAATTCTATAGTTCAAAAGCCGCCACCCCTGCCCAGAATGAAGACAGTGAGATTTTGGAATTTCGGTATTCGTCACCTTTTTCTGCAATTTTACTGCTACTTAAGTGTAACTGGTGGAGGAAACCGGGGGTATGTGGCGAAAACCACCGCCCAACCCGAAGTCACTGGGAACATGCTCACATGCCCCAGCCGGGACTCGAACCCGACTATAGTGTTGAGACACAGCTAGCAGTCAGTGGTAATACCTGAGCCCGGCCACACGGCAGGACCTCGAAATCAGTGGGCTACTACATATCGTTTGACTATAGAGAGCCAAATATTCAAAATCACCAATCAGAAGAATTGAGATACAAAACCGGTATAACCATCTTATAGTCGTGTTTAATGCTTCCAAGTCATCTGTAAATGTGAATTGAAAAACTTTACCAAATAGTAAGCAGTGTAAATGGCGCCGCTTTACTCAAAAGGTAGCATGGGGACTCCTATTCATATCAATTTCTAGAAAAGGTAGTATTTGAGGAACCTATAGGCAACATTTGAAAGAAATTACTTATAAATGTGACTGACTGACTGCACACCATAGTCAAAGTCATAAAAGAGGGCGTGGTCATCGGATTTTCAGCTTGGATTGTTCCCGCCATTGGTGTATCCTGACCGAATGTCGTTCCCACTTTTTTTTTTTTTAGCAAAAATGACATTTCGATTTTAGAACCATGGTTTTTGTCATTATGGGTGCGAAATACATTGCATATAATTGGGTCACGGCACTTTTGTGTGGTCAACATTTCCGTTTTACGACACGTTGAATCTCGACAAGCCCCGACAGCCTTAATGAACCCTGCAGAGATCATTCAGACAACCACGTGGCGCATGTTGTTACAACGTCTCTACCAGTGTTGCAGTGTTTCAACTTGAAGAAGTCTTTCGTCATATCTGTTATATAAAGATGACAACTAGAGGTATTACTGTTTAGTCTTTCTTTACTCATCTTCTTCCTGCTCGCCAACCTGGTTTAGTGGCAACAACTAGCCCCGGGCCGCGAGGGAGCTACCACGAATGTGGGGATAATCATAATGGATTGGTAGCGCAAACGTCTGACTATACCTTATAAGGTTTATTATTGATTGATTGTATTGACCTCATAGCAAATGCAGTACAGACTACAGAATTATATCATTGATATACAACACATTAACACTACTAGATCTAGTATCATGTTGCAATGTTTATGTTAAATGAGCCTGTCAGTAAGAATTTGCATTAATGTCATTCTAGTTATGATTTTTTAGGATATTCATATGACACAAGTTCATCATGTAGCAGCAGAAGTTCAAGAACTAAAATAATAAAATATCTTACCTCTATGGGAAGTGCTGTAAGATTACAGCACTTCCCATAGAGGTAAGATATTTTATCTGTTAACAATTATTAATGTCCTTGATATGGCTTGAAATGGTATAGAGATAGAGCCTATACCAGACGACTCTGTTGGGAAATACAGAGCTGAGGGGGTTGAATGGGCCATCTAAACGCCGAAGCCGCAGGCTGAGGCGTTTAGATGGCCCATTCAACACCCGAAGCTCTGTATTTCCCAACAGAGTCAGTCTGGTACAGGCTCTATCACTATTATAACATAAACTTTTAGTTGTTCACCTTTTTAAAACACAATTTCAGTTTTAAGCAACTGCAGACAGTCTGGCGGCCATTTTGTTTGCAATGAGAAGCAGACAGCCTGCTTGATGTCTCTAAAGTTCATTGGGGAGCAATATTTTCTTGTATAAACACTATAAAACAATACCTACCACTTTTTTAAAACATACAAATTGAAAATTAAACTCATAAATAGTCAAATTCATTCTTTATTTCAATATTTAAACCCTGAGGTGGTGATTCTGTTGCCATGACGACAGTCCGTATAAGAAAACATCTGTTCAAAATCATCTGTTCAAAAATAATCATGCCTTGTTACTATGGCAACATGTTATAATTCTAAATATTGGCACTAACATTTTGATGTTGGCTAAGGTCATTCAGGCCAGAAAGGGCAATCCTTTTTTTATCAGAGTGCCCGAAGGGCAATCTATTAAAATGGAGTGCCAGCAGGTTAAGTAAACTTTAGGGGCAGCTTGGTAATTTGTTTTGGATACTATGTTGCACCCTGTTATGTTAAATATTATCAGTATAGATTGGTATAGCTGAATTTTTTCTTCATGTTTATATCTTAGCCTGGATCTGTATACTAGTAGTTTCTTTCTCTTCCAGTTGATGTTTTCACCGATGGGGCATGCTTTGACAATGGAAGAGATGGCGCCACTGCAGGAGTGGGCGTGTACTGGGGGGAGAACCACCCAATGTATGTATGTCTAGAATCGGTAGCAGAACTGATCAATAGTGATTGACCCTTATGCTGCTGGTGGCTAATTTGGTCATTACAAAATGATGCAAAAAGTTGAATAATGACTGAAACCCTGTCACATGTGTAAATTCTGAGAGTACTAAGTGAGAGCTATACTCAGCTATCCAATGAATACCAAAATGGAAGGGTTTTCAAAAATTGTGGCATCCCTGTAGCTGTGCTCTAGACGAAAATAGCCTCAGCATTGGAAGGGTTAATAATTGTATTAATTAATCTAAAAATACATTGCAGTGTTTGCCATTTTTTGGTTACATTTCATACTATATGAAAAATAAAAGTCCTTTCTGTCTAAAATGACCATTCCAAACTGAAAGCGTTAGTAGAGATGCAATATATATGTGTGATACTTTAAGTGTATATTCATGTTTAAGTCTGACATATTCTAAAATTATGCTAAGTAGCATATAACTTATTGCCAACACTTCTGTGCAGATTAAGTGTCATCATGGAACTTTAGATGAAGAAATGAATGAATACGTAGCAAAAGACCAATTACTATATGGGCTATAGTGAAGGGCTGGACACGACGGATTTCTGATCTGGCAGTAACATGGGGTCACAAGGGAACAAGGACCAATCAGGGCTCTTGTAGCATTTACATACCAGAGAAACATGTGTGCCAGCATCATCTGAGCATGCGCAGACTACGACTTTTGGGCTAATTTGGTTGAGGCTAGCCTGTTCAGGTTGACCGGCTGGTTTCATATCCACTTGTTTTTATTTATCTAAGATGGAACATATGCACTCAATAGAACTGTTTCTGTCCTGTATACAGGATCCATGCAATCAGTGTTATTAAAAGAGTTGCAGGGTCAGGGTAGTGCCACTGTGCAAGTTGAAATAAAAACTAATAGATAAGATGTGAAGATTATTTTCACAAGCATAGCAGTAAAATAATAATCTGCCATGCTTGCAAACCAAGACCTAGTAGGCGAGGAAGGATTGTGGTGATTTTAGTGATCAAATCAGGATCTGAACAGATAAATCTGATGTGTTCCACCAATTTCTCATTTGGTTTTCTTTTTAGTGACTTATCCTAAACCTGAACTTCTTGAATATCTTGGCCTGGTTATAATGAGCATTAAACGATTTTGTTAAAGAGCACAACTTCAAAGTTTTGACCAGGATTTTGATTTTTCAGGAATTACAGTGCACCCCTAGAGGAGGGCAGGCAGACCAATAATAGGGCTGAAATTGAGGTGAGTTCTTTAACCCTATTATGCTGCTGATGGCTAATTTGGCCAAAACGAAAATGATGCAAAAAAACTGAAAAATGACTCAAACCCTGGCACATGGGTACTCATCTGAGAGTACTCAGCGAGAGCTTTCCAATGAATACCAACATGACAGTAATCTGAGGTTAGATGATTTTCAAAAATCTTTGCGCCTTCGTGCTCTGTATGAAAGTAGCCTAAGCATTGGAAGGGTGAAAGTATCAAAATATCCTTACTCTCCATATATAACATTTTAATATTGCTTTATCTAAATTTCCCCACCTCCCCAGACATTTACATGTTACTGCTGATATCATGTATCCAAAACATCACTTACCAAGCTGCCCCTAAAGTTTACTTACCCCGCTGGCACTTCATTTTAATAGGGGCACTCTGTCTCTCTGCCATAAGAAACATGCTCACTACTGAAGGGTACCCTTGACTCTTTTCACAAAAGGTTTTCTCCATGATGGTTAAGCATTTCATCTGAAAATAGTTTGTGAATATACTTTTTGAATCTTCTCATAAAAGTGAAACAATTATTCGATGGATACCATAATGGACTAATGATAGTGGAGACCCTGTACATCCATAAAATCTATTTTCCTATTTTGTTAACTAAGGAGGGCCTAGTAGAACTTTTGAAGGTATAGTAGATATCAGATGTAACTAGCCCTGCTGAGTCTGGTCATACTGTGGAGCTACCGGTAAATGGTTCTAGTCGCACCCTAGCTGTGGTTCTTCAGACCACCTATATATGATTTTTTGTGGGTCATAGATACCATGTTCTATTATGATGTGACACATACATTTGATGTATGTATGTATATATACATACATACATATACATGTATGTATATATATATATATATATATATATATATATATATATATATATATATATATATATATATATATATATATATATATATATATATATATATATATATATATATATATATATATATATATATATATATATATATATATATATATATATATATATGTGTGTGAGTGTGTGCAGTATATATATATGTTGTATGCTCTGGTATATGCAGTATTTTGTCAATCATTTAAATATTATTACTAGCATGTGCCATGCTTTAATTGATTAGAAGTTATGTATAATAGATCATGTATATTTTACCCCTTAGGCTGCTACTGTTGCTTGCCAACAAGCCAAAGAAATGGGATACTGGAAGCTTAGAATTTTCACTGATAGTGACTTTCTCATCAGAAGTAAGTGCTTTTTATCAAATGATCCCCATTCCACTTGATGTTACTGGCATACTTGGAAGTTACTCATACGCCAGTCTCTATATTTATTATTTACCTCATGAATTATTAAGTAACAACTAACCTGAGAATAGTAGACTGACCTAACTGATGAAGAGCTTTAAATATGTATGTTAGTTGTACCGTTCACATATGCTTTTCGCCATGTATTTTTCTATAATGTCTTTACCATCTATATTTATTAAAGTTGTAGTATCAATATTGGTTCTAGGGGAGGTTCCTTCACAAAATGTATGTAAGAGAGATAAAATATTGTTTGATTTTTTGTCTAAACAATGCTTTAAAAGGTTTGCCTAAGGTAGTGGATATACAAAGATACGTGTATATGATAGGGTAGGAATAGTTATAGTAATTTGTAAATTTTGTTGCATAATGTACAACTCTTTCACAGAATTACCAACACAGTGTCAGACTTTCAGTGATAAAGGAGAAACAATTTAAGACATTTTACTAAAAGTGGATTACTTAAAGGAAATCAGTAATGCCATTTTAACAAAAGTTTACTCTAAAATAATGGTAGAATTTTAGAATATAAGGATTTATTTTATTTCCTAGCAAGGTAAAGATTGTCTTAAGGGAAACTTATGTGTTTTAACCCTTATACTGCTGGTAGCTAATTTTGCCAATGCAAAATGATGCAAAAATGCTGAAAAATAATGGAAACACTGGGACATGGGTATTATCTGAGAGTACTCAGTTAGAGCTATATAATGGATATCTACATGACAGGGTTTAGGTGGTGGTCAGAAATATTTGCATCCATGTGCTTTGGACAAAGGTAGCCTTAGCATTGGAAGGTTTAAGGCCTGATGGTGATGATGTAAGTTATTCCAGGTATGACTGAATGGCTGGCGGTATGGAAGCAGAACGGTTGGATTAATACCTATGGAGAAACGGTCATCAATAGGAGAGACTTCGAGAGATTGGAGCGAAAAATGGAAGGGTTAGATGTTAAGTGGGTTAGTATTTTACTTTTGTAAAATATTCTTAGGTAATTGTTGAATATGTTTACATTTTCCTGAGGAATTATTGTCATGCGGCAGAATGATTTGATAATGTTTTTGAACTGTAGACCGGCCACTTGTTTACACCCTGGATTTTTATATCACTACAATGTAAATGTGAACTAGGCATGTTTGTACAAGACCTGTAGGTTAGTCACTCATCATATGTGAAGGACATTATTAGATGATAATGACCATTCTATTACATATATGATGATTGACTAACATACAAGTCTTGTACAAAAATATCTAGTTCACATTTACATTGTAGTGATATAAAAATTCAGGGTGTATACAAGTGGCCTCTCTATATATTTATTTAAGGTATTTAATGTCTCTCCTCTCAGATACATGACATCCTTACAGATACATATAGTCATTTATTTAAGGTATTCAATGTCTCTTTCAGATACATGACATCCTAACAGATACATGTAGTCATTTATTTAAGGTATTCACTGTCTCTTACAGATACATGACATCCTTACAGATACATGTAGTCATTTATTTAAGGTATTCAATGTCTCTTTCAGATACATGACATCCTTACAGATACATGTAGTCATTTATTTAAGGTATTCAATGTCTCTTTCAGATACATGACATCCTTACAGATACATGTAGTCATTTATTTAAGGTGTTCAATGTCTCCCCTTCCAGATACATGACATCCTTACAGATACATGTAGTCATTTATTTAAGGTATTCAATGTCTCTTTCAGATACATGACATCCTAACAGATACATGTAGTCATTTATTTAAGGTGTTCAATGTCTCTCCTTCCAGATACATGACATCCTTATGGATACATATAGTCATTTATTTAAGGTATTCAATGTCTCTCCTTTCAGATACATGACATCCTTACAGATACATGTAGTCATTTATTTAAGGTATTCTATGTCTCCCTTTTCAGATTTATAAAATGCTTAAAGATGCATGTAGTCATTGATTCAAGGTATTCAATGCCCTTCCTCTTTCAAGATATATGTATGGTTAAATGTATTCATTGTTTTCTCTCCTTACAGATGCATGTAGTCATTTTTCGAAAGTATTTAGTGTGTCTCGTTTTAGAAATACAAGTATGATGTATTTATAATGAATAGTTTAAGGCATTCAGTGTCTTCTCTCCTTGCAGATACATGTTATGATTGATTCAAGATACCCAATTCTGGATTCCCTACAGATAGTATAATCATTTAATACAACTATTTGTTTTAAGTATCCAGTGTTATCTCTCCTTACAGATGCAAGTGACCATTGATTTAAAGTATTCAACGGTCTCTGATATTTGATATCATCTTAGATACATGTGATCATTGATTTAAGATATTCGCTATCTTCTCTTTTAACAGGTACATGTCAGAGCTCACATGGGCATCCCAGGCAATGAGGCAGCTGACAGGCTGGCCTATCGTGGAGCTAAGCAGAGACATTCCCAGTATTAAAACAGGGCCAGATGAAACTTTGATTTTTGGGTCCCTAACATATAGGGAGTAAATATAGGGAAACTAAGTTATATAGGGAAACTAAGGTCCCAAAGTAATATTTCAGGACCTCGGGATAATTCATATTTGGTTTTCTTAAAGTATTATATATACAGATTGTTATACAGATTGTTTTCATTATGCAGAATGGGTAAGAAAATAAAAACCTAAGCATCGAGATTCTTGATTCCATCAAAGAATAATTCTGGTGGCCACCCAAGCCCTTAACATAATAAATCCAGGGCTGAGAGCATTTTTAGTGGCAAAAGCCTCTTTTCGTTGATCCCTGGATGAGGACTGTGCGTAATATTTCCCATGAAAATGATGGCTGCTATATATTTAGTTCAAATGGATTAAAGACGTGTATTAATTTTGTTTGTTATTGCGATCAAAAAGGTATATTCACTTCCTGTACCGCTTTGAGTTTGTAAATTTTGAGATTTTTACTTATTTACTCATTTCTCTTGTTATATATTGTGATATATTATTTTGGATGGTTGATGGAAGATTGCATAATCCTTTATTGAAGTACTCTGTGGACAGGATTTGTTTTAAAAAGTACCCCAAGGAATATGATTGATTTTGACCTATGACATCACATTTTATCATTTCTAGACCTTATTTCAATTCTATAATTTAATGATTGCCATTTGAATTAGGTCACTTCATTGCCAAGTTTGTAATCCTCACTCTAAGGGAATTGGGTGTGAAAATTGATTCTTAAATTATGGTATCTGTATAATAATTTTTGTTGTGAAAACAAATGATTTTTGTTGTGATTTAACTAAATGACCAAGAGCCTCCTTTTTTGACAGAAAAGGTAAATCTATATGCACTAAATGAGAGGACAGTAAAGGTTTAGGATTACTTATTTGTTTCTTGGGAAATTGTATTATCCAACTATGATTAATTGGCACATAGGTTTATCCACTTGCTCCTGTAACATGTGAGCCTCTATGAACGAGCTTTAGTTAAGACAAAAAAAATAAATAATCAGATGAGTTGGCGAATCTCATTTGTTGCAATTGCTAGAAATGTTAAATGAAAATGTTTCTTATTATTTTTGTACCTGTTTATATTTTAATGATTAAAATGTTGATTTTATAGGAAAGTGTTTGTCTTTATGAAGTAGTGCCCTTTTTGTTCTTGTTGTTGATTTTGCGGATGATGATTACTCCCAAGAAGATCCTACACCAGATATAGTTATGGAGATGCTTTTTCAATATGAATATTGCAGAAATATTGTGGATTTATGTATAAATGATATCATGTGCTTACAAAAAGTATTTGAATGGACTTCTAAAGAGTAGGAGGCCACATACTCCTGTTTGTACTAGGAACACCACATGCATTAATTGACTGTCATATTTAAAAATATATATATATAGATGTTAATTACTTTAGTACTTGAACAGCCAGAGTGACATTCCCTTCATTTCGCTCGACAGGCAGGATTATGTCAACTTTGTATGTCTCCATGGCAACACTTTAATGAAAAGAGCCTTGTGACTCATCAGCCATTTATCTGTGATTCACTGATTTTTGCTTTATGACGTCAGGGATGAAAACTATTCACGTTTGTTTTGAATTTTTCCACATTTTTGTCATGTGGCAACATTATTGATGGCCACCCTAAACATCTGGTAAATTTCTTATAATTGATCAAGATAGGACATACATAAATGCATCCATTCTTTGCTTATATACAATTTATTTTGCACATTTATTTCTTTAGGTGGAAATTTTGTTGGAAAAGTGTCCAAATGAAAGGTTAAAGCCAGACTGTATGTACTATCTCTGGCTGATTGAATGAGCTTTTAACTTCAATGTAATATATATATATATATATATATATATATATATATATATATATATATATATATATATATATATATATATATATATATATATATATATATATATATATGTGTGTGTGTGTGTGCATTGTTGAGTGCGATACTGACCTTTGTACCTCGTTAGCACATTTTAAAGTTAAATAAACGTAAATCTACATTAGTACATATTTATTCCTTAATTGCTGGACTGAATGATAAATATTTATTTTAAAGTCTGTGAGCACCCGAGGCAATGAGCAATGAGGTGATGAGCTCAAGAGATTGCATCTCTAATATACATATATATATATATATATATATATATATATATATATATATATATATATATATATATATATATATATAATGTAATTATATATATACATTGTGACTCGCATAAAAAGATATTATAGCGCATAGCTATGAAATTACCTGGGCTTGGAAAACACACTATTTTCAGTGAGAAGCTGTTTCTGTGGCTTTAAAGTGCGGATTTGGTCCCGGCTCACTGCTGTGAACCGGGACCAAATCCGGGCTCAGCAACCATTAGAAAACATGTTTTTGTGTCATTTCCACAGAGTTGTTTTAATTTTTTATCACTCCAACTCACTATAATAGACATTAAGACCCGCCACTGAGCATTGGTGCAGATTTATAGCCTCGCCGTGGGTGTTTGTTGCAAAGCTTCGGCCTTGGCGGCCTCAGCTTTTGCAACCAACAGTTACATCTCGGCTTTAAATCTGCACCAATGCTCGGTGGCGGATCTTAATCCCTATAGTGACTGAAACGGATAAAGCACTAGGATCCTGTGTGAAGAATGCTGCAAATATAATACATACATACATCATGCTTTTTTTCTGTTAAAGCAACACATTAACCAGCTGCATTCTTATTGGGTTTGTGCGTGTTTGAACTATTTCACATCTGCCATCTCTATCATTTTTTTAATAGGACTGGTTAGAAGATCAAGGAACTTGGTTTCTTACCACAACCTAAATGTATAAGAATATAAGGTACACTACAGCGATGTAAGGTACACTACAGCGATGTTTTTCCACCTATATTCATTTCTTGGCAAAATTTATTGAGTTTTGGTCAAGCTATATAGAACTTAGGTTCAGGTATTTTCTGATAAATTGAAACCCTTTAACAACCCTCCCTGACAATGGAGATACAGGGTTCTAAACATAATGCATGCATTGTTTCTGCAATGAATTTTTGTATTTACATAAAAAATTGATTTAAAATAATTATGACAATATGGAACATGCTGAGGATGTCATGTAATCTTCATGGATTACTTCCCTAGACATGTTATTAAAGAGCACCAGTGTAAACATGACATGGTCTGACTCAGATGTTTTCGGAAAACATAATAAAACTTGTTTAAAGTAGCCTTGGATTAAGTGTTTGGTCATCTAAGAAGTAGCATATGAAATATTTCACTGCAAGAAGAATGATTGCCAACAACAGGAACAGGGATTTCAGTAGAATATTCTATGAACGTTTGTATTTTAACCAAGATATATGTATTACTAACGGAGGTTACAGACGAAAATAGATTTTTCTTATTGACCATTTATGAAGAGCTTTCTTCCGTGATTAGGACATCTGGGAGAGGGGGGAGGTGGGGTCGGTTTATATGATTTTAGCTGTTGAAATTGACGAAAGTCAATACACGCTTGAAGACTAACTTTTATTTGAACACGTTACTCCTGTCATCCTCGTATTGGAACATTGCACCTTCATTGACTGCATCAAAAGATGCAGAAGTCGGGCGAGAATCCACGACACCGATTATCATGATAGATGGTGTTGCTCATGCTCCGAGGTGCATCTTTAGGTATAAAACTAAACATACTAAGCACATACTTGAAAAGAGAAAACAACGTTACACGAATTAATAGTTAAGAATAATGAGTTTTCAATACACAAAATTAAGATTCTGTGTGAAGAAACAGGACAGGACTAAACATGACTAAACGTCGAAAAAGTGCGTAGGGGGGGGGGGGGGGGGGGGGGGGGGGGGGTAAAAATCCCCTTACACTATCGACGAATTATGGCATCAAAAGTTAAAATGCGTGTTCCCGTTCATCCAATGTCAGTGTTTTGATAAAAGAAGGGGTGTTTTATTTATTCGAAAAATTCAGCGTTTTTTTTAAATAAGGGTGCTTTTTTTGCCTGAAATCCGTGCTTTAGGGGTATTTTTAAATTTCGATAACGAGCGTATGTACTCCCCTAAATACCGAAGTGCCCTCCCCCCCCCCCCCCCCCCCCCCCCCCCCCACGGGTTTCAATCTTTTAACTCAACAGATACCAAGCATCATTTTAAAAACTATATGAAAACGTTCAGTAATAATAACCCATCCAAAATCGAACGTAACCCTTACAGTCATTTCAAAATCTACAATAGCCTCCTCTCTTGTCCTCATTGTTAGACCAACTGTGACTGTTTAGGCAATCGCTTAGCCGCCATCAGCGAAATTTGGCATATTTATGGCAAAGGGCAGTACGAAAGAAAAGTATTCCATACTTTATATTTTAAATTGCTTTGAAATTATACAGCTTAGTAGTCATGAAAAGGCTTTCCTTTTTCATTTTCAATACAAAAAAGTTACAGAATCGGAGTGGGCAAAAAATATATGATACTCTTCCCTCCGTATTGATCTTTTGTTCACATTTGTGAAATTCAATGGTCCTTGGTCTATAAATGTAAGGATAGAGACTTTCTTTTGAAATCACTATGCCCGGTCACCCGGGCCGGTCACTATGCTTGATTTTTTATTTTCCAACAAGTCGTGCACATATTATTACATTTTGCTGGGAACATATGATGTTCAATTTATTTCGCAGCAGGTGAATCAGTTGCTAGGACAGCATATCTGTGCAGGAACTTCCAACTGCTTAATCGTTCGAGACGCAGTACTAATGTAAGACTTACAAGTTGAGAGGCGCACTAGACATGGTGGTGGGGGGGAGGGGGGGACGGGGGAAACACTGGCAAGATTTACCTACGTGCTTAAATCAGTCACAAGACAGAAGCCGAAGCGAATGCCGGTGCTGATTAGTGTACAAGAATTGTAAATGAGAATTGTACAAGGCCGATGCCGGGTCGAACTGAGCTTACTCCGGCTCATATTACAGGAAATGTGCACATAGAGTACCGTAGGCACCACTACACTTCCTGGGTCGTGGCTACGGCGGCAAGCTATGCATCCAGCAAGTTCCTTCCCCGGGAATGCTATGCCTCTGGCAGGTCCGGACGTGCTGGTTGTTATCTGTATTGGTCTAATTCAGTGATCTGTCCGAGGGGGTGTTACACAAGAAGTGACAGCTTTACATATTTCCCTTGGATGAAGAAACGAATGGATATGTAGCGAGAGACCAATTACTATATGCCCTATAGTTAAGTGCTGGACTCATGTCAGGAGTACCAGATAAGCCATCAGCGCGAGGTCACGTGGGAACAAGGACCAACCAGGGCTCTCTCATCGATTACATTACTGAGAAACCTTATCTCCACCACCAGCTGGGGGTGCCCAGACCACCAATTTTTGGCCCATTAGCGGCTATTAGTTGACACTTGTTGAGGCTATCATGTTCGGGTTGACCGGCTGGTTTCGAATCCACCCGGCTGTGTTTGGTCATCTAAGATATTACCAAACAGTGTGATATTTAGATAAGGAAGTATATAATACACCGGCTTACAGCTTAATATAGGATTTTAGCGTGCTCTTGAGGGTTGAAAGTTGTATCTAGTGACATTCAAAAGTTCTATGTGACCATTTCCCCGCGGTGGTCGTACCAGTATTGCCCGAATTTACAACTCTGGTATTCTAATGTAACCGGAACTGTTCCAACAATTCAGGTACATAATTGAATTGAAGAATCCAAATTTGTCTAACCATGCATTAAGTTATACTGAGTTGGCAGTTAATTTGAATAATGCTAATTATCGTATTCATTATAAATATGAGGATGGATTGAGAACCCAACCCTGTTCGTAGGTAGCAATCTTAACTGCGACTATGCGACTGGCACTGCAGTCTAGTGTTACGGGGATTTAGCAGATGCGAATCGATCGCCCATGACCCGCGCAGGGCACGGAGGCGTTTTCTCGGCTCCGCTCCAACCAAAATATGTTTGTTTTGACTTCCGATTGTAAACTCTATCAGGAGAAACGTACTCGACATTGTTTACATACTGAGTTGCATTATTTCCCTACACAAAGAACAATAACACGTGGCGATTTCAAGCCTTGGTACATTTTCTATACTGCGAGGTAATATATATACGTCTCGTTGATAGTGATCGACTCTTTCAGAAACACCTCCGTGGGTAATATAAAAAATGCCGAGGATCCGTTCGCTTTAAGTCTTTTGGAAATACAACAAGTTTCATAACCTACTCACTGTTTTCCTATCCAACTTTGTAATATTGTGTCGCAGGAACGTCAGATTAACTACATAACACAATTTTGATTGAAGTGGCGGGCGATAAAAAAAACAATACCCTGCTACATCCATACCATAGCACGTGTTTCGAGCTCGAGTCAGGTTGTGATGCCTGCGTAACAACAGTAGCCACGCCAAGTCAAACCCACAGGAGGTGCATGCAGGCACGACCACAAACATGAACGGGACAATCGGCACGCACGACGTTCACAATCATTTCATAAAGGTAATAGTCTTACAATAGTCACTGATGTTCACGAGAACTCCACGAACGTTGGTGATATATGAGTTAAGCACAAAATCAGTAAGAACTACTGTCTTTGGCTCGCGGCGGATATTGAGGCTTTTAGATATAAAAATTCCAGGCTACCTCAGCTGTCACTGGCCTTCAATTTGAAGGCAAGGTGGGGCTACCCTTAAATTGGCTTAAACTAAACACCCCGGCTACCTCTTATTACCGGACGCGTTCGAGGCATTCTCATGCTTGAAGACATAGACTGGCGAATGCGTGCGCCTGGAACCATATTGTCTCAGCGCTGCTGTGAGTTTTTTCTTGTGTGGCGCACGAAAAGTGCCAGTGCAAAAGAACCGCACTGGCAACGCTCACCACTACTGATTTCTGAAACATAGTCGACCATATCGGGCTAACGGGCTAGTGCTATTTTACACCAAAACGTGGGCTCCCCGGTGAAAACTATCGTTATATATATATATATATATATATATATATATATATATATATATATATATATATATATATATATATATATATATATATATATATATATATGTTTATATATATATATATATATATATATATATATATATATATATATATATATATATATATATATATATATATGTATACGCCACAAACAAGGACGCCACAAACAAATGCCCTTTATAACGTAGAACTTTTGTATAGCGACCAGGACAACGCGCTTATGAGCTTCCAGTGGGACATAAATGCGAGGGCCTGGCAGTCTTACCAGTGGACAACGGTGTATCCCATGTTGCGTCTGATAATGGATTTATTTCATTAATTAGATAATACAATCTCCAGTTATTATTCTTTCATTAAACACCATTTTCTTGACATGTAATGAATATTTTTAAGCAAATATCGAATATAGGGTGTTGTGCATCACCTTTCAAAAATTGGCATTTGAGCTTTAAAGTTTTCTGTGGGGTTTTCGTTTTTTGAAAATATGTATGATGTTATCATTAGCGTGAAACTCATTTTCAGTATCCCCATATGTTCAAGTCGCATGCAACTGTTGGATAGCTTCCTTTGGTATGCGTGGGATTGGGAATCACTAATAACTGAACGTAACTTTATGTATACTCATAATGAAATGCACGGCCGGAATCCTAATGCTAGAGTTCACACAAACATTTATTTTGCGCAACGGAACTGTCTGTAAACGACATATCGCATGACCAACGTATCTGGCACCATTTATTGGCATCATTTATATGCTTCCGTGTGGTGGGGCAAGGGCCTCCCTCCATAAGAGGCAGGGAATGAAGTTAGGTGAAACCAGCAAAATATGAAAACCTATGACCAGGAGGCAGGGTGTTACCCAGGATTCGGAAACAGGGGTCGAAATCGAGGACTTTTGAAATTTAGGGGGTCCATAGTTTAGTTACCCAAATAACAAGAATGTTCATAGCAACTTTATATATTGACATAGCTAAACAAAGTATGCTTTTCTACATCATTTAGTGTACCCATTGTCTTCTATAAGTTGAACTGTTGAAATATTTCCTTGGACTGAACAAATACAGAAAATCTTACAAAATACAACTTGACGCGAGGTTCCGGGAACCCGCCGATAGGCGGCTTCAAACACGTTAAATCTTAAATGCCTTTGTGGAACGCCTTGGATTGTTTCATTACTGAAAACTTGGTTCTTCCAGTTATGTATGATAGCGTCCACTCTGTTTTGGTCAAACAGCATGGATACATTCAATGGACTAATTGTACTAAGAATACACTTTTAGGAAATTAAATAACCTTTTTTAAATCATTGAAATTAGCGATTTTACAGTTTTGATGACGTCACAAGTAATTGGAAGCTAATTATAGAACGCGACGGTGGCAACGCGTAGCAGCGTTCATTTACACTACAGACCTGTAGTGTAAATGAACGCCGAACACGAACTCGTTACAGTCAACCTTCCCCCATCCTTACTACACCCATTCTACTGCCGACACATGGCATCCAACCCTAGTTCCGAAAAACTCTGTATATCATTTTGCCAATAATCTGATGTTTGGGAGTCAAAATGACTCTCTGACTCCTGCCTGGGTAAGTCCCTGCCAGGAGGTGCACATATACACTTACTACTATAACCTTAGAATTTCACAAATCTGTATGCGGTGGGCGATCAGGATAGCAGAGAAAATGGAAAAGATTTGAGATGCGTAGTTCTTGTTATATGATTGTAACCGTATATATAGGAGATGGATGCATCGTAGCTATATATGACCTGTAATAAACCTCGGCCACAGAGATATATAGAAGTTATGAAAGTTAGTTTTTTTTGAGAAATTGCATTATTATTTCATTGAATAGTTTATCTCTGTGGTGCAGTTGAATGGGCTTAAGGTAGAACCCTACCCGATATACGGGTCATTTTTAAAACTTAAATATCTGAACACTGAGTTTAATTAAGCCAACGGCACTTATGCTATTGTAAAGGTTACATCTCATAGTTGCCGTATAATGGTAAACCTATCAATAAGTGACTATTTTGGGGTAATGCGGCACCCTTAAAGAACATATCTGGATGTGTTTCGTTTTTTGGCAAAATGTCAAGACTTATCCTGTACTTGAAAATGAGAGTCTACCATATGATTATTCATATCTTTGGTGAGGTGCAAGGTCCTACCTTAACTGGGAATATGCACGATGAGTATTTTAAAAACATTTTTGAATGTTCCCATAAGCCTCAAAATTTCTAACAGCACGTGGTTTACATAGTAAATGCTGATTTTCAGGTCCTGACAGAATTCAAGGTACCTGTGACATGACCTTGCACCTAGAGGGGGTTCATATCTGTTATATTCTAAAATACTGGCTTCGAAGACTGTATCGTTATTCAGTTTCAGCCAAAAAATGAGATGAAAATTTTGGTCAAAATGGTCTAGCTAGCTGAATGAATCTGCATGGTTAAAACAGACAGCCATGTCGTTTGGGACAAATTTAACACGGAGGGCCCTACGGGACCTACCCTTTGTTAGGACCTTTCATTTGTGGTCACTCTTGACCGTACCACGATTGGAAGTCGCTAGGTCGAGGTCCGTGGGGGAGTGAACACCGCTCATGTGTAATCTTTTGCTTTGATATCCATTCTCAGGGGCCAGCCAAGGACACCACCTAGTGGTGATAATCTTGGTGTACTAGACTATCACCTTAACCAAAAATGCGATTGTCATATTCATCATACACCAATCAACACAAAGAAATCGCGTCTCGTGTGTCTTATTTCATTTAAATTACAATATTACACAGCAGCACAAAATTGTCGGACCTGTTTTTTTAGAACTTGTTAGCATAAGGGAAACACTTTTATAAGCATTGTTTTTCTATTATGCATATCAGGGCTTGACAATCCCCAGAAGGACCAGGTAGGCTGGCGGGGCTACCTGAACCCCAAATCAGGTAGTCCCGCCAGCATTTTAGGTAGCCCCGCCATTTATTCCAAAAAGGCAATTAGGTTCTTTTTCCACCTTTTCATGTTAGTAATGGTACTTATGCTTTTTTTTCTTCTATTTTGTAGATTGCATGCTTAAATGATGCTATATTTTTCTTTTTTTCACAACCATTTTGTAGCATTTTAGTCGGGAACTTCCTCAGGATTCAGGTAGTCCATCGGGACTACCTGAATCCATCTTTAGGTAGCCCGACAGGGCTGTTTTGGGAAATCAGATCTCCCGGGAGATGGGACTATGCTATATGTTGAGCCCTACATATATTAATCATGAAACCCTATAAACCTACGATTTTTTCACACCCACGTATTCCATGTCAATATGTGATTAAGAGCTCTTAGTCCCATGCTGGTTTGCTGACGCAGATACATACGTCTTGTAAATTGCAGTCAAGAGTATGATCACTGCCTTTGCCTTCTCTGCGATATGGTACATCCCGAACACCCACATATATTAAAATGTAATAATGTATACTAATAAATATTATTAATATATTAGAATGGATTATAGCAAGGTGCAAATAGGTATGATCCTTGTGGCAGCGTAGACAGCTGCCACATCCGCCTGATTAGTTGAATGAGCACACGATGATATTGATAACCCTACTCCTCTAATGTTTCTTATACTAGCTCTGCACAAAGATCACAGGTGGATGCCTATCCAACTCCCAGCGAGGATGCAAGTAAGCAAACTTGTCGTTTAGACAATTTTATCACCTTAACTGTAACTAGTAACAATGTCACTGATAGAAACCATGCGTGGAAGATTTTTTATTACTTTCTTCTGAATCTCTTGAATGTACCCTTAATATGCGGACGTACACTGTGTTGGGCTATTCGTAAATCAGCTACAGGGCGCAATTTAGGCGTTAAGGCTTTAATACAGTTCAACGACATCAGTTAACGTGTCTATTAATCAGATTGATTAAGACCAACCAGCGAAAATGATCTGACTCTCGGGTTATTTGATGGGATGAGGCTTATATGAAGTGAGTAATAGATACGATACGCAATAGTCAGATACAGACTACAATTCAGGCCTAGGCTATAATACAATTCATCAATAATACTAACCATTTTATTGACCATGCCAGAATCATGAAAGTTGAAATCAAACGTAGATATACAAAAACACAATACAGTAATCAAATCAATTTATAACATAAATCAAAACAATACCAAGACAAACTGGCAGAGTACCAAAACTAAGAAAAGGACGAATCAAAACAGTGCACATTCAAGAATAGATTCCAAAGAATCCATTTTTAGAAAAGGGGAGTGTGTCAAAAGAGCAGATCTATATAGTCAGGTCAAAACCAGTGGAGTGAGGCCAAATAGCTAGAATATGTTTAGCATACAGTGCCAACATTTTTTCCTTCACTAAATGCGTAGGCAGCGCGGGCTAATAAACGACCGCACACCCGATTGACACCCAGTTTCCTGGACATGGATGCATGAAGCGTGATATCGTCGTGGGGGTATTATGACGAAACATGTCGAGAAATCAGTGACTTTTCACCTACATGTAGGTGTTCAGTAGAATGGGGCCCACTAGATTTACCACCTCGCCACATTAATAGTTAATACCAAAACGTGTGCACCTGGGCACCGTGAGCAAGGGCCTGCCCTGTTGGCCGAGTGATCTAAGATGTTGCCACTGACTGCTCGCTATCTCTCACCACTGCCCGGGTCATGGCCAGGGTCGAATCCCGCTGGAGTATGTGGGAATATTGCCAGTGTCTTTGCTCTAGGGTTTGGGTTTCGCTGGGTACCCCGTTTTCCTCCACCACTTGCAAAAGCCTTGACGCATGTTTAGTATAAACTAAACATGCGTGCACACGTAATGTTCTAAAGCTATTTAGAGAGAATTTAAAGGTATGTAGCCTTATTCTATAAAAAAAATACCTGCTTAGATTCTGGAAAATCGGATTTATATGCCCATTTCACATGGAAAATGTCGCTTTTCGGGAGGCTTGTTTGACTAAAAAATGATCTGTTCATACTTCAATCACGGACGTATATTTAGCTTTCCGTTTCAATGACGCGTATTAAACCCACTGACCACTGCAGTTGACTGAGTGAACAGCATTCAACTTTGACGGGCGGAATTCCAACCATCATTGCCTGCTGGGCACCTTTGTGACAATTGAATTCCATTTGGAAGCAATTGAGGGTCAAGCTCCAGCGTCTCGCCTGCTTGTCGTCAACATATTTAGAAGGTGCTCGTGCTCCCATGAGTGTGTATAAGTTTATCGATCGACTCATGGAAGCATCCTGTAAGATCCTTGGAAATGTGTTTGTCGCACAATGTAGCATTCGGTTTGCGTGTCGCAATATCAATAAGTTATGGCGCAAACGGTGTCACAATGCGACAGCTTGGACAGGCCTAAGGAAGTTCGAACCTCAAAGAATGCTGCAACTAGAAGCCAGCAAGAGTTGTGCAAATTGTCTGCACTTTCATATTCAAACATTTGTATCCTGCCAGCGGTGCACGTGTCAGCTAAAATTTTCTTTTGGCAGTCAGGTACAGACTTTGATTGTGGCCAGCTTCAATCATGTGTAATATAAGGCTAGGTAGACAGATGGCCTGAAATAAGCGACTCAGACCCACTCACCCGGAATCAAGGTGGCCATAAAGGAAAAGGGCTGTTGTATGGCAGTATAATTACTTTGAAGTACACATGAATACCTACTGAAGCTCTACCTGTGCTAACACATCTTGGATGCAACAGGCTGTGATATTAGAGAAGAGTGACTTTGAAGTAGATACACTGTTGAACTGTAGTCTGAGCAAAAACAACTGGAATGTATATAACAATGCACATGTATTGAACAATGTCAATGAATTAAAGGTCCTAGGGTGTATATGCACTTAACGCTACGTGATTAAATATTTTAATCGGAGAGTTCAGTTTGGTAATCAATCAATCAGTCAGTCTTTCCTCCATGACGTACATGTACGATCAAGGAGAATACACATCTTGCCTCCTTGACGTATGCGTCAATGAGAATACACATCTTTCCTCCACGACGAATGCGTTAAGGATAATACACATCTTTCCTCCTCGACGAATGCGTTAAGGAGAATACACATCTTTCCTCCATGACGTATGCGTCAATGAGAATACACATCTTTCCTCCACTATGTATGCGTCAAGGAGAATACACATCTTTCCTCCATGACGTAGGCCTCAATGAGAATACACATCTTTCCTCCATGATGTATGCGTCAAGGGGAATACACATCTCTCCTCCACAACGTATTTTCAAGGAGAATACCCATCTTTCCTTCATGACGTATGCGTCAATGAGAATGCACATCTTGACTCTATGACGTATGCGTCAATGAGAATACACATCTTTCCTCCATGACGTATGTGTCAAGGAGAGTACGAGACTTTCCTCCAAGACGTATGCGTCAAGGAGAATACACGTCTTTACTCCATGACGTATGGCTCAATGAGAATACACGTCTTTCCTCCATGACGTTTGCCTCAAGGAGAATACACATCTTTCCTCCATGACGTATGCCTCAATGAGAATACACATCTTTACTCCATGACGTATGGCTCAATGAGAATACACGTCTTTCCTCCATGACGTATGCCTCACGGGGAATACACCACGAAAAGAAATATTGTTGAACCCGCACGAAACTGGCTCAATGTAGATCAATCCTCTTTCCTTGGGGTTATCAGGAATGGATTTGGTGCCATATTTAATCATTTACTAATTCTATGATTGATACCAGCACTACTTAGTAGTTGCTAAGCAATGTATCTAGGGCGTGAGCTCCCACCAACGTATGCTCGAGTTTGCACATGCAGACAGTGCCCATTGATATAAACACTGTAGCATCACCACCTTCATCCCCCACACAACTTAGACATGCCTCACTTGATACTTTGCATTCTTCTTTTGTAGCACAGCAATAATCAAATATAGCTTAACAGGTTTGATCATATGTGCATATGGCATTTTTGTATGATGTACAGAAAGTAAGCATTCGTGGATGGATCACAATTAATGGTTTCCGAATGATGGACTTGTGGGAAGGGCTTATCCTCCTATGAAGATACTGTATGTGTGCCCACTGGGATATCATATATTCATTACACCGAAGAAAAACATGATGATGATTTTAAAATCTCGAAGCGAGAAATGCATTCAATTCAATGCGGAGGGTACAGTTCTACGCGTTGATATCCTTTTTAGAAAATTTTCATTTGGCCGTTTTGGTCTTTGACGGTGCTTTCTTTGCAATTTAAAAAGGGAGAAAGCACCTTAAATACTCCCTGTCCCTGAACTAAACCATGCTGGATTATACCCCAAACAAAACAGGCATTCATCACAATTTAAACTTTTTAGTGGAATGATGCATTTTTAAACTTCCTGAACCATGTGTTAAGGCCCAAAATTGACAGTTTTGTTATGAAAGCCTATCAGGAACAACTGAGCCTGGGCACCCACGTTTTCATCACATATTACTAGTAATCATTATAGCATGAGTATTATTTAGGAGTATTTTAGAAATTTGAATCAAAACATTATCAATATTTTCAGTGAATAAAAATGAAAGAAATATTGACAAAAATATAATTTTTTTTATTCAACCCCTTTTGATATTTGTTTTACTAAGTCGAAGTATATAACTAGCAAATACATCATTGGCTGGTTCATATGATATATTCTGAACTGCACTTTACAAAGACATCCGTCTGTAAATGGCCTGCTCTACTCAAAACGAAGCATCCCTCTTTCAATTAGTTAATTCATTAATTCCAAGGCATTATCAAAATAACCTTTATGCACATTTTGAGAAAAACAAAACACACGACAGCGTCAGAAGTTAATGCCCACACAGTTTTTAAAGCTGTGTAGGGCAAGGCTGATTTAGTAGATATCGTTATAAAGCAGGCGTGGTACATTTGATAAAGTCATCGGGAAGAGAATAATCTTTAAGGGTGGCTCGAAATAGCTCATTTTTTATATCAACTGACAATCTGCAAATGAAGTATATTAACGTTAAGTGTTTTCCTATTTCCGGCTTTTCATCGTCAGTTTTGCTTTCTTTATCAGACTAAAACCAAATATGACTTTTTTGCTATCGTAATGTCCTTTATCGTTTTAATCCACATATGAATGCAGTTACACGAAATAACTCAAGAAGGTATATATAATCAATTGACTTAATGTCTTTGAGGGTACTTAAAGAAGAGGTTCAAACCGTTTTCGACCTGGAATTGATATAACCTTAGATGCATAAAAGAATGGATATGCAGCGAGAGACCAATTACTATATGTGCGCTATAATGAAGGGCTGGACATGCCAGGGGTCTCTGATCTGGCCCCACGGTGACGTCACGAGGGGACAAGGACCAGTCAGGGCTCTCGTATCGCTTGCATTAAAGAGAAAGCTGTGCGCCATCATACGCAGGACACGACTGGCTGGTTTCATATCGACTTGTTTTTTCATCTAAGATATAACGTTCATTCTAGGAAGCGTCGGAAAAGGATCCATGCGTTGAAGAAGCAGGAGCGCTGCATGGCTGCGGCGAGTCGGCGACCAGCAAGGACCGGCAACGTGGCAACTGGGGGAGACAGATCGAGTTCCTGCTCTCACTGGTCGGGTATGCCGTGGGCGTGGGCAATCTTTGGCGATTTCCCTACCTCTGCATGCGCAACGGAGGAGGTAAATATATGACAGTATTTTGCTTTGTATGATGCTTTCGCTCGACAGGAACGGCCCTTCACGACGACACACGTTTTTATAGCGACCAGGCCCACCCGCTATTGAAGATTCGCTGAAAATAAAAAAAACAGATTTCTCACTTGAGGTCTTTGCGTTTTACTGCTGGAACTAGAACGTTGTTCAGATTGATGAAGTATTATTCAATCATTCTATCAAGAATATTTAAGCAAATCCTTTTAATGTAACTACACTATGTAAGGGTAAAAATAAATATCAATTTACCTAACAACTAAAACAAGGTTAACAATGCATTCCTGATGTATTTTATAGCTCAAAATCTAATGGCAAGTTAAGGGAAGAGCATCACTATTTGGAGACATAGGCATTCCATAATGCTATTTGAGTTTATTAAATTGTTTTACCTACTTATATCAGTAGCAAGTATTTTAAATTGATTAAAATATAACCTAGTATTGATTCTGATTTGAGTTGAAATCTTTCAACAGGGGCTTTCTTGATCCCATACTTCATCTTCCTGGTGCTGTGCGGTATTCCACTGTTCTTCTTGGAGGTATCTCTTGGTCAGTTTGTGAGTCTTAGCCCAGTCAAGATATGGACGATATGCCCTCTTTTTAAAGGTATGTGTTTATATCGAATGGAAAGATGAACAAATATATATTTAGCTGAATACAGATGTTTAAACGCGTTTATGAGGTTTGCATTGTAAAGAATGCTGATTGAGTTCAAAACACTATACAAACGCATGTAATGATGTACTGAAAAGATGCCGATCAGTTCTCACATCTTCCTACTCAGCTGATTTTGATAATCATTAGAACCGCAACCAACACTTAGTATCTGGATTCGCATGCTCTTTAGTCAGCTAGGTTGCCAATCTGAAATAGGGGCTTATTTAATGTTGAAAAGAAGGTACTTTGTTTTTTTAAAAAGGCAGCATTTATAATCATCTTTTTTGATACGATAATGACCCTTTTAGACAATATACTTGAAATCAGAACATGAAAAGTAAATTGGAGATGTCGTTTAATTAATTATAACTTTAACACAACTTCCCGTATAATGTTATTTTGGGGGGAAATGGAGCCAGTCTAACTGGTCATCTTCACAAGCTGCTTGAATATCCATGTGAATAATTACTTTTCTATCATCATACTCATTATTCCATTTTATATCCTTAACTAAAAGCAGTATATTACTTTTCCAATCAAAGAAAACACTTTCGCAAGTAATCGTTACTTATGGAATCATTTTTGATATTCATCATTTGTGTAGGAATTGGCTGGAGTATGGTGATGATATCAGGCATCCTCTGCATCTACTACAACATAATCATCACCTGGATCCTGTATTACCTGGCCAGGTCGTTCACCAGTCAGCTGCCCTGGGCCACCTGCGATAATTCATGGAACACATACAGGTGTTCTACCTACGACAGTAATAACACCATCCGCACCAATGGAACATTCCTGCTCGCTGGGAATCGAACATTTCTTCCAGAGCACGGCAATATCTCACATTTCTTTTCTGAAAACATGACGGATATTAAAGGTCTAGCTCTAAAATCCAAGCCAGTTACAGCTGCTGAAGAATTCTGGCAGTGAGTATTGAAGTTCGTCTGTTACATCCTAACTGTACGTTGTCAAATGTGTTATGCCTATAAATAAATATATATATATATATATATATATATATATATATATATATATATATATATATATATATATATATATATATATACTTACACACTTACACACATATATATAAACTTACACACTTACACACACATACACACACACATATATATATATATATATATATATATATATATATATATATATATATATATATATATATATATATATATATGTGTGTATGTGTGTGTGTATGAATATGTATGTATGTGTATTGCTGTAAGTGAGTCTATATCAATGCTGTTCTCTCTTTGTAAAAGGTAGAGTAAATCAGTGAAATTCTTAGTCAAATGGCTCACTCTAGGATTATCCAATCTAGGATTATCCCACGAATCGTTACTCTATTGTTTATTTTGATTTAGATATGAAATGTACGTGAAGCTATACCTAAAACGTATATTAACTCGTTGCCTTAGCTAAGAAATAATACATTATACCCTCAAATAAGCTTCCCTCATCGTGAACACTGCATGTATCCCACATGTGGGCGATAAGCGGATAAAGTCAAATAAAGTATAAGCAAAATCCACCCGCGTGCTTAATCAATTTAGACTAATACACCCACATATTTTGCTTGGATTCCCCCTGTGACAAGAATCTATGAACGAATAAAGGCAAAATGCTAATTCTTAGAGTTGTCCATGCCATTTAGCAGGAATGGTTTAGGGAAGAAAACCGAACAAGCACCTGTAGAACAAAAGGCTATATGGGATGTTTATTTTAGACCAGGGCATGGTTAGTGTACCTGAATTCATTTTACTGTTCTAGTTTTAAAGTTCTAGGTATAGATCTTCAACAAAGATAATCTGTATGCCATATAGTAGAATGACGCATATCGTCGGGCATATAAGGGGGCAGTTCACCCGCGGAGTTCTGAGGTCTTACGGATATAGGGGTGAAGCACATGTGCAACTAGTAGACTAATTAAGCTTATGATTATGGACTGCACTCTGATTAGTTCAGCTCTTGGGCGCAGATATGACGCAGGGCCTCTGTGAGATTTAATTTTCAAGGGTATTGGAGCAGATATGCGCAATAATTGTGTGAATGAATGAATGTATGCCATTTAACATGTAAAACACTATAATTGAAACGCAAGGGGTGACAACAGTTTTGAATATTTGCTGACATCAAATGCTCACATCACGGTTCTTTTTATAACTTATTCCCATAAGAAAATGGATTCCTTCCATACAATTTCATCTATATTTAACTAGAGGTTTATCATAAGGCCTCTTCGTTAAACGTCAATCGTATTTGAAAGGAAATTTCATTATCCGTTTACATTCCTAATTTATTGATAACGTATACCTCATTTCCAAGTATATTCTTCTTTGGCGATGTATCTGCATTCGTCACCTAGGTGTGTTTTCTTTAATTGAGAGCAAATGCAAATGAGAAGTGAAAGTATAGTACAGTATTAATATACATACGTGACATTTTTCTGAGGGCATACGACCTAGAGTGCCGACATTTAGTTCCTGCATAATACACGACCGCACGCCAGGTTGACACCTAGTTTCCATGACATGTCATCCATGGGGGTTTGTACAACCAGGCAATGGTAGACGTCTGGTCGACTGGTGAAGGAATTAAATGCCTGTCCTACATTGCTGATGCCTTGAGACTTCTTTCCTGACCAGGTATAATGTGCTGCAGTTGAGTTCTGGAATTGAGGAGCAGGGTGAGATACGCTGGGAACTGGTGCTCTGTCTCTTTGTGGCCTGGTTAGCTGTATTTGCCTGCCTTTCTAAGGGGATCAAGACTTCCGGCAAGGTAGGTATTCTACACAGCAACAGAGGCAGATGATTCACAATCCATATACGTGTCAATCCTCCCACAGTGAATATGGGTTCATAGTGAACTTGAATGTATTATCAATATGTATAATCAAATCATCTATCGAAATGATGTTTCTGCACTTCCCCTCTCTAATAGGATTGATCTAAAGAATATCCTGAATTTAAGGCTAAGCAATAATGCTTGTTTCCTAAACGATTCATCATTTTTTGTTTGCGTGCTAGTTTATGGCATTGATCAAAAGAAAATGGGAAAATGAGCATTATGAGCATCGAGATAGTTAGTATTGGTTTGGACACCCCCGCCCCCCCCCCCCCCCCCCCCCCCGCACCCAACCCCCCTCCCCCAACACACACAACCACCCAAAGAAAGGAAATGTTTGCATTTTCATTGATCTACAATAAAATAAACTAGGAGTTTGGACACATTTTAAGTAAAACAGACATCCTAAAATTGACTGCCATGATATTTGATTTCAATTTTCCACTGGCGACGGGGCGGAGAGATTATATTGACATAATGCCAACTTCAGCACACCTCAGTTGGTTTTACATGAAAATAAAGTAGGTCTTTAGTACACTATTCAAGCCTTAAAGTATGAAAGACATTACAATAATTGCGGCCTTTTCGAAATCCAAAATTGCCACTGAGTCAGGACACGCTCGAAAAATACGGTACCTTATCGTTTTAAAATCAGCACATCTTATTTGACGATGTTCAATGTTAGCTAAATAAAAAACCATTCTCGTGAAAAATATCCTACTGGATTACAAATAGCCCCAGACTATTCCTTCCTAGCCTTTGATAGAAACAGTTATGGCTTTGAGGACTGACGACATAATGATGGCTTTTATGCACCTTCCCATATCAAAAGATTCCATTATGGCTTTGAGAACTATCAATAGTATCATACCTTAAACACCCTCTCATAAAAATGCATTCAAGACGTGTAAACATCGACATCTACTCAAATCATTCCAGAGCCAGCGATCAGGAAATTCATGTTTGGATTTTACCTGCTGTAAAATGTTTGTAAATCCTTTATCTTGCAGGTTGTGTACGTAACTGCTACCATGCCCTATATCGTCCTGTTCATTCTGCTGATTAGAGGTGTGATGTTACCTGGTGCTAAGGAGGGAATACTCTTTTACGTCACACCCCAGTGGTCAAGGCTAACAGAATTCAAGGTAAGTTATACATTAAGTAAATTTATTGATTTAATTTGAAAAAAAGGAAAAACGTATTTTTACTTCACTCTGGGTCATTTGCTTTTAGAAGTGAATTATATGTTAAAATAAATTCAGAAGTTAGAGTTGGCAGAGAATGTTTCTCATCGCAGTTTGCATAATTTTGCTGTTGGTTATGAAAGCTATTTAACTTAAGATTGAGACATATAGACTTATCTACATGCATATCTGGTCTTAAAGGCTTGGCGCAGAAGTAAACGAATTATAAACTTTTATTGTTGCCCAAGCAGATTTCATATAGTTACAGAATGTGCTTTACCTTCAAACGTTTGTATGTAAAATCTTTCAACATCAGTGATATTATAGTCGATGTTCTTATTCTCAGATGTAATAGGTAAGATTGACAGCATGCCCCGGAAACAGGAAATGGTAAACGTTTCTTAATGAGGATTTCTACTGAGCAGGATCATCTGTACAACGCATTCTATTAATGTTGATTAAATCAATTGAGTTAAGGACTATTTTGAAGTGAACTTTCTTGAATGAATCCCACAATGTGTAACCGTTGACTAATCAGGAAGTACTTTTCCAAAAGATTTAAACCATGAAACAGGCTTGACCTTTTTCGCAGTTAAATGCAAGTATTATACTTAAACAAGTACGTTTTTGACGGGTGAAATATTTTCAGCCCAGATTGCCTGCCTTTTATGATGGACAGTCACTCTATGATGATATCACTACGCAATATTGTTACTGGTATTTGAGATATCTGTTACA
Organism: Maea johnstoni; assembly: GCA_963942565.1. Taxonomy (NCBI): domain Eukaryota; kingdom Metazoa; phylum Annelida; class Polychaeta; order Spionida; family Magelonidae; genus Maea; species Maea johnstoni. Next base: position 76,278,158 of record OZ012684.1, on the reverse strand, counting down.
GGGTATACATTTATTCTTTAGTTGTGTCTTCACTTTGATATGTCTACGCCTTTATTATGACGGGCTTACCTATAGGTTTCCATGTCTTATGCAGATACACAACACTTAATTGTCAAACATAAGGGGACCGTTTTCTCATGTTGTATTTGCCACAGGTATGGGGCGAGGCTTGCCTGCAGATCTTCTATTCTCTAGGACCTGCCTGGGGAGGTCTCATCACCATGGCCAGTTACAACAAGTTTAACCACAACTGTTACAGGTAAGGAGATAGACCAGGCTAGTTAACGTTCCCTTCTCAGTTGAGCAACCATTTTGGTGTAGTACCATTAATGAGCGATAGATGGCGTCATTAGGGGTACCTATCTCAGGTGTTTTCTATGAGCAGCTCTACGGGTACAATGAGGTCTAGTCCACGGGTCATAAAACACAAAGTAAGCTAACATGTCATATTTAAACTAAGTTATCGATTCCCCTGGTGAGATAAATGTGAACTAAATTAGGCACTCGGGCCAATTTGACCGCTTAGTGCTTGGTAACAGGAAACATGACAGAAGAATATATATGACAGCCTAGAAGTATAGGCTGGTAAGGAAAGTCTGCTTATACTATATCATAGTGATAGTTTTTGTCAACCAATGAAAGCAATGAGATGATACTTTCAGATAGGAGTAAAACTAAACTATATATTTCTACATTTAATACAATTGGTTATTGTTACCAATGCGAAGGCTATAATACCATGTGTACAGTATAGGCGCATTAGTAATCATCACAGTAATACTAGAACTAGATCTAGTATATATTCCGCAACTGTGGAACTACTATGCGTGCCAGCGAAAGGAAGCGGATCACTGATCCATTGAAAAAGCCAGCTTGAAAAAGATAATAATAAATGTCTTATTCCGCAATACAGGAGTGACCTAAAGTATGAAATCAGGTGGCTTCAAAACATATACCTCTCTTTTCTTTGGCATGTTACCATTTGCAGGCTGCCCTTATAGCTGACTCGCTATGACATTTATTACCCTTTTGTAATTGCTACAATACAATAGGTCCCTTGTTCAATTCAAGTAGAGTTTCATGGATAAATTGTCAATGACTAGGCATATGTCGGTGATTTACCTGGATGTTTTCTCTGGTACTCTTCTTTCGTCACCATTGTCACCATTTGTTCATGATATGGCCGAAAAAGTGATGACAAACACACATTCTTACACCGAATCCAAACCTCCCATGAACTGGTTACTTGGAAAGACGATCTAGCAAGCCATGACCCAAGTATCTTATTTCCAGCACTATGTTTCGTCTGCTCACCACTCTGTGCGTTGGCGTAGTTATTTATTAGGTAAGCCCTCTGGCGTTCATTATTGTTTGCGGCAATACAACTGTCAAGTCCGATGAGCTGTTCTGGTCTGCTGTATCTGTTGTATGACCCTGTGGGAACTTACAGACTCTTTGGCCTGGTTTCTATATTTAACCTGAAACGTAACGTGTTATAAAGCACGCAACTAAATACGATAACAGTCGGCGCAATTATGTCGATTAGTTTATTCTGTTGAGCACCCTTAACCCTCCCAATACTAAAGCTACTTTCGTCCGACTCATTTTCCAGCTTTTTTGCATCATTTTGTATTGGCAAAATTAGCCACCACCAGCATAAGGGTTAATAGCATATCTAAGTACCATACAAAGCACACAAAGCAACCGAGTATTGCTATACTAAATGCCTACCGTTTAAAACTAAGATATAATTAATACCTACTTGGGAGTCTGCCTCCTTGGCCAAGTGGCCTAATGTATCGTACATTGGTGGCTAACAGTGTTCAACCACCGCACAAGGCATCGGGTTTACTACCGATTGAGGTATGTGCAAAAAGGGACAAGAACGAATAGTAATATGTACGAACACACCCGAACCTATAAAGTATGGCGTTAACTATACTTGTTTGAAACTACTGTAATACATTAATCCTATGGATTCAAGCATAGGCAAATAAAGGTTCATATTTTAATGGCTAAAACATTCAATCACAAGCACCCAATTGATTTTCAGGATCTTATTGAAAATGCATTGTTCATTTGAGATCCTGTGAAGTTTGTATATGAAAGGTAAACATGTATTCATACTCCATTATATTTGTCATTTGTCTATTGTAAATGAAAACCAATTTGCAAATAAAAGTTGAGTATTATTGAAATGTGAGACACAATTGAACTAAATTTAAAAACAAAAAGGATCCAAAGCTGAAAAGAACTCGAGTTATCCAATGCATTGTTGCTTTTCGAAAGTTTTCTACTAAAATAAACCTGGAATTCTACAGTTTGTTAAGCATAGTGTTATTCAGAAAAGGGAAGGAATGTACTAGGTCGGGTTCATTGTGTTTTCAGAGATGCACTGCTTGTCCCTCTCATCAACTGCGGTACAAGTTTCTTGGGTGGATTTGTCATCTTCTCAGTGATTGGCTTTATGGCACACGAGACCAATCTAGCTGTGGATGAGGTCATCACACAAGGTAGGTATCTGCTTGCATCAGCTAAGTGATGGATAGACCCCCGAGTAAGCTGCGGTGCGTGTGATGTACTCGAGGTATTGCGAGTTGAAGCCGAGCAACCATGAGGGATACCACGTAAACCACAGCTTCAGAGAGGTTTATGTAGCTTGTACCAGAGTTTACTGCCTTGCACCAATCACAATCCAAGTAATATTTGACTGAGAACTCTTGTTCAATACCTTTTGATATTAACGTTGTGGGTTAGGCAGATTAAATAACACAGGCCAAAAAAGTTAGGTCATATGCCCAATCCTCTCCGAGGCCTGTTATTGGTGGAAGGCAGCCAACTGTGGTAAACGGGGTGTTGCCTTCTCACATAATCTATCAAGCAAAATGAAATCACTTTTGTGTTTTGAAATAAAAAAAACTATTGAAGTATTCTCCCACAAATTAAATCATATGTTATACCAAAACTAAGTGATGTGTCAATATGTAAAGATAGCCTAGTTCTAATTTGTAAGACTCCAATCTTGATATGTTATACCAAAACTGAGTGATGTGTCAATATGAAAAGATATCCTTGTCCTAAATTGAGAATCTCCAATATTTAAGATTTGTTAACACCTGTTTGAACTTTAAAGTATGTGTTAACCAATGTGTTATCAATCTGGTCTAAACTGATAGGTAGGAATACACATTTGTTATAGGCAGAAAGATGTAAATCTCACTTGTTATAGCGTATCCATGCTATTGATACTAATCAAAGTTTTTTATATCTTTATTGAACCAGGTTGCATGTCAATCACAGTTTACAATTAATTGTTTGCCTTTTTCTACGTTCAAAACAGGCTTTATCCTTCTAATCAGTTGTATATAGAAGACCACTTTCTCAGGAAGGTACTATTCTTTTTGTTGACAGTTGACATCATACAAGTCTTTTGTATTGTAGGTCCCGGTCTTGTATTCGTAGCTTATCCGGATGCTCTCACTAGGCTCCCTATATCCCCTCTTTGGGCCATCCTATTTTTTGTAATGCTACTGACTCTTGGATTAGACAGTCAGGTATGTAAATATGTATTCAGTGGATACACAGTGTTCTGTAATATACGGGGTAGTGTATCAACACAGAAATTGCTTACTGAGTATGCTAGATATCTGCATTATACATTATATTCATAATACTGAAGTGCATTAAACATTATATTCACAACACTGAAATAATAAACTCTCTGCTAATGTGGATTTTTTTACCTAATGTATGGTATATAAGCAGACGACAAAATGTTGGATTGTAACAATATGAGAGTTTTTAACTTAAAAAAATGTACATATATACAAAGAGATGAATATTTTCATCTGACTGTGGGTACCCCCAGTAAAAGAATGAAACGCAGTGTCAATATGATTTATTAAACTTGGCATATCAACAGTTTCCGGTATTTGTTCTATAGTTTGTTAGTAATGTTGTGATATGATTACCATTGCTCCCAATTGCAAATGTCATTATTGTCTGTTTATATCTCCTTTTTAGTTCGCTACTTTTGAAACGATGACAAGTAGCTTCATTGACCAGTGGCCACAGTATTTGAAAAAGTACCAGGTTCCATTTACTGGTCTCTGTTGCTTTGTCGCCTTCCTAATTGGTCTGCCAATAACGTTTCAGGTAAGATAATCTCTCTCTCTCTCTCTCTCTCTCTCTCTCTCTCTCTCTCTCTCTCTCTCTCTCTCTCTATATATATATATATATATATATATATGTATATGTATATGTATATATATATATATATATATATATATATATATATATACATACGTACGTAGGTACGTACGTACGTACGTACGTACGTACGTGTGTGTGTGTGTGTGTGTGTGTGTATGTATGTATGTATGTATGTATGTATGTATGTATGTATGTATGTATGTATATATATATATATATATATATATATATATATATATATATATATATATATATATATATATATATATATATATATATATATATACACACACAGTGGAACCTGTCAAATTGAACCCCTGTGTACATTGAACAATGTCCCGGCACACTCCAATTGAAAATCAATGGGAGGCTACCTGGATACATTGAACACCGGTCTACCTTGAACATTGAACACCAAATTTGTTCCCGCAGGCCACATTTAACCTGTCTACTTTGAACATTCTGCACTGATTTGAAACTTTTCACTGAAAATGAGGTCAAATGAGATATATAAGATTAACTGTTTTGTTGAGTGATATTTTTCAAATGCTGAATATGTGAAGTTATTAACTATAGGAAGAAAGTGAGGTAAAGACATAGTAGATTTCGCAATAAAATGATCATGTTTCTCTAATTACCCTTGATTTCGTTTATATTTTATCTGACCTGCAAATATTCAGAACCTGGATACATTGAACACCTGCGTACATTGAACACTTTTTCATTTCCCGTGAGTGTTCAATGTAGACAGGTTTCACTGTATATATATATATATATATATATATATATATATATATATATATATATATATATATTTATGTATATATTTATATTTATATATATTCATATATATATATATATATATATATATATATATATATATATATATATATATATATATATATATATGTGTATATATATATATATATATATATATATATATATATATATATATATATATATATATATATATATATATATATATATATATATTTATATATATATATATATAAATATATGTATACATATATATATATATATATATATATATATATATATATATATATATATATATATATATATATATATATATATATATATATATATATATATATATATATATATATAAACATATATATATATATAAATTTGCAATACTTTCAAATTCATGTTAGATAGATGGAGGAAACATATCCAAGAACTAAAGAACTAAATACAACCAATAAAAGTTTACAAACAGTATATGGTGATTATACTTATCTTTAATACAATAAAATTGATAAGAAGCGAACATTTCACTTAACAATGGTCTTTTGTAGGGTGGGATGTATGTCTTTCAACTAATGGACTGGTATACCGCAGTCTTTACAGTACTATTTATTGGCATCTTAGAATGCATCGTTGTTGGCTATTTCTATGGTAAGTAGATCCTACATCAATGTTTCTAATAGAAAGTATTTTCGTCATCAACTAGTCCGTTACAGTGTGAAAGAGAATATCTATTTCACCATTTAACTATATGGGGTTTGCGTATTGCAGATTTTTACTTAAAAAACAACACATTTACAAAAAGTGTATTCACAACATATTAGTTTTATATACCACATAAATATTAATGGTCACATTCAGATATAATTCTGAAAATTAAATTATGTGGAGGGGGTCATTAGATTTTTAAGGTATGTTCTATATAGCCTTTTTTGTTTGGTTTAATAAAACGTAAACAACCTAAAAATGTAAAAATGGTCTACTTTCTCTACAGATGCTGATCGTCTATTATGCAATTTAGAGATGATGCTTGGCTACAAACCAAGTATCTGGTGGAAGATTTCTTGGAAGTATATAACCCCATTCCTTCTACTGGTAAGTTGTATATTAGCATACCCTATTTATAGTATATGATATATTATTATATTACAAAACAGAAATACATAGTGTAGAATGTAGAAGTGTGTGTTTGGTGCTCAGAGAAATACCCAAAAGACCCTTGTACTGGCAAAGCAAAGATGTCGATTTGACAAGTTACAGGTATGGGGTGGTGTGTTATAATACATGTAGGTTATTGTAATACATGTTTAAACATCTTATTTTCTAAAGTATTCAGACGAAGGTATTTTGACGCTATATGATTTATAACTTTGCTTATGGTATCCCCAATAACAGACATGCTGTCAATGACTATGAAACAGATTATGCAATAATCAGATGTATTAGTGCAGTGTGTGTAGACTAGGGTCTACTGTTGAGCCTTTTGCTATGAGGCGTTTATTGTGACGGGAGTGTCGTGATTTTGATAAAGATAACACATATTGTCTTAACCATAGTCCTGCTGGATGATCTAGCAATGTTTATAACCATGCAAAGAAATACTATAACTATGAGCAATGGTTCAATTTCCATAATCGTTGGCTCTTAAACCAAGTGAATTAAAACTCACATACGGTACATAAATTTCACAGAAATTTAATGCAGGCACCACTCGAATGGACGTCTGCCAGTGCCTGGTTGTAAAAACACCCATGCTACCAGGTCAAAATACCGCAAGCACATCAATGACTTGCGCAGATTGCGAACCAGAGCTATGTTCTGTTATGATCTCATCCATGCATCCATATCCAGGAAACTGGGTGGCAATCAGGCAGTCGTGTACAATTCACGTGCTGCCCACGCATTTCGTGCTGTAATTAAATGTAGTTCACAAAAAATCAATATAATTTAATTGAAAGCATCCACTGATGACATTCCATACATGGTTCACTCTTGCGTTACAGGCATCACTGATCTTCAGTTTGGTAGTACAGACATCGCCTACCTACGGGGACTATGTCTACCCCCCTTGGGCAGCGGCGATTGGATGGTTCTTAGCCTTCATATCTTCACTGCCAATTCCTATAGGAGCACTGCATGAGTTGTACATATCAGAGGGAACTGGGCTCGAGGTAAGCAGCTTGGTGATTGGTGAAACAGGAATCATCGTCTAACTGGCAAGATGCATATGCGACTTGTATAAGATCAGAGGTAAAAGGGAAAATATCCTAAAGTGTCGAAAAATCTTAACATGCTATAAGTTGATATTGGAAATAGATCTCACTCTCTCTCTCTCTCTCTCTCTCTCTCTCTCTCTCTCTCTCTCTCTCTCTCTCTCAGAAACAATACCTCTTGTTCTAAAATATGCTGTATCCAGGTTTGATATATTTTCAAGGTTGTTATGGCATTGCACCAGAACTTATACTACCTCTAACCATTGCCTAATTATTCTTATTATTTGTAGCGCCTAAAGAACACTGTTAGTGCAAAGAAGGTCTGGGATCCTGCCTCGAACAATACTACTTGTGGACATGGCCAGTATGTGGTGGCGGAGACACTGGATGACGTGGAACTGCACTCTTTATCCCTCAACAAGCATGACAATATGAAATCTTTTTTACAGTCAAACAATATCATGAGCCACCAAGATAGTTGATTAAACGTTTGAATAGTATATCCATTTGTACGAAATTTTATAATATTACTGCTTACGCTGCTCTATATTCGTTATCTTTGGAATGCCCAGTTAAAAGGCCAATGGCCATATATCTCAAATCTTCTAAGATGACAGTAAACATGATCGTAGCATGAATGTAAGGCCTAACTTTATACTGGATAAGTTAAGTTATATATATATATATATATATATATATATATATATATATATATATATATATATATATATATATATATATATATATATATATATATATATATACTGTAGAACACACAATTTACTCGTTTGTTTATATATAGCATACATAGCGTGTGGTTCCGCTTCGCTATATATAAAAACGCTGTACTTTTATTTCTGTACTTTGGCGCTGTCAGCGGCGGCTACCGTCGCTAACATAAAGATACGCTATGATGCGAAAACTCCCTATATTTGGGACACGCGTCATATGTGTGTTCTACAGTATATATATATATATATATATATATATATATATATATATATAATATATATATATATATATATATATATATATATATATATATATATATATATATATATATATATACGTATTTATATATATATATATATATATGCTAGTGCCTTAAAATCAATCTAGGAGTAGACGAAAATGGTTGGGAAATGACAACCCAAGTGACACAGGCACATCTCAAGGTTTATTGATATTCAGGCTTTGCAAGATCCTCTAGGGATGCATGCCTTCGAGGGAATGAGCGATATCTTTTTCATACTACTCGACAAGCAGTCTAATACTATCATGGGTTTGGTAGACGAGCCACCCAGCAAACATCACGGTACTGGCCCGGTACTGGCTTTATACCGGCTTGTACCGCTTGTACCGTATACAGTTTAACGGTATCGGGCCGGTACCGGTACTGTACCGTTTGGTACAGTCAGTTTTACCAATATTTGCCGGTACTAGCCGATACAAAAGCAGTATCGGGCCGGTACTGGTACTGTACCGTTTGGTACAGTCAGTTATACCAAATTGCCGGAACTAGCCGATACAAAAACAATACCGCTGTAACGGTATCGGGCCGGTACCGGTACTGTACCGTTTGGTACAGTCAGTTTTACCAATATTTGCTGGTACTAGCCGATACAAAAGCAGTATCGGGCCGGTACTGGTACCGTACCGTTTGGTACAGTCAGTTTTACCAAATTGCCGGTACTAGCCAATACAAAAACAATACCGCTGTAACGGTATCGGGCCGGTACCGGTACTGTACCGTTTGGTACAGTCAGTTTTGCTATTTGCCAATAGATGGCAGGGCCACCTCACAGTCAATCCCAGCATCCCCTGGCATTTCCTGCCACCATTTTCTTTCACCATGTGCTTTCAACAGAACGCAGATAGGTCAGCTCTGTATAAAATCTGGACAAGTCTCTTCCAGGGTAAGTTAAAACTTATTGAGTCATGTTCATATCATCAGTCTTTGCACAGCACTAACATGCATTATGTTTCAGAATGTTAATTATCAGCAGGAAATGACAACTGTACACATCTCAGACATAGAATTCTGCTGTGATCATGAGAGATTCCAACAGACTGGTAAGTTATTGTAGTTCTTTTTCTTTTCTTTCTTTAGCAATAGATTAGCATAGAATGATTAAGGGTGAAGTACTCTATAAGAATTATGTATCTGAAAAGAAAGATTTCATGGGTCAAAATTGTCAGAATGTGATGTTTCTTTGTTCAAAGACTGAACCATGTGCTCCTCGATAGTTCCTGCATCTGCCAATAGGGGGCAACTTGGTTTATGTGTTTTACCCTATTTCACACTAGTACTGGATCTGTACTGGGCCAATACTGGAAAACTGGTAATACTGGTAAGTTATTGTAATTGTTTTTCTAATTTTTCTTAAGCAATATTTCTGGCCAGGTATCGGCCCAGTATTGTTTGTACCAATTTGTTTTTACTGGCCCAGTATCGGGCCTGTACTGGGCCAATACCATATAACCTATACAGGGCCAGTACTGGGCCATTACAGTCAAAATTATATCGGCCCTGTATCAGGCCGATACTGAAGTGGTACCGGGCCGATACTGTTTAAACTGTACAGGGCCAGTACTGTGCCTTTACAGTCATTGTAACGGCCCTGTATTGGCCCGATACAGAATTGGTACCGGGCCGATACCGTAAAAACTATACTGGGCCTGTACTGGGCCATTACAGGCAACATTGTATCGGCCCTGTATCGGCCCGGTACAGAATTGGTACCGGGCCGATACCGTAAAACGATACCGGCCCTGTACAAAAAACGCGAGCAAAACGTACCGGGCCGGTACCGGCGTGCGGTATCGGGCCGTTACCGTAGCCGTTACCGTAATGTTAGCTGGGCAGTTAATTGAAATCTCTAGTTCTTACAAATGTATTACAGCGAGTTCAGTCATCAAGTAAGCGTGGATAAGGTGCGCATGTTGATATTGATGTATGTCTTTGCAGGTGGAGCATCACTTTTTCTGCTAGCTCGGACTATTTTCTAAAATTCACTTATACTATTAATTGTCCCAATGTTAGTCATTTTGTGGAGTTTGATTTGAATCTCTTTGTTATCTTTTTTGTTTAAGTTTTGTCTCTACATCTTTCTGGTTATTTCTAGCAGTATATTTGGTGTGAGTATGGATTTGTACCTGTCAATAAAACAAATATAGTAATAAATTAATTCCTGCACCAGATGACCGATCGCTGAATAATGAAAAATTTGTGTAAAAAGTGTGTCTTATGCATGTAAAACTACGGAATGCACATTCTGCCAGTATGTTTGGTGCAGTGTTAAAGTTTGACATCTTTCACTGTACAGGTTCACACACTTTGAAGTGGTACAATTTAACAACCATGAAACTGTTGGCTGATGTTAATCATGAGTTTTATTGAAGTTGCTCAACAGTACATTCCATAGCTCTGCAGTTGCTCACAGTAGCTATCCAGCCCTGTTCAATTCCTGACAGTTGCCTCGCTCCTCTCTGACTGACCAGCTGGAAACATACCTTTTAAAATTTACAAGGCACATTAAGACCTTTACCTATATCTCATGTCTGACCAATAACAATCAAAGTTACTGTTATATTTTTACTTGACCAATTACAATCAACTTACAAAATTCCCAGTGTACAATTTCAATTGTATTTATCAAGCAAAGAACTATATTTGCTTGATAAACGTGTTTATGAAACCAAGCAACAAAGGTACAATGAAGGTGTGGCAGTAGCAGGGTTTTCAATTCCTTGGATATTGAATTTAGAATTTATCGGAGTTACACATGAAATATGGCAATTTCCTTTGTGACGTACAAAGATATATTCACCCTTTTGATTCAAACAAGTCTTTGTCTACAAGAATAGAAATTGAATTAAAACATATTTTTTGATATTCTGAAGCTAATCGCAAAATATCTTTACATAACAATATTTGCCCTAATATAAAACGATGTCTGTGGTTGTGCAAAAGGTGTGTCTAATCACAATACACCAATTCTGGAAACTTGTATCACTAGACACTCATTGTGCAAGAGTGTGTCTCGGTCTGCAGTACAACCTATTTTAGTGACTGCTATGACAACGGTTATACACTCAATCAGCCAAAAATCAGGTTCAAAATGTGCTTATGCATGTCACCTTTCAAAAAAGGCCATCCCTAAACCTGTCCTCTTCAGCACTACTCAGTTATGGCTTACAGAAGTGAGTAAGTAACAGGCCACACGGGGGCATCCATTTTTCCCATGATGCACTCTGCTTTTTGGTATCCCCTAAGCACCAGCTGTGCCTCCAGTGGACGGTGCACTTTATACTAACTTTTTACTGTCCTTTTGAACCGTGCCTCTTTCTGCTATATATTAAATTTTCATAGGACTGTAAATAAATGTATGATTGTGTCATGCATTGTGCATTGGGGATTCGAAGTACAGCAGGTTTAGTCAAAATAGTTTCGCACATCACATAGATAAAGATCAAAAAGGCATATTTTGTTTCTGGCTTTCAATATTCCGTACCAAGCCAGTATGGTCAAACGTGGCGATGTTTATAAGGTAAAAGGTTTGAAATATCGTAACATATACACATATCATTGATGTAAATTGTCTTTGTTTCAGTTTGTATTTGCTGGAATCTTTTCGGGTTGAACGCTCACTTTTTGTGATCTACTCCCATCTTATAGGGTTGTTTTTCAGTCATCTCTCTGTATATTTGGTTTGTATTTCCATTGTATTTCTTGTGAAGCAATAAAATCATTTACCATCAGATACCACCACTAGCAAACAAAAGCTTCACTTAATTACAGATACCAAAGCTTCTTTTGATTACATCTATCCACGATTATTACAAGCTGTCAAGGCCCGGGGTTAGAATCTATGTATGAGATATGAGAAAGTTGTCAAACAAATTTGAGGGGGAATGGAGTTGGTCAGTGTTTTCCTCCAATGCACCTTTGTACAGGAACGGCCCCTATGCATTTTATTTGTATATCCTAATTCAAACATAAAAACTACTCAGCTTGCTATACCTATTTCTATATGAAACTCCTCAAATTGGAAGGATTTGCGGAAACTCTCTCCTGAACATTTGTCAGATATGCAAGGGTCATGTCAGAGGTCCATCTCAGAAGGGGTGTGGAATATGGAGAATGCTCTCCTTTTTAATGCAAACAGGGCCAAAACACCTGATGTCAGAGAAGAATTATTTTGATTATATCTTAAGTCCACTAAAAAAGATTTTCAAGTTTCAAGGCCAATCGACAGGTCATTTAGTGCCATTAGATATAACCCAAAAATGTAGAAGAACAATGATAAAGCATATTAATTCTAGGTGAAAGAAGGAAAAGAGGGAGAGTAAGAGCAGAGCCTTCAGATCCAAAGAGGACCAAGGGATCCTTTAAATGCATGGTATCAATAGACAGATCCCCATATCGCCCTTCTTTTATAAGGCGAGCAGGGTGGCACAACAGCATTGAGCAAGCCAAAAAGGTGAGCTTCTTTCGGGGTTCAAAATTATGAACAATGTCACAATTTACATTATCTTATTCTAACAATGTGTCAGATTTATATATTGTTATCATTCAAGAATATTTCATTACAAATCTGATTTAACATTACTTTCGCTATCTTTAAATTATGTTGTTCATTACAAATGTGCATTTTGTTATTTCCTCATTTCGCCATGTTATCTTATTGTATGTGAGTATGATGTGTACAATATCTCTAGGAGGCATGTCCAATGGTATTTATAGATTAGATAGAACCAAAGTCCAGGTATCTTGCATTTCTTCCTGTTATCATATTAAGAATTACTGATGAATCAAAGGCTTCTCTTGTTCCAATATGAAAACTCTAGTTCAAATGTCCAAAAGTGAAATAATTTAACTAATCGCATGAGGAAAGGCATGAGTTTGGAATACACTTTTGCCATATCTATGTAAGGAAAATTTTTGTTAAAATATTGCTTTAGAACAACTGGTGACCTAGATATCTAGTCAAGGAAATACACAAGTAACTGTGTTGGGTTAAATTCAAGTGACTGTGTCCAGTGAGTTTCTCTAAAACTAACCAACATTTACTGAATAGGGAAGTACTCGAAGTAGTCCAGCAGATACTAATCGTGTACCTTTTGGTAAAAGCGCCAAATTTGGTACAGGTATGTAACTTGGTGTTGCAATCAATTCTAGAAGGGTACCCTGCGAATCCGACCCCTCTTAGATCCTGTGGCGCCATCTAGTGACCAGCAGATTAACAGGTCTGGACAGTCCATGCTAAAGAGGCCATGACTTATCCCCCAATGGAGATATTTTGATTTTTTTTCATTCATAGAGCTAATTGATAGCCCTTATTGTAAGGATGGAAGAGGAGCATATAAGTTTTATGGTTTGAATTTAGGTGCCGCTACCACATATTTACATAACCTTAGTTGATGAAATTTCTCTGTGTGTGATTGAATCTTGCACTTGTATTACCCAGCAAACATGATGGTATTGGCCCGGTACTGGCTTTATACCGGCCTGTACTGCTTGTACCGTATATAGTTTAAACGGTATCGGGTAGGTACCGGTACTGTACCATTTGGTACAGTCAGTTTTACCAATATTTGCCAGTACTAGCCGATACAAAAGCAGTATCGGGCCGGCACCGGTACTGTACCGTTTGGTACAGTCAGTTTTACCAAATTGCCGGTACTAGCCGATACAAAACCAGTATCGATACCGTACCGTTTGGTAGAGTCAGTTTTGCCAATTTGCCGGTACTAGCCGATACAAAAACAATACCGCTCTGCAGCTGTTACAAGTATACCATAGAATTTTCTATCTATTAAAATAGTACTAAAACATTACAAACTATTGTGTAAAGCTAAATAAAGCATGAACTAATTGGAAAATATACATTTCATTTTAAAAGAAAAACTGTTATAACAATTATCAAAACTATGATAAAGATAAATACCATTGAATAATAAACAGTCTGCAAGTAAATATATTAATAAATAGATGTTTAAATGTATAGCAGTTCCCCACAAAACCTCATGTAGCTGTTGTTTTTAACACTTCCTCCCCGGCTGACCCTCATGATGAACAGTAACCTAAAATCAAACTGACCATCCATTAAATAGCTAGGTTGATGTTAACAGATAATAAACCACCCAAAACTGTCAAATTACGCATGAATATCTCTCATTACAATATTTTATTCATGTTAGGATATTAAGAATTATTAATGAATCAAAGGCTTCTCTTTTTCCAATACAAAAACTCTACTTCCAATGTCCAAAATTGAAATGATCTAACGAATCACATAAGGAAAGACATGCATCTGGAATGGTATTGTAAGAAAACATCCCTAGCTATATATATATATATACATATATATATATATACATATATATATATATATATATATATATATATATATATATATATATATATATATATATATATATATAATATATATATAGATATAGATATACATATATATATATATATATATATATATATATATATATATATATATATGTATATATAAATATACATATATATGTATACCGTATTCGCCCGATTAAGGGCAGAGTGCGGGTAGAGGTTGGGAAAATTTTCTGTAGAAGGGATGTTGGCAATCTTCCGTTTTACCGCACACCTCAATGATTGCCGGTCGGAGCGTATTTGCCTTTATTGTACCTTTGCGCTCTCGCTGTTTAGTTTGCTTAGAGGTTTGCCGCATGTGAAAAGATTGTTAACTGATCAATAGTACGATCATGCGGCGAATATGAACAGAGAGAGCACGAAGGAACTGCGGAAATGACGGAATTCAGTGCTGGTTTGCAGACACGGCAAGAGGAAAGGTATGTGATTTTGCTTTTCTCACTTCTCCTGGGGAGAAGTTTTACGAGTTTTTCATGACAATTGGGCTGGCCATTCACCCTTTAACCTTGAAAAATAGGGGGGGTGCGCTTATTTGGGACCGTGCGCTTATTCGGGCGAATACGGTATATATCATCATGAATGTTTTAGATGCTCATTTATATTTAAGTTTAATGACTCATAAGGTACACTATGCTAGGCATGTAGGTGATTAAGTAAAATTGGTGTACACCAAGATCTCTGTGAGAATCCAGCAGGATTTCAATAGAGTACAGTACAACAAACAAATTGACCAATCACCAGCGAGATCCAGAGTGGAGCTGATGATAATAAATTGTACCCTCTCATTCACAATCGAACACCCATTAAATATCCTCCTGAAGCAAATACAATTCCCACACTTGTTTCTTCCATAACTCCTTGATTGTGACAAAATTGTCTCTATTTCATTATCATGATACTGGTGAGGAGACCATCTACAAGGCTTGTATTCAGGAGATTAAAGATTGGGTTGGCATTAGAGCCAGCTGACCCACTTAACACATCCAATATAAATTTGGGCCTTACATTCAAGCTACGATCATCTAAAATGTCATCTTGGAAAATTTAAGATATATGGGCATTGGTTTCATAATTGGCCCTTGCAAAAATATCCGATTTAAAGCAGTGTCAGCAATAATATCATGAAATATCGTACAAGCGTTCAATCAACTACTTTATTATGTTGTTTGCCTGTGAAAAAGATTTCATATCGTCATGCTTGTTGAGGGATATAGATTGCAGTTCTGCGTCATCCTGTGGCTCCACAACCAAATACATGTAAACTCGGATATGACGGACCCAGTGGGACCAGGAAAATTGTTACGTCATATCCAAAATCCGTCATATGCATATGACGGTCTCAGTCCAGTCCGTCATATGCAAGTGTGTATGCTATTGCATTGGGGACCTCATTTGATCAGTATAAAAGTCAAAAGAGCGAAAGAGTATGCCTGGCTGGACTTTTATTATACATGTATTTGTCTGCTACAGGAACAACCAGACGGTGCGAACTGAGTGCTGTCTGGCCGACCATATCTCAGCACATGTGATAGTCTCGGCGGGAATAAGCCGTCTGCTAGACACGTGTTTGTCCGGCATACACAATGCTAATTACATCCTAAATAGCATCATGTGTGCCGTGATATTGGTCCGTGGTAGCCGAATTCCGGCATACGGAATCCGCCTACGCATGGTCCAATACACGTACTTGATATGGATTGGACTGGGACCAAGCATATTGTCTATCATAGCCAAAAGTCTGGCGTACAGTGGTCCGTCATATCCAATTCACCTGTACCGGCCATGTCCGCAAGTAGTCCTGTTTGAGGCAGGACCCAAGATCTTCTTTGCACTTACAGCATTCTTTAGGCGCTACAAATAATAAGAATAATCGAGTAATGTTCGTGGTGGTATAAGTTGATGTACAACGCCATTTATTCTAAAAAAATATTAAACATGGACTTGGCACCTTTTAGAACAAGAGATAATGTTTCTGAGAGATAGAGATCAGATTTCTAATCCCAATCTTGTTTTATATTAGGATATTAAGATTTTTCAACACATAAGAATATTTTCCCTATTCCTTCTGATCCTTAACAAGTCGCATATGCATCTTACCTGTGACACAATGACCACAGTTTCACCAACCACCAAGCTGCTTACCTCGAGCCCAGTTCCCTCTGATATGTACATCTCATGCAGTGCTCCTATAGGAATTGGCAGCGAAGATATGAAGGCTAAGACCCAGCCAATCCCTGCTGCCCATGAGGGGTAAACATACCCCCTGTACGTAGGTGAAGTCTGTACTACCAAACTGAAGATCAGGGATGCCTGTAACGCAGGAGTGATGTCATCAGTCGATGCTTTCGATTTATGTTGTATTTTATGCAAAATATATTAGTTTCAATTCACCGTTTCTATAGGCCAACGATGATGGAAATTCATTTGTAGCTGCCAAGTAGTAGGAATTCTATAAGGTTTATTTTGTATGATCAGATAACCTACTGTAGGGTCATTAAATTGAGGTGTCATGAGTTAACCTCCTAGCACAAAATAATGAAGCTGTCCTTTCTTGTTTAACTAGCTTAGTAATTAGTATAAGATGACACAGAGCTTGGGAACCCTTTGATGTTGAACTCCATGCTAATAAAATTAAGTTTTTGGAATTTTGGTGTGAAAATCTGGTGCCAAATCTTGCATGGCAATAAGAAATACAAAGATGCAAATTAAGGTATCTTGGGAGATTTGTAGGCTCAATCTACTGCTCATACTGTTCATTCTGGAACTAGCATTGAAAGGTCTAGGAGCCTGGGTTACCGATAGTGAGATCTGGTATCTGCTGATACTGGAGACACCACAGAGGTTAGTTTTTTATATACATAATCATTTGTAGAGTTGTATGTATACTTATTTTAAACTATTGTATAATATTAATTCAGATAGATATAACGACTGAGGTAATTGGTTTATACTGCTACTTAATAGAAGAAATGGCCAGTCCTGTAGTACAATCTTAATAATGTTAATACACTTCTCGGTTTTATAGTTGATTCAACATGTCATTTCAGATTTAAGTTTGTATTGTATTTGTTTAAATCTTTGAACATGGATATGACTGGTTATTGGTTTGATTTTAGTCTTTATGGACAAAGAGAACAAGGATGTATGTTAAAAGCAAATGAAAGGTATCGTAAAGAAGTCGCATGTTCTTTGTCCAGTAGAGACCCTGGATCAAGCTACCCTCCCTAATTAATTGGTCTGGCCACCCAGCCCCCTCCTATCGCCACATTAACCATGGCTCTTATTTTTATAGCATGTCTTTGCATGGTTATAAAGTATAGACATTGCTAGATAATCCAGCAGGACTATAGTCAAAACAATATGTCTCACCTTTACCAAAATCATGACTCTCCTGCCACAATAAAAGCTGAATACCAAAATGCTCAACAGTAGTCCCTCCCAGGTCTACACACACTACGCTGATACATTTGATTATTCCAATGATCTGTTTTATAGTGCATACCATAGTCAATAATCATAACCCCCCAAAAAGGGTATGCTAATTTAAAGCTTACCAGTAGAAGGAATGGGGTTATATACTTCCAAGAAATTTTCCACCAGACACTTGGTTTGTAGCCTAGCATCATCTCTATATTGCATAAAAGACGATCAGCATCTGTAGAGAAAGTAGACCTCTTTAAGTTGTTTTATGTTAGGTAAACCATATGAGAAAACTATATAGAACATACCTTATCTTAAAATATTTAATATTGGTATGCACGGGAAAGATTAGCTCTTTACAAATATCCACAAGTTCCATAGAAGTGCATGTCATTATGCAAATTATGCTGTAGTCCGAAAGTGATGTGTAAACATACAATTATATTTTTATTATTATATTTCACACCATTATATTTTTAGAATCAAATCTGGATGTGACTATCAATATTCATATACTAGATCTAGAACATGATAATGATATATTGTGAATATAGATTTTAATAAGGAAAATCTGCGATACACGAACCCTGTATAGTTGAATGGTAAAATGGGTATTCTCTTGCATACTGTAACGGACTATGATGATGACAAAGAATACGTTCTATTGAAAGGTTGATGAAGGATGTACTTACCATAGAAATACCCAACAATGATGCATTCTAATATGCCAATAAAAAGTAATGTAAAGGCTGCAGTATACCAGTCCATTAGTTGTAAGACGTACATCCCACCCTACAAAAAACAATTGTTGCGCGCAATGTTACACATACTGCTTGTAAACCTTCATTGATTGCATTTAGTTCTCTGATATATTTCGTTCATCTATCTAACATGAATTTGAAAGCAATACACACACACACACACACGCACACATTTAATGCAATACCACATTGAAAACTTATTTACGTTACATGACTGAACACAGCCATAAGCGTTAGGATGTTTGTGAACGTTACCGTTTCTGAACACTACCAGAAACTGGTTTGACTGACCAGGTGTGGTCAAGCAGGTGTGGTCATTCAATGCTGTGTAGCTGTATGGGGTGATCAAGTTGGATGGAATAAAGTATAGTTTCTCAAGTACAGCTCAAGTCTTCCCTCGTCTTTAGTGTCATAATGGCTTCAACACTTATATTGATCCCTTTAACTATAAGAACACTGGTGTTGTAAGAAGTTCTGGTTTGTAGTGCACTCTGTTTATTGATTCCCCAGTAGATGATTCATTTCACAGATGACGCCAGAGTGCCTAACAGAAAGTCCTAAATCGATTTCTTTTCTCTGCTCTAGCTCTGCTCCAACTTACAAAAATCCAAACATTTCCAGAATATTAAGAATTGAACGAAACCTGAGTTAAGCATAAAGTATAGATTATGATGTTACTTTATATCTCAGTAATGCATATTTTGAGGAACACTTCCTCAAAACAGCAAAATGTAGAACCTAGCTTAACTGGAACATATGGGATATATTTTTTACGAAACAAGCATTCGAATCTTAACGAAATTTAGGCAAAGGATACCAAACATAGAAAATTATGATTGGGGCCAAATATTTACTTTCATTAGTCACCACTCCTCTGCCACATAAGTTAAGACAGTTTATGGCGAAACACACCAACAAAACTGGAAACATTCGTATATGCCTTGATTTGTAATTGGGAATCATGGTAAAAGTACAGAGTTCATTGTATGTTTGTATGTTTACTGACTGTGCTCAACATGCAACTTTAACAACGGACGATAGACATGATAAATTGCGAGTACATTTCGTAATGGAATGGAATGTTGCTGATTGCAACCTTGTATATGTAACCAATTATAGACTGATCACTAGGTAATGGTAGATTAAACCAGGGAACCTTAAAAACCACCAACTAGCCTCCAGTCACTAGCAACATTCACACTTGCCTATAAAATGTTTGGTATAACAACACAGTTATTGCCTGTCTTGTTGGTGGATAGCGCAGAGTATCATCCCTCGAAGGAATTATTTCCCACAGGTTTTGCCCTAGAGAAATAATTCCTTCTTGGGGTGATAATCTGCACTATCAACGAACAAGCCAAACATTAACTGTTTATTATACTATTCTATGATCGCCCTACTTTTTCTGATAAAGACTTTGATAGCCTTCATACTCAATGTACTTTGAACAACAGACTGAAGTAGGTCATGGTAAAGAAATTTCACTAGATAAAACCAGGTTGAGTGTGTGCGTAGTATAGATTTACCACAGATAATACTGTACAGGCTTAGGAACTACAGGTCTGGGTTAGGAGTTCTTTACTGAGACTGCTTAGAAGCACTAGGGATACTTGGAACTATCACATTGGAAATCCTTGAAAAACGTAGTATTTTAACGTTAGAAAACCTGAAATTATAACATAAGATATAGAAGGTATGACAACATTGAAAGACTAGGAATTGACACAAATGGAGAAACCAGGTCTTAAAACATTAGAGCAACAGGATATTGCAACATAAGAAGACTAGGAATTAACACATCAGACAACTACGTATAACAACAATTGAACACTAGGTTCTTTTACATTGGAACATTAGGAACAGCAATACCAGAATAATAGATCAATGATATTGGAAAACAAGCTTTGCAATCAATAGGAAATTGGCTAACAAAACATGGCCACTGGTACAGAAACAGCCAAGGGTGTAACTAAAAGTTACCTGAATGAGGAATTCTTCACTGAGGTTGCCAAAAAACTAGGATTACAACTAGAGTCTTGGTCTGAAGGTAGGGGCAATGAGGGAGGTTATCATATGACGGAGGATTCTCTTGATGCTAAAGGCAGAGATGATCGTTTGAGCGGAGTTTTCAAGTATACAATCACCGGTAAAGACAACGAAGGGAATCAGAGGTCATTTCCTCTTGCTGTGAGATCCAAGCTCAATAATCACGATAATAGTTCTGGATACATTTCATTCTTTGAGCCTTTTGGCAAGGACATTCATAAAATGGCCGAGCAATTTTTGAGGCCTACCCTTAACTTTGTTAGGGCGTCAGAATTGGAGGTTTTGGCAGCCAGACGGGCAATGAAAGATCCACATCTCGCTAGATTCTTGCCTAATGTATATCACACAGTACTCGACACAAAGCGAGAGTGCTTCATAGTAGTCACAGACTTCATCGCTAAAGAGCAAACCTTAGTCGGTGGGGACCTGGAAATTAATACTTGGAGTGAGGAACAATGTTTCAGGGTCATACAGGTATGCTAGCTGTTTTTCATGACCTGAATATGTGGAGTTTTATTAGTAACTTTAACTGCCTCTTTTTAATGAATCGTGACTTGCTTTTGTGTTATAATGAACTTATTATTGAGGGAGAAAATGATTATTTTCAAATGTAAACTTCATATGCATTATATGGTTTAAGTTTCACCAGAGGCCATACTGTTGCCTGAAATAAGCAATGATTCAAAACATTTGTGTGTAGGGTAAATTCATCCTTGTCTAAACTAATTGTTATTAGACATATACCCATTAAGTACATACATAGACATGCATGCAGGTATTCATACATATATACATACATACAGACAGACAGGTGCAGAGAGACATACATATATAAAGGTATTCGGTTTATAGTCTTGTATCCACCGAAGTGCTCACACGACCTTCCTCCCCTAGCAGGCCTGTACATACTGAAACCATTTCAATCCACCGAGGGATATTCCAGAGCAGTTTGCAGCATCTAGGTACCCATTTTGCAGCTGGGTAGACTGAGGCAATATGGAATAAACTGTCTTGCCCAAGGACAGACCAAAGTGCCCCGACCAGGAATTATTACTAGTCCAACACCTAACCAACTGAGCTACTTTGTTCCCTTAATATATAAACACATTCATATACATACTCCCTATGATAAGATTATCAGACCAAAGTGCCCCGGCCAGGAATGTTTACTGGTCCAACACCTAACCAACTGAGCTACTTTGTTCCCTTACTATATAAACACATTCATATACATACTCCCTATGATAAGATTATCATCATGTTACCTTTCTTATTGAACAGGAGCTGGCAGTACTTCAATCACGATATCTCGAGAACACACAAGATATAGAGAAGGATTTTGGAGATGCTCTCATAAAACATCACCGCATTCAGTTGCAATGCAGACCATGGTATCGCACTGCCTATAAAATAGGTGTAAAGGAATTTCCACATCTATATACACCAAGGCGGGTAGAAATCATTGAGAAGTACTTGAACAACATGGAGTCAATCACCAAGGAATATGAAGAATATCCTATGACCTTTTGTCATAATGATACCCATGCAGGTACTCAATGATATACAATTCCCATATACTTAGTTTTCTATATAGTCTCCCTTCTTTTTCGTCAATATTGTATTCTATTCAAAGTTACGTTTATGAAAGAAGGAAATAAAAACATACAGACTAAGATCTTTAAATATTAGTCAATGCAAATGGTTGTTTCAATTGGATTCTGGAAACTGCCTCCATGGCCCAGTGGCTGAATGTATTGATCATTGAATTTCGTTATTTTTCTCACTTTTCTGCCATATTATGGCTATGTCATGACAAGCCTTCTGTGCACTGGTAGAGACCGAGTAACTGGTGAAAACAAATGCCTAGGCCCAAGTCACTGGCAACTTTATCACATGCCCCGGGTGCACATTGAATGCTTGCTGTGTGTCACCAATGCTCAAGATTCAGGGTTTGAACCCACGTCGAGGCAAGTGTAAAAGTTGCTAGAGACAGGAGGCTAGTAGTTTTACAAGGTTCCTCAGTGTATTGCATAATTACCTATAAATCAGTCTATAATGATTTGTATATACAAATTTGTGATCAGTAACATTCCATTCCATTGCGAAATGTTTTCTCAATTTATCACATCTATCATCCATTGTTATATTTGCATGTTAAATGCAGTCAGTAAATATACATACAAACAGTAAGTCCACACATGATTTTCGACTGCAAAGCGAGGCATATAAGAAAGTGACCAATGAATTCAGGTTTGTCGCTGTGTTTTGCCATTAACCCCCTTAACCTTTATGTGGCAGAAGTGCAGATTAATAAAATTCCAAAATCATGCTCCAATCATAATTTTCTATATTGTCTCTACTTATTTCTTAGATATGCCAAAGGAACCCATTTTCAGAACAATAAAATAAATTAAGTAACTTAACTTCTTGTAGCTTAATCAGAGCACTATTTTTTGTGGTACATTACTTCACTCTTTTCCTTATAGGAAATCTTTGGTTACGGAAAGACCCAGAGGAGGGCAAAAGCGACCTTGTTCTCTATGACTGGGAATTGTGCTGTATAAATGTTCCCCAAACTGGTCTAGCCGAGTTCATGGCGATGACTCTCAAACCACAAAATACTCCCTCTGAACAGCTACGAGAGTGGATGAGATACGTGCACTACTATCAGCACCAGGTTCTCAACTGCATCAAAGGACGAGAGCAGAGACTTGTGGAAAAAATACAAAACAGAGATTTGTTTGAACGCATGTTTTATCTACAGGCGATGCAAGAGTTAGGGAATAGACTCTACATGGTTGCCGCTGTGCCACAGCCACTACGTCCAAGTGCATTTTCGATTCTTATTGAAAACACTCTTCTGTTTATTGAGGGTCAGGAAGACGAGTATGACAAACGGGCCTGACCTACGGGTTTTTTACATTCACTACAAAATCATACGCTACAAGGTAATCGCTGAGTTCCAGTCATACACAGTGAAAATAGTGAATGACCCAAACTGCCCCCTTTGTGACATTAAAGTATAATCCAGAGTACATGTCTTTCTGATATGCCAACAAATAATTAAAAGTTAGAGATAATATCTTGTCTCATTAGTTTCATAGAAATAGTATTAAACTGTGAGCAATTGAAAAAACCCTTTGATGGGCCAAATGTAAAGTTTCTTATATAACACTAATAACGAACAAAATCAGAATAGGCAGGAGTAAATACTAAAAAAAAGGAAAACAAATATCTCGTCCACCAACAAATGTAAGCACTATGCTAAGCACTATTCATTTCAATCAAAATAGCAAAATATGTATATTGAGTTGGATGTATATATATATATTTATATATATATATATATATATATATATATATATATATATATATATATATATATATATATATATATATATATATATATATATATATATATATATATACTGTACACTGCCTTAATATTCCGTGCTTAAGTAGTACGGATCTCTTAAAATCAAAAAAGTCCGGTGTATAAATAGTCCGGATTCGATCCCCTCATGCAGCGACATCTACCGATCATGATGTAAACTTTTTTTTGTCAAGTGAACCGTCGCGGCGGCCACGTGACCACGCTCGAACTTGTCTGCATTTGATCATTAGATTCCATCAGGGAGCTTCCATACGATAGAAGCTCTCTGATTGCAGTCAAAATGTTCAAGCTGCCTGCCACATCAGGTGAGAACAACTCACCTAGTTGCCATTAGCAACCAGGTAAGACAAAGGAATGAATGTCACAAACATTCATGATGGCTTCATATTCAGGAAGCACTAAAACAAATGAATGGGAAAGGGATGGGTTAAAATGGCCAAACAAGAGCTGAAATATTTCATTTAATTATATTAGCAAAGTTAAAGGGTTAAAAAAAGGCATTAGAGAGATGATTTGATAGAGAGTTAATTCTGCATATATGACGCCTGTGAAGATGATAGTGGCGCATCCTATTGTCTGACGGAGAAACTAACGGACAAAGGGACGAGCGTAGCTCCCCTTCTATTTTTTTTTACATTACATTTTTGTCCATTTTTAAACACTGTTCTAGAACCATTGCATTATATTCTATATGAGTATTGCCATTGAAGGAAACTGATACAGAAGTTAGTTTGCTCATTTACGGAGTGTAGAGAATATTTGTCATATAGATTTTGGAAAGCTAAGGAAATATCTCTACAAAAGCCGTTTTAATGTTGATAGTGTCCTTGGCATAAAACAGCTCCCATCTCAAGCAGAATATAAGGGCTTTATACAAAGGGGCCCTGGCCATCACTGATAAGAGTGAGACACAACCTATCATAGAACGTCACATACAGAATTGCACACAAATAAGGAAAAAAATACGGGGACGGTCTGGAGGTGGTTGTAAAAGGACTTCATCAGTAATACTCATAGCTGGGAATATATGCCAAATTTTGAGCAAATCCGTCCACGAATGGTACCAAAAATGCATCTTAGCACCGACTGTAACAGCTGTTTATGTAATAGTCACGGTTTAAGTAATATTCAATCGCTTACATAATAAAAAGTAACTGCTTAAATGTAATAACAACCGCTTGCGTTATACAAAAATTAACCCCTTGTGTTCGAAAACCGCTTGCGTGATGAAAATTAACCACTTATGTAACACCAACTGCTTGTGTTATAAATAATATTGCCTATGTAATAAAAAAAACGTTGAAGAAAAATAGTTTTGTTATGGGCCTGCAATGCACACATAACGGACCTGCAGTTTTCTACAGCTCAGACTTGTCTAAACTAATTTCATTAACCGCTACCAAACAACCTTCTAAGCATCGTCAAACACTACCAAACGACCAAAGAAGCATTCAAACTCCACCAAACCACCTCCCAAGCATTGCCAAACAAGCAGAGAATCATTCGAAATCTAAGGGCGGGTGGGTGGATGTGGAATTTCTTGTAGAGGTGAGGATGTGTAGGAATAAGGGCAGGCGCAGCGGTATCCAACTCACACCAATGGCGAGAGTGAAGTAAAAACAAGTGTTGTGAGGGGGAAGGAGAATTGGTTGCACAGCTGCTAAGGCATGTTTTCACTCTATATCCAACGTTATGCAACATCACTCAATAACCATGATTGATTCTACTGCTATATATCAATATTGTCAGTATGGTAAGTATGGATTTGGTAATGCCATAGAGCAACAAGTGCGTAGGAGAACAATACTAGATGATTTCTCACACATGGGATATGTACTTTTCTTATTCTTAGAAGTAAGAAGCAGAGGTACATTGGTGACATAGTGAAGGAGGATAAAAGTAACACCTTATAGTGCAGTGAGAGAGATTGACAGTATCTTCACCTATCAATTCCTATGCAGACATTCTGAGATGGACACCAACTTTTGACTCAGGGTCTAAGGAATCTGCTATGTATATATATATATATATATATATATATATATATATATATATATATATATATATATATATATATATATATATATATATATATATATATATATATATATATATATACATATATATATATATACATATATATATATATATATATATATATATATATATATATATATATATATATATATATATATATATATATATATGTATATATATATATATATATATATATATATATATATATATATATATATATATATATATATATATATATATATGTATATATATATGTATATATATATATATATATATATATATATATATATATATATATATATATATATATATATATATATATATATTAATGAAAAGCAATGTTAGTATTAGTCTTACCTGAAACGTTATTGGCAGACCAATAAGGAAGCCAACAAAGCAAGAAAGTCCGGTAAATGGAACCTGGTACTTTTTCAGATACTGTGGCCACTGGTCAGTGAAGCTACTTGTGAGTGTTTCAAAAACAGCGAACTAAACAGGAAAGAAATACAGAGACCATAACAATATTTGTTATTGGAAAAATTCGTAAATGGTATTTAATGCCCCAAATCTCTAACGCACTAAAAAGGTTTAGAGCAAATACTGCAAACTGTCGATTTGCCAAGTTCAATAAATCACAATGCGTTTCATATTTTTACTGGGGGTACTCACAATCATATGATGATATTATCTCTTTGAACATATGTACATTTTTCACAGTTACATGCGCTTGTATTGCGAAAATTTTGTCTTCTGCTTATGTTTCATATATTAGGGAAATGACAAACACCAGCTTTTGGATAAATACTCGTTGCCTGCCTAGTTGACCTAGTTTCACCAGTAGGTCACTCTGCAAACTTCGTGGGTGTTTGCATCCATTCGGGCTAGCTTGCGTTAGTCAATTATCACACGCTGTTGCTGTGTGTTATTTAATTAAATAACACCCACTGTTAAGGACTAGATTCTGTCGCTGAGGAGTAAGTATAACATGACGATTATTATATGGCCCTTGACCAACCAGAATCAAGAATATTCATGTGAGGAATAATAATACACATTAGCATACTTTTTAGTTAAGGACCAGATTCTGTCGCTGAGGAGTAAGTATAACATGACGATTAATATATGGCCCTTGACCAACCAGAATCAAGAATATTCACGTGAGGTATAATAATACACATTAGCATACTTTTTAGTACTTTTTAGTATTGTGAATACTATATAATGTTTGGTGCGGATATCTTGCATACTCAGTGTGCAATTTCTGTGTTGATACACTACTCAATATACAAGTACGTTTGTAGATGCAAAGCATCAATAGTCAAAAGGCGGGGCCAAGTTATTTATGAACTTGTGAGGGAACCGGATGTATAAAGAACATTAACATTATAGAGGAAAATAATTTATAATGACTAGATTTGTATCATTTTTGTAGAAATGAAACAAATATCGGAATTCTAGGCGCAAGCTGGAGACTTCGAAATCTCTTGGGTGCGAAGCATCAGCCATGAGTTTGGTTACGAACCAGTTTGGTTACGAAGTCTCCTGATTTCATTCTATACACATAGTAATTTTTTTCTTTAGTAATTTTCCTTCCTATACTGAAAAATATACTTTATGCCCGCTTAAAATATTTTATATATTTGAAAACTTCATGCTAAATTAAAATGAGGAAGGCACGATTTTCCGCGGCAAAGGCAACATTTATATTATAACTAATCAGAATAGAGAATTATATTCAGTCCGGCCTCAGCATTTCCAACATGGCCGTCCGGACTATGAACATATCAAATTGGCTTCCCAGATAGGCGCGGCCTGAGGGCCCCGCCAATTACAGACCACTATGTATCCACTGAATATAAGTACATGTGTACATACCTGACTGTCTAATCCTAGAGTCAGCAGCATTACAAAAAATAGTATTGCCCAAAGAGGGGAATATAGGAAGCCTCGTGAGAGCACCCGGATAAGCCACGAATACGAGTCCGGGACCTAAAATTGACGATGTTAACTGTAAGATTAGTATCCAAAGCATTGGATACGCTATACCAAGTAAAGTAAGACTTACATCTTTCTGCCTACAACAAGAGTTTATTCGTACCTATCAATTGAGACCAGATTGATAACACATTGGTTAACACCTATTTCAAACAGGTGTTAACAACTCTTTAAGATTGGAGTTTCACAAATAAGGATTTGGCTATATTTACATATTGACACGTCACTCAGTTTTGGTAAAACAAATATTTAATTTGTCGGAGAATACTTAAATTTCATTTTATTTCAGAACATAAAAGTGATGTCACTTTGACGTGAGTGCTTAATGGAATTTGTGAAAACGCATCAATACCATTTTACCCCTATTGGCAGCCTCGGCCAGTCACAGGCCTGGAATAAGGTTGGGCTATACATTGAGCAAGAGCTCTCAGCCAAATACGTCTTGGTTTACGATCGCTGGAAGGCAGTCAACTGTGGTAAAAACTGGTGTACGTGATATCAGCCTGAGTGCTATGAGGGTAACACCTCGCGTATATCACATCGCAGGTTACTTGGGGGTCTATCCATCACTTAGCTAATGCAAGCAGATACCTACCTTGTGTAATGACGTCATCCACAGCTAGATTGGTCTCGTGTGCCATAAATCCGATCACTGCGAAGATAACAAATCCACCCAGAAGGACTCAATTCTAGAAGGGAAAGTGTGCATTGAGCATGTAATATTTTAATGGAAAACGCGAAGGTGTGCGGAGAAAGGCGCCCGCGACCGCATGTCAATGGCTGTTATAGTTCTATCTCACTATACTCTATTGATAACTTGAACAATTGAGCTTTTGTTGTAGTTAGATATGATCCCATGATATGTTGTGTGCTTCATGCACGAGTCCACCCAGCTGAACGGCACCAGCCCACCCTGCCCCCCTCCCCCTGATTGTTGGGGCGCAACAGCTTAAAGAGACTGGCACTAGTCTATGCAATGCAAAATTCACGCGTACATGTCTCAAGGGACTGGCATGCTAGTCTATTCCTACACGCGGTGGCGAGGGTCCGTCGCCGAACAACACCGCAACAAGTAATCTCCATTTTCTTATGAGTAAGACACTAGCGACGCCAAATATACATTGTATTGACAGACAATCATAATAGGATGATTTTAAACTTGATAAAACGCATTATATATTTAAATAGGAAAAAAGTACCACACAATGAGGTCACTTTGTATTCTAACCCAGTAAATCGGTCACCTAGGAACGCAGATGTATCCTTCCATTTATGAAGAGAAAGTTCTTTACTAAAACGGCTATATCACAACATTGAGGGCGCCTAACTAGTAACGAAGCCAAGGATACAACATTATACTGACAGACAATCATGATTGAATGATTATAAGTGTTTAAAAAACGCATTGTACGGATATTTCTGTGGTCACGTGATCAATATCTGTCCGCAGCCTATGCTAAGTATAGGAAAAACAATGATTAAGCGCGATACCGATGTTGAAGTAGTGTCCAAGGCCACAACCAATCAGAGAATTGGGCGCACGAACGTCCAGGAAACTTGTACCGCAGTTGATGAGAGGGACAAGCAGTGCATCTCTGAAAACAATGAACCCGACCTAGTACTCAATCCCTTGTCCGAATAACACTACGATTTACTAACAATTACATATCTATATCCTCCCCCAACCATTTGTGTGTATATAAAGCTGAATGCTGAATGCATTATAAGAAATCGGCTAGGGATAAATCGGATGTTAAAGTGGATCACAAATAAAGAATGTCAGGTTATTTTGAGTCGCGAACCTTTGAAAAGAAACAATGCATTAAACAACTCGACTTTTTGATCTCTTTTAAATTTTAGTTCAATTTTCTCTAACAATTCAATAAAAATCAACTTTTATTTACAATTTAATTTTCATTTACGTTAGACACATGCATAATAACTGAGTATAGATATCTTTTAACCATTCACATACAAACTTCACAACATCTCAAATGAACAATACATTTCAAGCAAAATCCTGAAAATCATTTGGGTGCTTGTGATTGAATGTTTTGGCCATTGAAAATATGACCTATTTTTATTTGGCTATGCTATCAGACATCAGTAGGATAAATGTATTGCATTTGTTTCAAACAACTGTAGTCTTTAAGAAGCCAAAAATTGTAGGTTCGGGTGATATGATGTTGTCCTAACTAGGCGCGGAAAGTGAAATGGATTCAGGATTATGGTAACATTTTCTGCCATTCCAGGACAGGTTCAACCTTGACTAGCCAGTAAGTCATGGCATATAGGAATCTGGTGTACAAGGTAAAAGTCACCGACGTTCACGTATACTACGTTGTTGTCACTGTTCGCGCATACCTCAATCGATATTCAAGCCGATGCCTTTTGCGGTGGCTAGACAATGTGAGCCGCCGAATGTACGATGCACTAGGCCACTTGGCCAAGGAGGCAGACTCCTAAGTAGGTATTGCTTATACCTTAGTTTTAAACGGTGGGCAATTAGTATAGCAATACTCAGTTGTTTTGAGTCCTTTGTATGGTGTTTAGTTATTAGGGGTTTTCAACAAAATAAACGAATCAAAATAGTTGTGCCTACTGTTATCGTATTTAGTTGCATGCTTTATAATACGATACTTCTCAGGTTTGTATAGAAACCAGGCTAAATAATCTATGAGGGCCCACAGGGTGATACAACAGAGCAGAACAGCTCTTCTATTACATTGGTAGGTCAGGCATGTTTTGGTATGTTATTCATGTGTGTTTTTATTTAGTTGCATACTTGATAAAATGATTCGTGTCAGGTTTGTATAGAAACGAGGCCAAAAAGTCTGTAAGGTCCCATAGGATAATTCAACACACCGGAACAGCTCATCCGACTTGACAATTGTATTGTCTCAAACAATAATGAACACCAGAGGGCTTACCTAATAAATAACTACGCCAACGCACAGAGTGGTGAGCAGACACAACATAGTGCTGGAAATAAGATACTTGGGTCATGGTTTGCTAGGTCGCGTTTCCAAGCAACCAGTTCATGGGAAGTTTGGATGCGGTGTTAGAATGTGTGTTTATCATCACGTTTTCGGCCACAAAAATGGGGACTAGCCAGTTGGCAAAGGTGAAAAAAAGAAGTACCCAAGAAAATCTCCGACAAATATCCAGGTAAATCACCGACAAACACCAAATCGTTGGCAATGTACCCATGGGACTGTAATCGAAATGAATTTTATTGTATTGTTGAAAGTAGGAATAATAAAAGGGCAATGGTTTAACGAATTCACTCACTATCTTGGCAGCCTGTAAGAGGTCGCATGCCAAAAAAGAAGAGTGGTATAGGTTTCAAAGTCACCTCATTGTTAACGATAACAAGATGTATCAAATGCAAATATTTGCATTTATGTTTTACTCCTATCTGAAAGTGTACTCTAATTGCTTTCATTGTTGGACAATACTATAGTTCAGTCAATCTACGCTGAAAATGGCCTAACCTAGAACAAATTGCTACAGAAGTTTTTTTGCTTAGACTGGTCAATTGGACCTGACTGAACATTATATCAAAAGTTTCCCGAAAGTTACCCCCACCCCCTAAGGACCCTAATTTGCATATTTTCAGCTAAAAATTGCCAAAAACATATGATTCTGGGGATTTCTTCAGCAATTTTTTTGTTTTTGAGAGTTGAACCTCCAATGTTGGCATGTATGTACTACAGATGTTGTTTGACATTGCTATGAAAAAATATTTTCCAAAAATGCATCCTAGTGGTCAAATTTGGGACAAAAATATTTAGAAAGTGCTAAAAACGGACATTTTTTGCTACGTTGCTGATGAAAGAAGCCACCCTACAGACTGAAAAAATATTTTAACACCAAGGTTTAAGATTAAAAAACTGCCCTAGATTGTACTAAGCCCCAAAAAACTAATATCGGTGATATTTTGGTAAAACCTGATTTTTGGGGCATTTTAAATGAAAAATGAACTGAAACATGCAGCAATTCAAGATGGCCGCCATGTCAGAATTAAAATGGACAGCAATTTTTCCATGTCTGCTTTTATTGGCAAACTAAGTGTAATGGACATCATTAACCTAATCTGAAGTCAAAAATTATAGTTTCCTTGCTGCAATATTAATGCTATCTCCAGGGCTTGCTCTGGTTACCCAAAAGAGAGGCTCTGTTCTTTGAAGGTCTTGTCCTAATGGAAAGGCCCTCAGACGTCCATAGACAAAGGCTTACTAAAAAAGCCTCAAAATTAAATTTCTGCTAGTCCGCAGGTGTCCCGCTAGGGGCAGCACCTGTAGCGGCTGCAGATAAGGACGGTCGGCGCATGCGCACCTAACATCCTCTTCTTTTAACATATAGGGCGAATGCCCCCCTTCAGGAAAAAAAATTCCAGGTCCTAGGGGAGGATGCAGAAGGGAGGGCAATGCTCGCAGGTAAGTATTTATTATAAAAGAGAAATTACTTCTAATTTCCTGTTATATTACTAAATCCTTACCTGCTCACATTTGAAGCAGAGTACCACCGTTTAGCATAAGCTGTGGAAGGATCTGGAATCACTTTCTAGCCGCTGTGCCGGCCGCCACCAACCCCGCTCTACTGAAACGTCCCTTCATGGCAGGGAGGTCCTTCAGGTAGAAACGTGCGAAGGTCTGAGGGCGACTGCAGGCTGCAGCATCCATAATCTCTTCAAACGGTACACCTTCTGTGGTCGCCCAAGTGGTCGCGACCTAGAGCTGCACTCACCACTCACGAACTCGAGTGACTCTAGCACTGGGGCAAACTCGCCGAGCTCGAGCTGAAATGTTCAAATCGTGACCTCGTCTATGTTGGGAACAAAAACGTAACACAGAGCACCTAACATACATTATAAACATACATAACTGCTTATCGCTGTCATGTCTTCTTTACAATCTCCAATGTATACATTCAAGCGGCGTTGAGTGTTATTCTGACCTTTGCACCTCGTCAGCATGTTTTAAAATTAAATAAACATGGCAATGTTAATAAATCTCCGCCAATAAATATTTATTTCTTAAAAACCGAGCTAGGAGTGAAGGATATGGACTGGTTTTTATCCAGTAAGATGGAAGGGATGAGACAAACTCCTCCATTTTTCCATCTCAGGTGGCTAGGGTCTATCCTGCAAGAGTGGACCCAGCTCACCCGCCTAGCTGACGCTAGTTGTATGAGAAAGGCCGTCTTGATGGCAACTGACTTCAAGCGGGCCGCACATAACGGCTCGAACGGCGGGCCCGCCAGGTACTTAAGTACCGTCGGAAGGTCCCATGTTTCCCTGAGAGTTCTTGGCCTGGCCGCCACAATGAAGATACCCTTCAAGAGGGTAGAGAGATCGGTGTTCGAAGACACCGTAAACCCATCCGGAAAATCCTGGTGTATAGCCGCAATAGCCAATCTATACCCTGCAAAAGTGGACGGGGCTAAGGGTTTCCCCTTATGCTGGATTGTCCGCAGGCTTTACAGAAATTCCGCTACCTCTGTTAAAGGTGCGTTAACAGGGTCCACACCTCTGTCCACACACCACCTTTGGTAGTGTCCAAGACGTTCTTGTCCCCGGACAGGTGGCTGGCCACAAGAAAGATGTTGTGTTGCCTGCACCATGCCCAGTGCCAGGAGGCACAGAGACGGGGACTGGGTCCTACTCTCCTTTTTTATATAGGCAACCATGGTGGAATTGTCGGAAATGACATCCACAGCAGTGCCCCGCAACTGAGGAAGGAAATGCTTCAGGGTTAGCCAGACCGCTTGAAGCTCGAGCCAATTGATGTGTTGCTTGACCAATGCCCGGAGACCACCCAGTCGCCTAGGTGGCCTCCCCACCCTTCCTTGGAGGCATCCGTTACGATCGACATAGTCGGATCTGGGTGCAGGAAGGGGCAGCCAACTCGCAGGTTGGTCTGTGACGCCCACCACTCTAACTCGGCGAGTGTCGCCTCGTTCAGGTAGATGCGTACGAACAGGCTGTCCGAGACCTGTGTCCACTTGTCGTGGAGCATTAGCTGGATTGGCCACGTGTGGACTACCGCCATCGGGACCAACTTGCAGAGGCTGGACAGGTGTCCTAGAAACCTCTGCCAGGTCTTCGCCGGCTGGGCAGTTCTTGCCAGCAAAGAGGCCGCTAGGCGGGTAGCCCTGAGGATCCTCCTCTCACTCGGGAACACGAGCATATTCAGGAGGTCCAAGGTCGAACCCAGGAAGGACGGGGCCTGAGTGAGGGTGAGCTGGGATTTGTCCTCGTTCACAAGAAATCCTAGCTTGTTCACCCAGAATAGCGTCAAGTCGCGGTGACGCTCCACCAGGGATTTTGACTGACTTTTCATCAACCAATCGTCCAAGTACTGGTGCATATTGACACCTTGTACTTTGAGGAAGGCCTCTATGACCGTTACGATCCTTGTGAAGACTCTGGAAGCCGTCGACAGACCGAAGGGGAGCACCAGGAACGCGAAGGCCCTGCCGTTGTATGCGAAGCGGAGGTACCTGGTATGCTCTGGCACCACAGCCACGTAAAACTAGGCGTCTCTTAAATCTATAGAGATCGCCCACGTTTCGGACAGACTTAAGTCCCTCAAATGTTCTGAGGTGTTCTGTCGTTGCTCTCACTCAGCCAAATGCCTCAGCAGCTAAAAGAGCAGTTGCTGAAGTTGTTTTAAATAATTTGGAACATCAGAGTTGCCGAAGGATTCAAACAGCCCTGACTCACTCAAAACATGTAGATATCACTGATAAGCTGCCTCCCCTAGGCAATCCATAACTGTTTGCAGTGTCTCCATCTATAAGGAAGGGGGCACCTCGAATTTGTTGAAAGCCTTGAGGTTGAGAATCGGCCTCCAGCCACCCGATTCCTTGGCTACTAGGAAAATCGGAGAGTAGAACCCGGGCGTCTCTGGAGACACCGGAATCTCTCTTATGGCGTACTTGTCAAACATGGACTGGAGACCTCTCTCGAGGTCCACCCTTTGGGCCGGATTTTGCTGCCCTGGACTATATTCTCAAGTTGATAAGGTGCCAGTGTAAAGGGGACTGCTCCACAAACAGATGTAGCTGTCGAAAGCAAGGACGGAAATGCACAAATGTCTGTAGTGAATGTCGTGGTGAGGACTGCTCTAATAGCACATCTATAATTGAAGTGACTGAGGATGACACAGACTTGGAAAGTGTAATTGTAAAGCTAATTTATTGAAGTAAGTAGGAATTATTTGGCTACAGAAGCAGGAATGCAAACCAATTTCCAAGGGGGATTACAATGAAAAGGTCGAAAGTATTTATTTTGAGTAAAATCCGGGATTATTTCATGTCAAAAGTCTATTTTCAGTAAAATCAGGGACCAATTCATCTCATGATGTCATAGTGACATCATATCATGACGGAAGTAGCCTGATTTGATAGATTTATATCCCATTCCTATCAGATATGGATCTTAAAAGCACCCATTAAGACATTTTCTGTACATTGACTTCTGACTTGGCGGCCATTTTGAATTTATGCAAATTAGGGCCCTTAGAGGGGGTAACATTCGGAAAACTTTTGATATGATGTTCAGTTTAGGTCAAATGTTCCAGTCAAAGCAAAAAAACTTTCTGTAGCAATTTGTTCTAGGTATTTCATAATTTGACTGGACTACTAGTAACTATCACTATGGTATAGTATAAGCAGACTTTCCTTACTAGTCTAGATTTTTAGGCTGGCATATGTATTCTTCTGTCATGTTTTCTGTTACAATGCATGTGGTGGTCAAACTGGCCTGAGTGTCCAATTTAGTTCACATTCACATTACCAGGTGAACATATGACTTAGTTTGAGTATGACAGCCTAGCTAATACTTTGTATTTATGACCCCTGGACTAGACCTCATCATGCACCCGAAGGTGGGATGCTTACTGGGCTGCTCACAGAAACCAACGAATATGGGAAACCCTAGTGACGCCATCGATTTCTCATTGCTGGTACTACATCAAAACGGTTGCTTAACTCAGATGGGAACATTAACTAGTCTAGTCTATGTTATTACCTGTAGCAGTTGTGGTTAAACTTGTTGTAACTGGCCATGGTGATCAGACCTCCCCAGCCAGGCCCTAGAGAAAAGAAGATCTGCAGGCAAGCCTCGCCCCATACCTGTGGCAAATACAACATGAGAAAACGGTCCCTTTATGTTTGACAATAAAGTGTTATGAAACTACATATGGCACTGATTCCACTAGATAAGCCGGGTATACTATACGCGTGTAGTATCTAAGTGAGGACACAACCAAAGAATGTGTGCATACCCTGTAAAAAGTCTTCCAAATGATAGTAGCAATATGGCGTAGTCATGTCATCCCAGAGTAGGGGTCTCTTATGACAGGCTGGCAGGCAGGACTGGAAATGTGTGAGTTTAACACCTGCGTTTAACTGGGGAAAAAGGTCGAGCCTGTTTCATAGTCTAAATCAGTTGGAAAAGTACTTCCTGGGTTAATCAAGAGTTACACATTTTGGGAATATTATGAGTTAATCAAGAAACTTCATTTCAAATATAACACGATTAATTTGATTAACACTGATTGAATGCTTTGTACAGATCTATGGTTGTCCTTAAAAATATCACCATTCAGTAGCGTTCCACGTTTTGGACTTTTCGGGGTATGCTGTCAATCTGAACAGCCTTTAACATATAAGAAATAGAACATCGACTACAATATCAATGATGTTGAGAAATTGTGCATACAAACGTTTTGAGGTGAAACACAATCTATAACTATAAGAAATTTTGTTGAAAAATACGTTTGTTCCTTTTTTCAAATGAAATTAATGAATTCACTTAATATATAACTTACCTTAAATTCTGTCAGCCTTGACCATTGGGGTGTGACATAAAAGAGTATTCCCTCCTTAGCGCCAGGTAACATCACACCTCGAATCAGCAGAATTAACAGGACGATATAGGGCATGGTAGCAGTTACGTACACAACCTGCAAGATAAAGGATTTACAAACATTTAACAGTAGGTAAAATCCAAACATGAATTTCATGTTCACTGGCTCTGGAATGATTTGTGTACATGTCTATGTTTACGCAAATTAAATGCATTTTTATAAGAGGGTGTTTAGGGCATGATAATACTTTCAGTTAAGAAATAATGGATGGATTTATTTAATATGTAAAGGTGCATAAAACTCACCATTATGTCGTCAGTTCTCAGAGCTATAAATGTTGCTATCAAAAGGAAGACGAAATAGCCAGGGGTTATATGTAATCCAGAAGGACTTCTTTCACACAAAATGATTTTATTATACGAGGGTGTTTACTATTGTCAGTTCTCAAAGTCATAAATGGACTATTTTGATTCGTGAAGGTGCATACAAGCCATCATTATGGCGTCAGTTCTTAAAGCCATAAATGTTTCTATTAAAAGCAGGGACGAAAAGGTCAGGGGCTATAAGTTATCCAAGAGAATTCTTTTTCACCAAAATGGATTTTATTGGCTAAGATTATCAATTAAGATGTGCTGATTTTAAAAGTATAAGATACCTTTTTTCGAGCGTGTCACCAGCAGCAATTGTGGATTTCAAGATGGCCGCCATTATTTTTCATATTTTAAGGCTTGAATAGTGTACTAAAGACCTACTTCTTATAAAACCAACTGATGTGTGTTGAAGGTGGCAATATCTCAATATAATCGCTCTCAGCCGTCACCAGTGGACAATTGAAATCAAACATTGCAGCCATTTTGGCATGTCCGTTTTGCTCAAAACGTGTCCCAAAGGGGTCAAACAAATACTAACTGTAAGAAGCGCAAAATGCTCATTTATCCCTTTTCTTTCGATACTAACAAAATAATACTTAAACTGACAAAATGAAGAATTATTTATGGAACAAACATACTGCTTAGCCTTAAATTCAAGATATCCTCTAGATCTACCCTTTTAGAGAGGGGAAGTGCAGAAAAATCAGGTCGATTGAATTATTTGATTATACATGTTGATAATACATTCAAGTTCACAAAGGCTTACTGCGCAGTTCAATATTGTAAACACGTATTGGGATTATAAGTCCTAGCGCTTCTGTTGCTGAGTAGAGTACCTACCTTGCCAATAGTTTTGATCCCCTTGGAAATACAGGCAAATACCGCTAACCAGGCCCACAAAAAGACAGAGCACCAGTTCCCAGCGTATCTCCCCCAACTCCTCAATACCAGAACTCAGCTGCAGCACGTTATACCTGGCCAGGAAAAAAACTCTTTGAAAGGCATCAATAATACAGGACAGACAGCTAATTCCTGCACC
>OZ012684.1:76189166-76239403 GCA_963942565.1 Maea johnstoni | reverse complement strand
AGGACAGACATCTAATTCCTGCACCAGTCGACCGGACGTCTACCAGTGCCTGGTTGTACAAACCCCCATGGACAAGATGTCATGGAAACTGGGTGGCAACCGGGCGTACGGTCGTGTATCATGCCCGGGCTGCCCACGCATTTAGTGCAGGAATTAAATGTTGGCACTCTATAGGTCGTAGGCGTATGGCCTCAATTCGTAGTCTACTTGATTGTAATTGCATTTGCACTCAATTAAAGACAACACACCTAGGTAACGAATTCAGGTTAATTCATACTTGAAAATGAGTGATACGTTATTACTAGATAATGAAAGGAAACGGATAATGAAATTTTCTTTCAACTACGATTGACGTTTTACGAACACAGTACGCGTATTATCAAAAGGCATTATGGTAAATCCCTAACTAAATATGGATACGTTTGTATAGAAGGACTTCACTTTCTTGTAGGAATAATTTACAAAAGTAATCGTGACGTGAGAACTGATTACAGCAAATATTCATAACTGCCCCCCACCCACCTGCGTTTCAAAATAGGGTTGTACATGTTGATTTGCATGCATCCATTCATCCATACAATATTGCGCATATCTTCCAAAATAACCTGGAAAATCTATCTCACAATAAAAGCTGTTGTTGTGTCTACAGAGGCCCTGTATCGCACCTGTGAGAATTAAGTAGAGTACAGTTCGTTAAAATGAGCTTAGTTAATATACTATATCAAGTTGCACGTGTGTTCCACCCCTATATCTTCGGCAATGACGGGCGATTTAAAGTCTGCTCAGTTGAACCGCCCCCTCACAGTATACGTGCTTATGCAGATATGACACGATGATATGCGTTATTCTACCCTATTGCACACTGATGATCTCTATAGTACATTCATCAAAGATAACTTGGAACTTTGTAAAAATGTATTCAAGTACATTCACCATGCCCTGGTCTAGAATGAACATCCCACATAACATATTGTTCTATTGATGCTTGTTCGGCTTTGTTCCGTAAACCGTTCCAGATAAATGGCATGGACAGCTCTAAGAATGAAGATTCAACCTTATCACAGGGAGAATCCAAGCAATATATATATATATATAAATATATATATATATATATATATATATATATATATATATATATATATATATATATATATATATATATATATATATATATATATATATATATATATTTATATATATGTATATATATATATACATATATATATACATATATATATATATATATACATATATATATATATACATATATATATATATATATATATATATATATATATATATATATATATATATATATATATATATATATATATATATGTGTGTGTGTGTGTATATATATATACATATATATATATATATATATATATATATATATATATATATATATATATATATATATATATATATACATACATACATATATTTATATATACATATATATATATATACATATATATATATATATATATATATATATATATATATATATATATATATATATATATATATATATATATATATATATATATATATTTATATATATATATATATACACACACACACATTTGACAATGTAAGGTTAGGATGTTTAACAAATGAACTTTACTACTCACTGCCAGAATTCTTCAGCAGCTGTAACTGGCTTGGGGTTTAAAGCTTTTTCAGATAGGAAATGGGAGACATTGCCGTGCTCTGGAAGGAGTGTTTTATTCCCAGCAAGCAGATATGTTCCATTGGTGCGGTTGGTGTTTTTACTGTCGTAGGTAGAACACCTGTATGTGTTCCATGAATTATCACAGGTGGCCCAGGGCAGCTGACTGGTGAACGACATGGCCAGGAAATACAGGATCCAGGTGATGATGATATTGTGGTAGATGCAGACGATGCCTGATATCATCACCATACTCCAGCCAATACCTATGAAAATGATGAATATCGAGAAACGATTTCTTGCTAAAGGCTTTTCTTTGATTAGAAAAATGTAATATAGCAGCATGTTAAGATGACCATTTCCTCAAAAATAGCATTATAAGGCAAGTTTTGTTGAAATTAAGTAAACAACATGTCTAAGTTATTTCTTGTGTTCCGATTTAAAACATACTGTCTAAAAGGATCAAGTCGTATCAAAATAGACGATTATAAATGCTGGCTACTTAAAAAGTACCTTTTCAACCTTTAATAAGCTACTATTTCAGATTGGGAACCTACCTTAATCAAGAGCATGCGAATGAAGATACTAAATGATAGTTTCGGTTCTAGTGATTATCAACATCAGCACTGAACTGTGGGAAGATGTGAGAACTTATCAGCATCTTTTCAGTGCACCATGGTATGCACTTGTAAGACGTTCTGAACAAAATGAGCATTCTTTACAATGCAAACCTTATAAACGCATTTAAATCTTTGTATTTAGCTAAATATCTGTTTTCGGCATTCCATTTGACATAACCACTTACCTTTAAAAAGAGGGCATATCATCCATATTTTTACCGGGCTAAGACTCACAAACTGGCCAAGTGACACCTCTAAGAAGAACAGTGGAATACCGCACAGCACCAGGAAGATGAAGTATGGGATCAAGAAAGCTCCTGTTGAAAGATTTCAACTCAAATCAGAGTCAATACGTATTTTAATCAGTTTGAAATACATCAGGAACGCATATGTAACCATGTTTTAGTTGTTTGGTAAATTTATAATGCTGCTTACTCTTACATAGTAGTAGTAGTAGTAGTAGTAGTAGTAGTAGTAGTAGTACTTTATTGACTTGTTCATAATAAACAAAAATGTACATACGAATAAAGCATGAAAAAACATTGACAAAAATTAGCAACTTAGTGAACTTGAACAAAAAATAGCACCACATAGATAAAGATTACAAGGCTTACCCTTTGCTAACAAAAGAGAAATTAAGCTTTTTTAGTAAAGCAACCAAAGAAAAGTAACTTAACGGTTACTAGGGTTAGCATGGCCTGATGGGTACTATAATACTCAAAAAATCAACATTATGTTGGGCTAGAATCAGTGTCCTTAAACATTAGCGGCCTAATACCGATTAGTCTTTCGCCCTTTTACAGGAGATTATCCTACTCCTTCTCTATTAAATATGCGCGTTTTTTACATATTGCATAGATGAT
This sequence comes from Maea johnstoni, assembly GCA_963942565.1. Classification (NCBI taxonomy): domain Eukaryota; kingdom Metazoa; phylum Annelida; class Polychaeta; order Spionida; family Magelonidae; genus Maea; species Maea johnstoni. The sequence continues at coordinate 76,236,248 of OZ012684.1, read as the reverse complement.
ACCCTGCTATTATCCATATGTCTGTCATAACATCTATGTTGACACCTTCGATCGGCTTTCCTAAAAGCCAGAAGAATAACTGGTCTGTTGCATTCATGCATCTCTCATAAAATGAGTCATCAACCTTGGCAATTTCTTTAAACAGGATTTCTTTCAAGCCCTCATTTTCTGGACATTGTATGACCAGGTGCCTGAGGGTTTCTGGGATACCCAGCTCACACCTTGAGCAGTTTCTTAAACTATTACTACCACCTCTGCACCTGGGGTCATCGTCCTTTAAGAGGCTGGTGTGACATATCATACGTGCCATGGTTTTGCATATTTTCTGGTGTTGAGGTGCTATGTCAGCAATATGCCACCGTGTTGGACAGGAGATCATTTCTTTTATGAATCATCATCATGCTCTTCCAGCATAGATCATCAAGGTCCCAACCCCTTTCCCATACTAATTTTGACCAGCCCGATTTAGATATTACAGTGACATACCCTAGGGCGATTTCAAGTATGTATTGTAATAGGCCGAACCTGGCAGCAGTATCAAGAAGGTCGAAGATAGGACTGTTGTGCACGTTAGCCCTACATCTGTCGTAATTGTTGACATATTGGGTGATGCGTTCATTAAATACAACTTTGAGTCTATTTCCAACGTCCATCCTGATGAAGGTAAGTAAGAAAAGTAGCTTTTTAATCTGCACGTAAGTGTTTATCCTTACCCAACCTAGGCCATAATAACTTGAACAGGAAGGAGATCTTTTAGGGAACCTTTGTACCCTACGTACAGCATATCTTTCGAAACTTTGGAAATTTGTCTATGCCCTTATCATTAATGAATCAAAGTTCGCAACCAAACGTGATAATGGGCATGACGATAGTCCAGAATATTAAATTACACGTCTTTATGGTGATACCACTCTTTCTGATACCGATTCCTGAAGCCGCGTTAAGCGCTCTTCTGCCCTTACATATCTTTTCTGAAACCTGTTCGTTATCATCATACCTTACACAAGCCTTAACACCAACATGGTCATACTCCAGTTTTTCATGTACACGCTCTTTGCCCAGCTTAAAAATTCTGTATTTAACAGCCCTCTCATGCTCTTTTCTGTCTTCCCCATACACCAGGATGGCCGATTTCTTGGCATTGAAACTAAATCTCCATTTACGTCCAAAATCATGTACTATTTGTAAGACCTTATCAGTTTTGAGTTTGGAGATGCATGCGGAGGCAATGTCATCCGCGTAACCTACTGGGGTGCCGGGATCTTGCTGATAGAGCAGCATAATTTCGATTCCTCCAGTACGTTAAGTAAACCATTGATAAATGCCACATACTTAGTAAGGGAGAGGAAGCCACCCTGGTGTATGCCACAGAGCATGGGGAACCAATGTGAGGTTTTATCCTCTATTCTGACTTTGCTTTCAAAATTGACATAGGCTCTATACATCAACCTCCAAATTTTGCCTGTCAGGCCCAAACTATGCAGCTGAAAAAACAGTCCATCCGTCCAGACAGTGTCATACGCTTTTGACACGTCCAGGAATGTAACAAAGACTTTGCTTTGTTCTTCTTCCAATGCCGAGGCAATGGATTCCTGGAGTAAGAGCGCTGTGTGGACGCATGACTGCTTCTTCTTTCCTGCGCCTTGGAGTTCGGATATGACCCTCTGCCCTACCCACCAACCTTTGATTCTGTTCCATAGAAGAACCTCATATACCTTATTAAAGTTGGTTAGCAGTGAGATTCCCCCTATAGGTGTCAGTTTCAAGGCAGCAGGTACCTTTACCCTAAAGAGTGGGATTTGTATGCCCCGTCTGAAATTAATAGGGACGTATTCCAACCTAATGACATGGTTATAGATCAGTGTGAGTATTTTAACCAGTGCGCTACCGCCATATATCAAGTGCTCTGTGGAAATAGAATCGTACCCACATGCCTTTCTTTTGTGGAGTGTATTAATGGCCGTTGAAACCTCATCCTCTGTAAGTTCGTTTTTGAGAAAGTTATCCTCATCATTACAGGAGTTAAGAGTGGCTACCCTTTCGGTGACTAACGTATAATGTGCATCATCAAAATCATTGCTGACCTTATATATTAGGTGTATAGAGATTTGCGAAATGATCCTTCCACAAGTATGCCATCAAGGTCACTGATGACTTTGCCACTCCTGTCCTTAATTGCTGCGATTCTATTTCCAGAGTTATTTCTTGTAGTTACATTAAAAGGACTTTTCTTGAATGATATTTTAAAAATTTGAACAACGTTCTAATTCTTAGTGACTAAAAGATCCTATTTCAATTTTCAGCGAATCTTCTTTAGCAAGTTGACCTGGTCGCTATAAAAACGTGCGGCGTCGTGAATGGCCGTCTAATGTACCTTTCTAGTTGACGTTCCTGCGAGTGAAAGCATTATACAAAGCAACATACTGTCATATATTTACCTCCTCCGTTGCGCATGCAGAGGTAGGGAAATCGCCAGAGATTGCCCAAGCCCACGGCATACCCGACCAGTGAGAGCAGGAACTCTATCTGTCTCCCCCAGTTGCCACGTTCCTGGTCCTTGCTGGTCGCCACCCCACCACCACAGCCATGTAGTGCTCCCGCTTCTTCAACACACGGATCCTTTTCCGACGCTTCCTAGAATGGATGTTATATCAATTTCAAATCGAAAACAAATTGGACCTCTTCTTGAAGTACCCTCAAAGACCTCCAGTTAATTGATTATATATACCTTCTTGAGTTATTTCATATAACTAAATTTATATGTGGATTTAAACGGTTGAAGACATTACAATAGCAAAACTATTTAAATAAATTTTGGTTTTAGTTTGATAAAAGATTTGAAACGAAACTGACGACGGAAATCAGTAAAACACTTAACTTTACCGTACTTCATTTCCAGAGTGTTAGTTGGTGCTATTTGGTAACAAAATGAGCTATTTCAAGTCGCTTTTAAAGATCGTTCTCTTAACTATGAGTTATATTAACCATAAAATGCACCACGCCTGCTTAAGTGATATTTACGTAGTGCTAGATAAGAATTGGCCTACAGAGCCTTAAAGACTGTGTAGGCATTAACTTCTGACACTGCTAGTATTATGAACCTGATATTATATTTGTACGTGTACTATTATCATGCATACACATGTCATTGGAATAAAATTATATAAAAAAAACTTCTGACTCTGTCGTGTTCCTTTTTTTCAAATTTTGCATAAATGTTTCTATGGATAATGTCTTGGAATTGATTAATTAATCAAACGAGGGATCCTTAGTTTTTGAGTAGAGCAGGCCATTAAGAGGTGGAATTATTTGTAAAGTGCTATTCAGAATATATTATTTGAACCAGCCCATGGCATACACATCTTCATTTGTAGATGTATTTGCTGGTTATATACTTCTATTTATTAAAAAGAAAGATCAAAAGGGTTTGAATAAAAATATTCATTTTTTCTTTTATTTTTAGGCGCTGAAAATATTGTAAGTGTTTTGACGAAAAATTGTGAAATACTCATAAAACAGTACTCATGTTATAATGATTACTAGCAATATGTAATAAAATGTGGGTATCCAGTTGTCCCTAATTAAGAGGCTTTCCTAACAAAACAGTCAATTTTGGGTCTTAACACATAATAGTTCAGGAAATTAAAAAGATACTTTATTCCACTAAAAAGTTAGAAATGCGATGATCGCATGTTTTACTTTGTATGTGATCCAATGTATAAAAAGTCTTGATGGTCATCGTGTTTTAGTTCACGGAAAATTTAATGGACGTTGCTAGTAGCCCTATTTCTTGTGTGTAAGGATATACATGCAATACACAAAGGTTAAAAATCCGTCCAGCCCACGAAGGCTAATAATGGATCAAATATAATCATAAATATACGTATGAATATTATCAAATAGACATTCAATTTTATCATATACATTGTACGATATATTATCTAGTCAATCATAAAAATCTTATAGTGAGTCTTGTATATACTAGTGATGAGACACTTCTTTTGTACACAATGTTCTACTACCCATCTAAAATCGAGCCAGCCGAGTTTATGTCGAATAGGTATACATGACAACTATGGTTTGATAACAATCAGTTGCTAGTTAACATTTGTGACCTCCTGTTGTACATCCTATTGAGACAAAATGATGCAGTTTTTAACAAATCCTCTGATTGAAAGATAACCTTAAGTTGCTCTTAATCAGTGAGTTCTGTAAAATTAGAATATTGCAAATTGGCTAGTTGCAATATGGGATTTCTCAAATCGTCATAAAAAAACATTTTAGAATAAAATGCACCTTATCTTCCACCTCCATATTTTGACACAATATACAGAAACGATTTTCCATTGGAATCTTATTGTGGCGCCCTCTTTCAATTTCAAGGTTGGATGTGCAACACATTAGTTTTGCGACCACTGATCTGTGCGACCTTAATAGAGGTGTAGTTACTCTGACATCAGCTTTGAGTGGGAGACCACAAATAGCATAGAAGGTTCGGATTTTACTGGTGGTTACACAATTATTTGTCCATGTTTGTTGGGCTTTTTCAAGAAGTATGTCATGTATTCTTTTGACAAAAGACACACCAAGACAAAGCTCAAGATCAAAGACCTCAGTGTGGTCACAGTCAGCCATTATCTCCCTGAAGTGTCAATTCCAGTTTTTCCTGCCTTCTAATGCCAGTTTACATTAACATTTTGGGGAGGCGGTCATTTTTCATATATTGAATTTTGTTCCAAAGCCTTACCATATGAGATTGCCTTTTATTGTGTGAACTAATCCAACCCATTAGGGAGTCCATGGCAAGATTTGGCGTATATTTTCGAACCCCTAAAAAGGCACGTCATCGATACAAGTTGTTTTTTTATAACCCCATACTCCATAATCTAAAATACTAGCAATCTCTGTATGGAAAAGTTCGGAATAAGTGGCAGAACCCAGTCCCCCAAAGTTTCTTGACTTACATAGAAGAGCTGAAAGTGCTCTGCTTTCTGAGTGGGCTTAAGCTTGGGCATCGACAGCAAGGTCGTTATGCTCATGAAACAGGAATCCAAGGTAAGTGTATGTTTCAGCAAGATCAATGTCAGTGGGGCCACAATGAAAGTTGTGTTCAACTTGTCTAACACTTTAAGGGTGGAAGTGGACAATTTTGCTCTTTTTTCCATTTAATTTGAGCCGCCAATTCCATAACCATACACTTCAGCAGTTTATGTTTATATCTGCTTCAAAATCACTCTTCTATACTTCAAAGTAATTTTACTCACATGCAACAGTGTATCAACACATACAGCAGTTGATGTTTAAACCTTTTTTTCCTTGATGGCCTCCCTGGTTATGCATGAATGCGTGGATTTGGGTCGCCTATTCAAGCCATCTGTTTACTTAGCCTTACACGAGATTGAAGCTGGCCAAACCCAGGGTTTGTACCTGACTGCTAAGAGAAAATTCCGGCTACCACCCCAGTAGCAGGTTAGAAATGTTTGAATATGAAAGTGCAGACAATTTGCACAACTCCTGCTGGCTTCTATAGTTGCAGCATTCATTGAAGTTCGAACTTCCTAGGTTCACTACTCTCTTTGTAGGTACTTTGACTCACATTGATGTCCGATTGAATTTTCAAGACGCAATATTCAAAATGACAAACATTTAGAACTTTTTGGTATATTAACACTAGGTTAGTATATTAATCAATTTCCTACGCATTATCCGTCCGAAAGCCAGATTGTTTTTATAGTGTCATTTGCCAATACATTGCTTGATCGAAGACATCTTTCCATTAGACAGTTCTTCTAACTAAATGGTTAATGTAAATAGGTTCAAATATGTTTTAGGATCTATTTAAATATTAGATATTAAAGAAAATTCGATCATGGCTACTTTTTAGTCAATACACCTAAGTTGCGACAAGCCAGTTTCAAGTTTGGGAGGAAAAAGGATTACCCGCGAAAATCGAATCCTAACGCCAAGTCACTGGCAACATCCACACATGCCCCGGCTGGGATTCGAACCTGGGTAGTGTATAACGAGCAATAAGTGGCAATGCCTTATACCATTCGGCCATCAGGGGAGGCCCATGGTCACGAAGCCCAGATGCTCAAGTTCTAGTGTTTAATGTAGCGTAATGGTTAATCTGAACACCTGAACACTGATTTCTCGACTGGTTTGCTCATATCACGCTTCAGAGTTTCATGGTTCAAATCTCGACAAAAACAGGGCATCACATCGTCTAGAATGCAGGTGCATATAACCCCCACTAATTGATTGCAATTGGTAATGAGTCGGAATTGTTTACTATCTATAGCTTTCTTCAACTCCATGATCGTTCTAGAACCATATAGGCACAGCATCCAACATATAAAATCTTCGTGACTGCTTCCCAGGTCAACATCCTAAAAAATCTGGGGCTCTTTCATGGTGTCGATGAGAATTGTATGCAGTATGCCTGTGAGGTTATCCATGCATATAATGCCCGGGAAACTAGGTTGGGAATCGGACGTGCGGTGAATTCACAGATTCCTCTTCCTCTAATGTATCCAAATATTCTGGCACAGAAGGTATTTCATTCCATTCAAACCCCCTCTTTCTCTTCCTTCTGGAGCTGCTTCCCATTGTAAGGATACAGTCAGACTCTGCACTGTCAAGGGGTCAGCATCTAAATTCTCTCCTAACCCGAACTCTCAACTACAGGAAACCCTGCTCACCTTTGTAAGAGGAACCCTGAACATCCTGCCACAAATCAGAATATCTATGGGGCATTTGATTGGTTTTACCTGAACTGTCTGACCTACACCTGCAAAGCAAGACAGCTAATGCACAAGAATCACACCTTCCATTCAATACCCTAATTGCAATATAATCACTCATAACTGCTCAATGCTGGCTTCCTGGGTAGCAGGAAACTTCTAATACACATTAGAATACACATTCTGGTGCTGGCCAGGGGAGCATACTTCCCAGGGGGGATCAGATAAACATCACAGCTGGGAGCCTAATCTGCCTACTCTCCAAGAAGCCAGATTTTTTTTAAAGTACTTTTTGTCACTTGTGGTTCTAGTTGATAGTTCTAGTTCAACGGAATGTTTAGCAAACCTTTTCAGCTTTCACATATAAACCCCCCAAAAACACCCTATTTAAAGGTGCGAAGGTACCGAGCCCCCTTAAGAGACACCAGCGAAAATCATCTGATTTTCGGCTTATTTAAAAGGATGAGGCTTATATAGAGTGACTAACTGATACAACACGCTTCCCTGATGGCCGAATGGTATAAGGCATTGCCACTAACTGCTCGTTATACAAGACCCAGGTTCGAATCCCAGCCGGGGCATGTGTGGATGTTGCCAGTGACTTGGCGTTAGGATTCGCGGGTAATCCTTTTTCCTCCCAAACTTGCAACTGGCTTGTCGCAACTTAGGTGTATTGACTAAAAAGTAACCATGATTGAATTTTCTTTTATATCTAATATTTAAATAGATACTAAAACATATTTGAACCTATTTACATTAACCATTTAGTTAGAAGAACTGTCTAATGGAAAGATGTCTTCAAGCAATGTATTGGCAAATGACACTATAAGAATAATCTGGCTTTCGGACGGATAATGCGTAGGAAATTGATTGATATACTAACCTTGTGTTAATATACCAAAATGTTCTAAATGTTTGTCATTTTGAATTATGGAACTGCGTTTTGAAAATTCTATCGGACATCAATGTGAGTCAAAGTACCTACAAAGAGAGTAGTGAAACTAGGAAGTTTGAACTTCAATGAATGCTGCACCCCGGGGAAATTGTGAAGATGTCACAAGATAAGTTTAAAATATTTGACCTCTCCAGAATCTCAGCTTTCATAAAATATATAGTTTATTGGGGTTCTCCTGTACATAGACCAAGATATTGGTCAATCTTTACATGAAAGTCACACTTGAAGAACGAATGTCCCGAGTCCCCTTAATCAATCTTATTAAGAGACACGTTGAACTGGTGTCGTTGAACTTTCTTAAAGCCTACGCCTAAATTGCACCCTGTAGCTAGTCTGTACATAGCGGATATACGAATAGCACAGCGCAGTGCAAGTCTGCATATTAACGGTAAATTCAAGAGATTCAGAAGAATGCAATAAACAAACTTCTACTTATGGTTTCTATCAGTCACATTGTTACCAGTTCCAAAAAGGTGATGACATTGTCTAAACGACGGACAAGTTTGCTTACTTGCATCCTCGCTGGGAGTTGGATAGGCATCCACCTGTGATCCTCGTGCAGAGCTATTACCAGGAGTAATAGAGAGTAGTATGTGCGTGACGTGTTTTTGTGGGCAACACAGGGTGTTTTGCGTTCGTACACACATTCTGATTGGTTGATGGAACCCGAACGTCTTCGGAAACCAGACGCTAGAATCAATACTAACAGGTCTATTCGCCAGGCATGTGGGTATAAATCACGATAATTTGATGCTACGAGATAATTTATTAGGTCATGTTTCGTACGTGTTGCCATCTCAGGGCGGTTAAATCCAGATAGGGCCCCGTTGAAAGAGGTACTGGGAGGACAGTACAATTATTACTGATCAACATGTGGGGACGTGTGAAAGGGCAGATAGAAGGTGAATGGGTGGAAGTTGCATAAAGTAATAGTCATGTGCAGCAAGTGTGCATGCAAGTGACAATACCAACATCATAGGACACTTAAGGGAACATTTCCTTCATCAACATATATAAATGAATACTTACACCCATTTAACTATATATTTTCTTGGAGAAACTCTCAACTTTATCACTTTAGTTAATTTTTCTGTTGAAAGCAAGAAGCTGACCATTTCACAGATCTCATATGCTATGTGAAGGCTAGGCATTACTTACACCTATTAAACTATATATTTTCTTGAAGAAATTCTCAACTTTATCACTTTAGTTATTTTTTTTATTGATTAACTTCATGTATCACAATTGTGGAAATGTTTATTATAATGCAAAGATAAAAGACCGTTTTTTAGTCAGGGCCCAACATAAAGTCATCAGCCCTTATAGCGAACAGTAATTCAGGCAGACGTTCTTACTTGGATCAGCGGTTATGACCAACAATTCATTTTAATAAAGTAAAATTTAAAAAAAACTAAAATAAAGTAACCATTATTTTGATAAGGAAATATTTCAAAGTGCCACCTGTAGCACTGAGCAGCTAGAAATAAAATGTCAGATGTAGCGGCCTGATGGAATCGCTCCTGCGTCCCTTGGACCACTAGACCAGTGCGCTACTAATTAGGCCATTGCGCCTAATCTACGATACTGGACAGCGTGAAAAGATAATTCCCCATAAATCTATTTTGGGATCGTGCCTAGCATTCCGAGAAAAGCCTTATTATTTACTACTTGGCCACTTTTATTAATTACCCCCAAAATTTAGATACGGTTCCAATATGAATTTGATCTCCCCCCTTATTGACATGCAACACGTGCTTCAACAACACATATGCCGCTGGCTAACTAAGACGGCAACAACTGGCAGATCGCTGGAATGTCGTTTAACTCCAATAACGAGCGCCAAAACAACTGAAGATGTGTTTTTGATCTACCAACCTAATCCCTCTGCAAATAAAGAAACAATAGTAATTCTATCTATACGCCTTCACATGTCGTTAACTTTGTGGCATCGCCGTCGAATATTCCTTACTATATAGGAACTTGCTCTGGAGAGGTTAAGATATCAACACTTACGAACGTTACACTTTTCACGGCGCTACGTGCCTCGGGTATGAACATTGTGTCAAGGGTCGCGTGCCCAAAGTTCATATAAAAGTTGTTGTTTTAATAAACCTCCAGTTTATATCGACCCCGGTGACCTTGGTTCTTGCCCTTTTGAAAAATGTTCTTCCTTGAGATGTTTATATTTAGTGTCAATCTTTTGTTTTTTGCCTCCACAACACGTTCCTTTGTTCTGGTACGTAATTTTCCGACGTCTAGTCGTGTAAAGCCCTTTCCTATTTCATCATAACGGATCTTATTTCGTGTATTGAAAATCATTATTCTTAACTATCAATTCGTGTTTTCTCTCCTCAAGTTCGCACTGTATATATCTATATATCTATATATATTATATTTATTTATTTATTTATCTATATATATATATATAAATAAAGTTGCTCAATAGGTGTCAAGTCACCAATATTTAGTTATCATATCGCTCCCTAGATGGCAGCCAATACATAATTGGCTTTTCACTTTTTTAAAACATTTGTTAGCTTCTTCTCGCTTTAATTTTGGGAAAAAATCTTACTAAAACAGACAAACAGTGCCAAAACGATTGGACAGTCGTGAAGAGAAAGTGCTTTAGTTGTTGTTATTGTGTGTGTGTGTGTGTGTGTGTGTGTGTGTGTGTGTGTGTGTGTGTGTTAGCTTTTTGGTTGTTTTTTATCGGTCCGGTGAAATGACGGGATGACGAATGCTTCTCTGATAGCTCTGACAAATATGTCAATGTAAAGGAAATCGATCATATGCATATCTACATGACACTTTCATAGAATCTATAACCTATAATTAGGACTATGGAGAATATTCAACTTCTCAAGCTATATGTATGCGGAAATGGATACTTTGTGACATTGTTATCTCTGTATCAGCTCTTATGCATGAGTAGGTATCACATTTATATTTTGTTAAAAAGTACTAGTAATGGATACCCAGGTCATTTCTGGGATGTTATACATCGTGTATTTGTAGATTAAAAACGCATAATAAAAGTGTAGTATTCCTAGTATCAAGCGAGATACAGAGCATAATTGCTCTGACACCCATAAAAACGCCGATGGCGGCAAAACTTGGCTGTGACGTCACGGGTGGCCTTCATGCAGGATGGCGTCAAATCATATCGCATGGAAATTACATATTGACATCGATTGCTTTGGGCTGCCTCTTGGTCCAGGAGTGTCCAATTTCTACAACTGTTATATTGTTTTAAGGCATTAAAAGTGCTCTATTACTTGATACGTTTTTGTGACGATTGGTCGCATAAAATAGCATTTGTCAGTAGTTTAGGGTAGTCCCTACATCACATGAAATTGCTTTATATAGGATAACGCAATTGTCTCCTAAGCTTGACAATAAGAACTGTCGCAGGTTAAGATACTTGATAAACTAGTGGTTTTGTAAAATGTTGAATAAATGTACTTATTACGAAAAAAAAATACACAACTATTCCTTACAAGTCCCACTCTTAGTTGAATAGATCGCCATTTGCGATTCCTTCTTTCACCTAAACGTAAGTCTGTCTGACACAAGCTTTTAAACCGAACAGTCTCTCCTATTTGATGTATGTGCAATACAAACTTGATAAACCTCTTGGGAGCACTAGGTCGAGTTTTATAAACATACTTTCTGCCTCAACTCCGCAAAATGTAGATTTTTCCCCATTATGTGCCCATATTAAAATTGCGCACGACATCGCTCACATTTCAGTTGTACCAAAGTTTGCAATGGGCCAATTTTACAATGGGATTCATGAGTTGAGTCAAAAAAATATGTTTATATACATACATAAACGACTATATATATAAGTGTTTATCAGAGGTTTGCCAAGGTTGGATGCCAGTGGCGAACACGAACTTTTTGTAACAAAACAAGGAAAAAACGGTCAGTCAAGCTTGGGTCAGACAGACTAAAGACTGTTCATAAACAGTGACAAAGGACCACTTTTTGAAAAATAATGGCACTAAATGGCCTTCATTTATTCATTCATTCCCACCCAACCACGCCCTCAAAAATACGTTACAGCACTGAAATGTACATTGAGCTTATAATGTAGCTCTACATTTCGGCTAGCTCAACATGTCACTTCCGACTTCTCGGCCGTTTGCGGTCGGATTTTAACGAAATAAACATCGCTATTTTCACAATTAGATATCCTTCAAGATAGAAATTACGATGAAAATTGCGTAATCCATATTAAAGTGGCAGCGAGGGAAGTCGACCATGCCTTCATGTGACAGTGTCTCCGAATGAGACCATAACAAATGCCGTTGTTGTGTTTAACTAGCGATTTCTCATCCCTTTCTCGGTTGATTTTTACGCGACAAAGTTTGTCTGGACCGCATATGGATATTCCATAAGCATATAAAATATCAAGGCAATCGCTATATCAACGATGAAGCAGCATCGAGGAATGTACACCTATGTTTACGAGCGACTATTCCGCTCAGTGTAAAAAGAGGTGACCTAAATCTGAGAGGGGCACCCGTGACGCTTACTACTGCACAGCCTCGTTTTCAGTCGTTTTTCGGCGGGAGATTTTTTTCTCAAAATTGGCACTTTGGAATCACAAAAAGAATTACTAAACATAACTTTTTGGTTCTTCAATCTACTTACTTATATTTTATAAGTAGTGAAGACCACACTTTTGAAAAGAAAAATGTATCTTTTTTACTAGTTACTAGTACTTTAAGAATTGAAATTTCGCCCAACATCATATTATCTGCCATGTAAGGATTGATCGTGACAAATCAGTCGTAGGATATGTTGGCATCCGAGTAGCAGACCTTGAAAGTGTTTTGGACAGTTTTCAAAGTCGGTGCATCTGGTGGCTGAAGCAATAAAAACAATTAGTTCAGATTTGTGTCCACAGGTGGCGTGGTGGTGCGGACGAACCCCTCGAAGCCACTGAATCCGCCACTGAGGCGATCACCAATGACAGATCCCAAAGTCACAGGCTCTCTGCTCACATGCCTCAACAGGATCCGGAGTCCGGAAGTTACCAATGCAACTCATAACCATTTTGCATTTATACATAAGACTGCTTGGCGTAGCCCTCGTGCGTAGCCGACCGACTTTAAATATTTTGCTAGTTATCTGATCGAATAAACATGTTCAATTATTAGCCTTATTAGAAACTTATAGTGATTTAGAATAAAGTATTGAAAAAATCTCTATTTTGCTATTTTGCTGTTGACACGTCGTGTGGGCTGCCTTCCTATTTTTCAAAGAAGCCTCACGTTTCTACGAAAAGTTCTCAGTGACATGACTGAAATAATTAGCCCATGTCAGCTTTAAAACACTCGCTTGCATTGATGCCTTGGTAATTTGTTTTCCCTAAAAACTGGCGCCAGATCACATACGTAAATCAAGATGTAGAGGTTCCATCACGAGTGTGTGGAAAGAGAAGGTATCTTGCACGAGTGGGTGATTGTGTGTCTTGGGGCGAGCCTTGCTGAGTCCCAAGACACAAAATCACTCACGAGTGCAAGATACCTTCCCTTTCCATCCACGAGTAATAGAACCTGTTTCTCCCACGATAAAAATGAGAAATGTATACGTTTTACCGTGAAGTTAGCCAAAGGCCGCCTATGCATCAGTTTAACAATGGTAGTATGTGTTTGTTGTGACGTGCACCGAAACTGGCGCCAGATCACATACGTTAAGCTTGTTCAAGTCCATGCACGCCATTGTTCGCTCTACTGATGGATCAGCAGAAAATTCCTCGTATTTACCTGGCCCAGATGTAATACCTTTAAAACCAACTTTCAAAGCATGTTCATTTTTGGTATCAACATTTAGGAAAACGTCCGAATTTTACGGCACATACTTTGGTGATCAGTTTCATGGATGTTTATTCTAACTTTAACAGATTTAGCATTGCCTACACATTATCGTGAACGATAAACCAACGGATAAAAAGATGACTTGTCTTTGGGGGTTATCTGCACATAGTTGAGGCCTCTCAGTGCGTAGAAATGTGCGTAGAAAAGTTTTGTAAAACATTTTTCTCCTGGAACATCAATCAACAAAACTAGGTACTATTATTTAACAGCTTGTAGTTGAGTTAGATAAACTTCGCACTGATCTTTTAAAAACAATACCCGTTCACCTTGTGTTTCCAGATTTCAGAAATAAATATTTGTCTGAATGTTTTTCATGCGAAAAGAGATCGGGATTTTAATAATCTCAGAATGTTCGTGTTGATAGCCATGTACATGCATGTTCTTACTGGGGATCCAATTCAAATTTCTAGCCTAACATTACTAGACCCTGGGGCAGTTTCGCTGAGGGAACGACTTAACTAGGCGACTACTACTTTCATGATACTGGCTATATTAAGCATGTGTGGGAGAGTAAAAGGTCCAAAACAGTTTTAGATGGGTGATGACTAGAAATACGGAATTCTGATGTGATAATTACTTTTACAGACAGTATTCTAACAAAGAAATCGCCAAAGTGGACAAACAATATCGGAGATTTGTTTCGGGTAGGAGCAATAAAAGCTTCGACACAAGGAAACTAGATAAATATACATATCAGTTACTCTGTAAACCATGGTGAGTTTAGGGCACGCTATACGCTTCTAGCTTCACTCAATCCTAAACAGCATGGTAGAGAAGAAACGGAGCCAAAGAAATTAACCCCCTTAACTACATTAAAGGGGGCTCGGGACCTTCGTCCTTTAAGTAAGACTCTCATGTCAAGGTTGATTAATAATTTGGTTATGTTTTATGAAAGCTAAGATTCCGGAGAGCTCTTGAAATATAAAAAAGAATTATGATATCTTCACAGTTGGGGGGGGGGGGGGGTCGGGCTCAGGTGGACAGAGATGTGAATTTCTGTTACATATATTTTTTGTAAACAATCTCCTGAATTCAATAAAAGTTTTACAAGGTTGATTTTTGTTTATTTTGTAGGAAACATCGCAGTCTCGGAATAAACGGTTTCACAAAGTTTTGAAACTTTCCTGTTATTATTATTATTATTATTATTATTATTATTATTATTATTATTATTATTGGTCATTTTTGTCATTCCAAGTAATGAACACAAATAAAGATTTTGTCTAGAGCGGTGATAAGCCGGCTTTATTGCTAATTGTCTCTTTGTTCAGATAGGGGATTCCTTTTTGCTATCTACCATTCCCTCTCCCCACCCCCCACCCTCCCGAAAAATTCCCGACATGCGTTATCTTAATAGGCGCCATTTCGAGGCTTTATGACCAAGCGGTCACACTCGCGATTGGCTGTGAGACAGGACAGTGCAACAGGCGGTCGTCGTACCCACCACACACAGGAAGAGAACCCAAAAGTACGGAGTGTCTAAAACTCAAGATAGGTTCTTCAAGTTGAGGAAATATTGTGAAATCGCTTTCTGGAAATATTGAAAATCAATAATTTGACACATCATGCCGTTTTACACCGTTACAAACGGACGGCGGAAAGGGATATACACGTCTTGGTAAGTCAAAACAAACTGAACAACAATCACTGTACATAGAAATGGGGTCATGGAAGATAGGACAGGGGTATCGCAAAACAACTGACGGCGCGGCGGCGTGTCACTATTAGTTTAACCCTTCCAATGCTGAGGCCTTTTTGTCCAACGCAAAAGGATGCTAAGATTTTTGAAAATCTTCGTAATCCTATCATGTTGGTATTCCAATAGATTCACTCATTCTCAGATGAGTACCATGTATCCGAATTTCGGTCATTTTTGCAGCTTTTTTACATCATCTTACATTGGCAAAATTAGCCACCAGCAACATAAGGGAAACTTAGGAGTTTGGCAGTTCAGAGCTTAGTTTATAGTGTTGTAAAGTATCTTGCCAGTGGCATTGGCTCTTTGCTATATCGTTATACATGTAGCTATCATTCTATGATACATGGTTATGTCACTTCGCTCTGAGCGGATGATCTAAGGAGAGGCCCAGAGGGTACTAGTACTACTAGTAGTCGGACAAGTCGGTTAATTAACATTTTACATCATGTACATGTACAGTATGTCCAGTACGCAGCAGACATAGGGACACACTTGAGTTGTAGTCTGTATCATGTGCAACTACAATTCAGGAGAACAGTGCTGCCATCTATAGTTTAAGAGAGACATCAAACCTACTAATATATTTGATTGAGTTCAAGATTCTGCTTTTGACTTTCAAATGCATGCAAGGATGTGCCCCTCTATACTTGAGGGAACTGTTAGTCAAACAAGCTAATACACGGACTCTAAGATCAAACACTAAGAACTTATTACAGATACCACTCACTAATCTGAAAAGGTTTGATGACAGAGCATTCTGTGCCTATGCACCACGCCTTTGGAATGAGCTCCCTGACAACATCAAGGCTGCTGATAGTGTGCAAAACTTCAAGAAACAGCTGAAAACATTGCTATTTCGAAAGGAGTATAATTGACTATATGGACCATGACAACTGTCCAATGACTCTAAAGCGCTTTTGAACATTATAGGTGGAAAGGGCGCTATATCAAATATCAATTATTATTATTATTATTATTATTATCATTAATATATATAGTGGTGTGGGCATTATACCTAACACAGCCTGAGAACCAGGCTATGTGTTTGTCATTGATAGCAGGGTGATTAGACAGGCTGCAAGGAATAACTAGGCATTTCTGTGTTTAATCATACCATATATAGGGATAAAGTCTGCTGTAATCCATGTCAATTTGTTTGTAATGCTAATCCATAGCCAGATAAACGCACAAGTAATATTTGTTTATAGTTTATACCACTCCTACCCACTATCAGGGTGTCTGCCACCAGTGGCAATCAGTAATTAGGAGTGTTATGTAATTGCAATTAAACTGTTCTATTTAGGTATAAGGCCTAAAAAAAAGTTGTATGTTTCCTGTAACCCTACCCTAACAAGTTTTTATTCAAAAAAATCCCTAACCTAAAGTTTTTTCCGCCCTCCCAACTCCGTATCAACGTAAAACATGCATAAAACACATATTTTTGACCAAAAAATGTTTTAACCGACCTACCTAGCCTATTCTTTTCGGACGTTACAGGAAACAAACAATTTATTGTTTAGGCCTAAGTATCCATGTGAGAACTTTGTAAAGGGATCCTTTAGTTGGGAGCTGCCTGGCTGATCGGAAGCAACCCCAAGTTGTGGATTGCCCACCTTGGAATTATAATAGTTTTATTAACTATATCATATGTGTGAATCTAAGGGCTTGCGGTGTAATGGTAACAATTCTGTTCACACAATATTGCCAAATGAGGGGCTGGTACTAGCATATTTCCAACTACCCTCAGCAGGGTTAATTCACAAAGATCTCGACTTTAATTGCTACAAGTCTGTATTAACACAGCTGGCTCTTTCCTGAGTCTCATTGATCTACCCTTGGTTGATTTCAATCAGATTTAGATCTGTATCAATCCTCAGGGCCATGGGGGTCCACTTGAGCTGTGTTTGAGGCTATGCTGCCATCTATAGGTTGAGAGAGATATCATTATTCAAACCTAATCAATTGACACCCAATATATGGACATGGTGGTGGCATTATACCAAACCTAGGCTGAGAACTAGGCTGCAAGATCTGGAGCCCAGCTGAGGCACATGAGCACGGAATTTAGCCACTGGAATCTGGTACATGTGTCAAGATTCCTACTAGTCATACTGCAAATCAAAAATCCTGATTCGTTAAGTGATTAATTGTGACTGCTGTCCAGCCAGGGTGTAGAGGGTAATATCTTGAAGCTTTTTACATAGAATTAAATAACCCTTAATGCTGGTGGTGGCTACTTTAGCCAATACAAAATGGTGCAAAAAAGCTGAAAAATGACTGAAACCCTGGCAAATAGATACTTATCTGAGAGTACTCTGTGTGAGCTATCCAATAAATACCAACATTTCATTACAGGCTTTAGATGGTTATCAAAAATCTTTCCATCCGTGTGATTTGGACGAAAGTAGCCTCAGCAATGAAAGGGTTAATAAATGTATTTGTTTCTCAGGCTTCCCAGGTCTTCCCAATTGTTAATAACCTCAGCTAGTGATCTAGCACCTAAATTTGAATCTGCATTCTAAAACCACATTTATTAAATTCAAGCCCTGTTTGAATGTGCAGTCATAGGCTATATGAAGGTTGTGTGATTGCTCTGCGTGATTTACGTGATTTACCTGTTTGCTATCAAAGTCTCTTTAGGCCACTCCAATTTATTTACTTGTCTTACGAGCTTTTTTTGGAAAAAAATCCTGTCAGACTCCAATAAAAAAGAAAAAAAAGTCACCTTTGGTATCTTACGGACGAAAGTGGTTTTGAAATTTTCTCTCAGACTCCAAAAAAAAAAAAAAGTGCAAGTTTTAAGAATATTATTTGTAAGGGTGATTCAATCAACTACAGGAGGCTTTCATTGCTGTAGTAGAGCCTCAGACTTGAGGAGGTATACCTCCCACCCTTCAGGTTACAGGGATTAATTGATTGATTGATTTTATTTAGTTAAGAATAGGCTGGTAGAAACGTATTGCTACCAGTCCTAGTCGGCAGACTCTAAAAAAAAAATTAAAAAAAAAAAGTCACATTTTTCAACTTTTTTTATTCCAAAATGGCGCATTTCCTACCTCCTGAGCTGGTAAGACAAGTAAATAAATTGGAATGGCCTTAGGGAGACTTAATTTCTCACCTTTTACAATAGTCAGTAGTGTGCACTTCTAACTATTGACATGGTTCAGTGAGTGCTTTGACCGCTTATCTAGAGCATATGACTCAACATTCAGTGTACGGAGAAGGCTAGGTTCATCAGGTACAAATAATGGGTGCAGTTTCCGCATTACATACTTGAAGTTTATATTTCTCGACTAATTCCCTTATATGATATTCATAAGAATCAAAGTATCCATACTACATCCATCACAACTAGGTATTAAATTCAATATTGACAGGGCTCAACATTAACAAAAATCTTCATTTGCAGAGCAGGGCTAGTTACTTAAACTTTTACCAACACTTTGAAAAATTGATGATATAATATGGGCACTATATTTCAATAATCTTCCCCCATATTAATTGGCAAAATTTCATCTTTCTCCTTCGGGCTACGCACAAGTACATTTTACTAGCCCTGAATTTCAATAACTAGCCCCTAGGCTATTGTGCGAGCCATGATGTTGAGCCCTGATTGAAGTGTCAGTGGTATGTACTCCAAATCCTTTATTTTGTCCAATTCTCTATTGTAGGGCAGAATGTCTGGAACAAGTGAGAGGGTACCCCAATGCGAGGTACAGGAAGCACAAAACATGTCGAGAGGCCAGAGTGTATTTTGACTACTGCTTTGATGAATACTACAATAATTATGACTCCCGCAGTTGCTGCAGTTATGAAGACATCACTTACGGCGGTAGGTAGCATTATTTGGGCACTGTTGTGCTATTCCTCTGTTTTTCGGAGAAGGTGGAATACATTTTAAAAATAGGCCATGGAAAGTGTATCATATATGCAATAGAATAATGTAGAATAAAAAAATCCAAACTTCATTTAATGATAAAATCTTTCTACCAAGGTCTACTCTTCATGCAAGTCCATCAGTACAGTGTGGTAAATTTATGCCTCGGAAATCCGGAAGGACACATCCTAATAATAGCCCTTCATACCTGTCAACTCTACTGATTTAAGCAGTACTCTACTGATTTCAGACCCCAAAATTCCTGTCTACTGATTGAGCACCTGATTTGAAGAAATCTACTTATTAGCTACTGATTTGAAGAATTCTACTTTTTAGCTGCTGATTTTGCGGGCTTGACTGAAAATTGAAGTATTTGATCTTGAAAGTATACACCATGTTAGCGTTGTTATGATATTTTCAGTTCAAATGCTATCTCCGTGACTTTTTCATAACTAAACTGTGAATAAATTATTAAGTTGCAAGTGTGATCTGCTACATAAAATACAAATTATTTCATCAACATATTTGTATTGTTATCAATTTGCCGACTTGAAATATGATAGCCCACTCCTAGGCTAAACTACTAACCTGGCCCTGGTGGTAAGGATTGGAACTAAATAAAATGCCGCAAAAGAAGCCCCAATAGTGAACCGCGTGAAATCTCCTGATTTTGGATGGTTGAATATTGACAGGTTTGGCCCTTCCATAAGGGATTCAAGTACATCACACCCTTTTCTTGGTGTGATCAATTAATTGGTCATTATGTGGCGAGACTGGCGAAAGGTGGCAGGACCTGCATAACCTGGAAGCAGCCAATCCGTTGGACTGGCAAGAAAGTAATTGAAAGTAAATAACTGCCTCTAGCAGTAAAAACACAGATGTCCAGAGCATCAATTCTCAAACTTTTAAAGGTGTTCTGGTAGAGCAGCCTATGTACATGTGGCACTTACTACCTAGGTGTGATCTGGGAGTAGACTAGATCTATTTCTCTGGTGTGATGTATCTTGATAACCTTCTTTTATCTATTCCAGAGGTCTACACAGATGGCTGTTGTCTTAACAATGGGAGAGACGGGGCTAGAGCTGGAGTTGGCATCTTCTGGGGACATGGTGACTCCAGGTAAGTATGCAGGGTATATCACCAGTGTACCGCAATATCTGCCCCCCCCCCCCTCCCCCTTAAAAGTCCAACTTCATTAAATAGTACCTGTCATACAGATACCACATCGTTATAGAATGACTGACCTGTTTACATTTACATTTTGAAGTTGACAATGTTATTTTTTTTAAATTATGTAACATTGGAAGCAGGCAGTATTATTGAAAATACTATTTAGATATTGTATTGCTATGCAAATACCACTATTCTGTCATACTTCATAGCTTTTTAATGTATTATATCCTAATGCTAATATGACTTGACTGAAATGATATGGAATGCTGCTTCCCTCTTGCTCTCACTAGGGGACATATTTAAGACCTTTATATTTCAACATTTGCAATGCTATATTATGAAACGATGATATCTGACATTTTTATAAGTATTTCAAGCCTAACCCTTATGCTGCTGGTTGCTAGATTGGCCAATACAAAATGATGCAAAAACCCAGAATAATTACTGAAACCCTGGTGCATAAGTACTCATCTGAGAGTACTCAGTGAGACCTGATCAATGAAAACCAACATGACAGGGATTAGATGGTTTTCAAAATCTGTGTGTCCTTATATATCCTTTGGAGGAAAGTAGCCTCAGCATTGGAAGGGTTACGAGGACCCAGACATACTGTAGGCATATATGATTAAGGCAAACACTTCACTGACTTTATTTTGCCAATTTACTAGCATCTAAAAGTTCTCATTTGGATCTTATTTATATAATTTTAAAGCCATACAAGTCAATGTTTCAAAATGGTTTTAATCAAATTACTTGTTTCATGGTTTGACTATGACCAAATACTGCCACTGGCTCAGTAATGCTAGTAACAGGCCTCAATGCTATCTCAAAATGTTACTGGTCCCGAAGGACCTGTATCACCTCAGATCTACTTGTCCTGCAAAGTTTTTACTGGTCATACAATCTTTTCTTTGACATATCAAGAAAAAATATTGCATAAAGTTCACTGACAACATTTATTTTCATTTATTTTATCGTCATTTATTTCAAAAATGTTTGGGGACATTTTTGGTGGGAAACTTGTTAACAAGAATGTCCCCCAAATGTTTATTGACCCTGTAGGACCAGTTAACGTCTTTTTTACTGGCATGGGGCCAGCGGTTCACTGTTAGCGTAGAGCCCTGAGTGGTATTGGAAATCTGCTTCTCCCTGTCAAACTACAATACGCCCTACTTCTAAATACAAAGGAAATATGACTCGCTTTAAACAATAAGATGTATCCTGTTCATATGTTTATTGAAAAAACATTAACTGTTTGCTCGAGTCTAGGACATTTCTTGGATGCAATGACTTTGTCAATGGCAATTATGCCAATACCACAAACAAATATCCAGGTGGACATGAGATGCACACACATCTTGCACGTGACTTGTGTTATAGGTCACAGCAGGGGTCAAGCGATATATCCTGTTTGCAACCAATAGGCATGCTCTATTTTCTTCAGCCCAATTAGGGTGCAAGATAGATTCAAAACATTACTTGTCGAGCGGGGCAAGCTGCCCCTAAAAGTTTACTTGCCACATCGGCACTTCCATTTGCCCCGCCACTGTTAAACAAGGGTCAGTTACATTGCGAGGACTTGACAAGTGGGGCAAGTTAGGGTCTTGTTCTGCTTACCCAATTGCCATTTTCTGTAGAATTCCCTTGCAACTTGCAAAGGGGCAAGTGGTTATGTTGCCCGCTGCCAATCCGAATGACCCAAGTGCCACAATAATTACACTTTTGACCTTGGACAACAGTCATAACAATAACAGTGCGCACTGGGTCTAATGTGATTGAATGGTAACTGGCCCCACCATTTCATTTCCCTCATATCTACCTCTCTGATTATACTTTCATCTCTAAACTAGCCATGTATTAACCCTTTCAAAGCTGATGCTACTCCTTCCAAAGGCACAGGAACGCAGAAATTTTTGAAAGCCTTTTTAACCCTGCATTTTGGTATTCATTGAAAAGCTCTTGCTGAGTCCTATCAGATGAGTACTCATTTGCCAGGGTTTCCGTAATTTTTCAGCTATACTCACATCATATTGACCAAATTGTTCACCAGCAGCATAAGGGTACTGGGCAGCAATTTCACTAGCCCTAATATGTGCTTTTTCTCTATTTCAATAGTAGGGATAGTGCTGTTTTTGGGTATTATTGCCTCTCTATCTCCTGGTGAAATCGTTAGATTTATGGAACTGCTTACATGAGAATTACCCCATTATTAAAAACCAATTTGTTGCAATTCAGTCCTGAAATTGATTCCAAATAGTTGCAAAAGAGGACTGTTGCACAGATAAATGGGATTTAGTTCACAATTAGCTTTCTATTGATTTAAAGACACTTTCCACAGCAAGTTATTTTTGTTTATACTAAAGATTTGATCTTCATTGTATTTTTAACTTTTCTGTTTTCTAGGAACTTCAGTGAACCACTATATGGAAAACCAACCAACAACAGAGCTGAGATAATAGTGAGTAACTGCACTTAGGCATTTGCCTTTTATTCACTGCGAAATCCTCCACTTTATAGTGGGAATTGAGAGAGTTGAGATTGATACATGTAGCATTAGAGATTTAGCCACAACTAGCTTCTGCAGTATATAATATGTATATTGTATACACAGTTCAATAACTAGATTGTCATGAAAAATTGTTAAGAATTTCCTCCTGTCCACTGTGTAGGTAAGACTAGTTAATTCATGCTGCATTCACGTTCCAAGGGCATGCTATCCACATCCATATACATACCACAACAGAAAATATCTTGACAACAATGAAGTAGTAAGATTTATGCATGGAAGGGATTAATATTTGCAGGATCTTGAATGTGGCTTGTTGTATCAGGCTGAACAAAAGTTTTTCCTTGTGAAAGTTGAGTTGCAAGATTAGCTTTTTTCATAGTGTATTGCTCACACTCCTTTTGTGGAAACAGTATTTGTATTCTAAGTATTTTTGACATTTTTTTCACTCCAATAGGCTGCAGTCCTTGCGTGCCAGCATGCGAAGAGGCAAGGAATAACACACCTGACTATACTGACGGACAGTCAGTTTCTGATAAACAGTAAGTAAATATGTAGACAATATGGGGACAAAGTAGCTCAGTTGGTTAGGAGTCGGACTAGTAATCAGAGGGTCGCTGGTTCGAATCCCAGCCACTCCGGGCACTTTGGTCGTTCTTGGGCAAAACAGTTTATTCCATATTGCTTCAGTCTACCCAGCTGCAAAATGGGTACCTAGCATAAATAAGGCAGTGCTTAGAGTGTGTGCGCTATATGCTGCCAGTTGCTCTGGAATATCCCCCGGGGGATTGAAATGGTTTCTGTATGTACAGTGCCTGCTAGGGGAGGAAGGTCGTGTGAGCACTTCGGTGGATACAAGACTATAAACCGAATACCTTTTACCTTTAGATCATTCTTAAGTAACACATTCCGGCGCTCAACTATCCCCATCATTGTTACTAGTCCAGTGGATCTATCAGGCCCATGTTCCTCTAGCCACACTCCACCTTGCACTGTCCCTGTCACTTCCTGCCACTGATATCTCTCGACCAATCAGAAGTGGTGCTTAAAATGTGCCCTGCCCTGATGATGTCAGCCTCCATGCCTAGACTCAGGCCTGTTTTTTACTCACTTTCATAAGCCATATCTGAGTAGTGCTGAGGAGGACAGACTTGCGGGTGGTCTTATTTGAAAGGTGACATGTATAGGCACATTTTGAACCTAAATCCTCATGATTGTGCATTTGCCCTTTAAGCATTTGTTTCCAAATATTTCATTAAAGTCTGTGCTCTCTCCACTCAGAACTTTTCACTTCTCCACTTAAAAACAGGGACCTAAAGACATATATGTCTCAGTTCTGATGTAATGCAGAATGCCCCATAGAAGCCTCTGCATTGGAAGGGTTAATCAGCCATGCTCTGCTGTATTTCAGGTCAGGTGAAGTGGCTAGAGATGTGGAAACAAAGGAATTGGACGAGACGTAACGGGCAACCTCTGGTGAATGCCATTGATTTCTGGAGATTAGAATATGCCAAAAAGGGATTGGCTGTGCAATGGGTGAGTATCAGACAAGCATGTATCTAGTGATCTAATTACCATTAGCTATATGCCACAACCGTTTTTATTTAGCGATTTGTACTAGAGCTGGGGATTATTTGATGGGCACTCCTATGTATTTCCAGTGTACCTTACATACTCTCATAGTTCATATATTGCCTTAAACGCAGCCCATTATGTATCAGAACAATAGGTCAGTATATGAACCATGAAAGCAGATCAGCGTTTAAGGTCCAATGGTGTTGGCTTATTTACAGTTAGACTTGGGAGATAGTTGGTGGCTATAGAGCCTCTTGTCCTCAATGTTGGCGCGGGCCCGTCTTCATGTTAGGTCCTACTTAGCGATATGAATTATGGAGTCCCTACCCACCCCACAACATCCGCTTATTAGTAAAAAAATCTTTAAAAATCCCTGTTACAGTCATTGAATTTACATGCCCTTTTCATGTATTTATTGTTTGAATAATGGTGACCCTTTCTTCTCTCCTTCAGGTGTATGTGCCAGCGCACAGAGGAGATGACGGTAATGAACAGGCAGACAAACTTGCCAAACTCGGTGCACAAAAGTGCTGAACAACTGCAAAGACTGGAGGTCTATCGATAAGAGATTGTTCATAAGTCTGTGTTCAAAGCAGGCTTTATTATTTAGATAAGAGTACTGTAGAATAGGAAATCAATCCAAGCTGTTAATTCTCCCACACTTTTCTGAGTGGGGTCAGTTCGGTATGATGAAAGTTGGATGTATTATTCTTGTCATTAGAATATTAATATTCAATATTGGCTTTTCGGAATAAATAAATCTTGGAAAATTCCAAAATCATGAAGTCGGTTAATTTGCACCTCCGATTGATTTCCTATTCTGCAGTATCAGATTCAAGCATGTTAGTTGTAGGTTCAAGATGTCTGTATGGACTAAGCATGGATGATATATTTGGTTTTGAATAACATGAGGTTATAACAAACAAAGCAAGGGATCTTGGACAAAGTACCGGTTGTATGTGTGACACTATATACCATTATCAAAGGCTGATAAGATAAAGGCGTTCAACTTCTACTAGATGAGTCCACATGTCTGTAGCCCCGAGAATCTATAAATAGAACCTGATTGTTGTATTCGTGGGACGCTTCTTGGGGAGAACTGCAGGAGAATGCTTCATGTTGCCAGCCGGTGGTCGTTAAAAGTCGTTAATGTCATTAAATGTCATTAAATGTCATTAAAAGGCAATGAAAGTACTGGCCTTTGGGCTGGGGTGTTGGTTATTTTTATACGTTAAAAGAATTTGGTTGTGTATATTGGCATGATAGCCGTTTTAGCTAAGTTGAACGCCTTTATCTTATCAGCCTTTGCCATTATCAAATGGGAAAAGTACTTTATCATTTAAGATCTGTTATATCAGTACAGTTAGCGGTATGAAATTGTCTTATCTGCTTGAATAGGACAGTAGTATTCAAATACAGAGTGTATATTTTTGTTGCTTAACCATTGTGCTGCTGGTGGCTAATTTGGTCAATACAAAATGATGCAAAAAAACTTATAAAGTGACTGAAACCCTGGCACATGGGTTCTCATCTGAGAGTACTAAGTAGGAGCTGTCCAATGAGTACCAACATGACAGGATTTAGATGGTTCTCCAAAAATATTTGCATCCTTGTGCTTTGGATGAAAGTAGCCACAGTATTTGAAGGGTTAAGGGATTTTAGATAGGGAAGATGTGATTTCCTTTCATCAAAATAACTTGTAAATACCATTTCTTTTTCGTTGAAGGTTTTGAATGTTTATTGACTAGATGAACGCTGAACAAGGAACTGGTCTGGTGGTTCAGTTCTTATTCATGCCATTTATGAATTAGAAGTAGTCTTACTTCTAATATAATTCTCTTGAAGTGGTACCCAGAGCTTGAGATAATGTTGTATTTGGTTTGAGAAGTTGCACGAGATGTTCAATGATAGTTAACAGCTTGGAGATGAACCTTTTTGGTATAGTTTTCCACAATATTCAATCAATGTCACTTTGGGACCAAACTGGAATTTTTGTGTGTTTTAGATGTACCTCATATGGTCCATTTTATCAATACTAGGAAAATTACTATCTAAGTACATTAACTGTTACTATTTATGAAGCTAGTTTAACCAATCGCCTCAACTGACAGACTCCAAAAGTTGTTTTTATGGATGTTCACCAACCCGCCGCTAGGTGGCTCCACGTTTTGGCACCAATGGCATCAATTTACTATGCTACTGCTTTTCAGCGATTATCTCCAACGATCTCGATCTGACATGTAATTCTTCAATCCTAGGCGTTAGATAATTACATTTGGCACTTTTAGGCCTTCATTCTCTGTTAGGTCTCTCTGTCTTTCAATTGTCTTAACGTCTTTTTGTTTTCTCGTATGTATACTTTGTATATTCAAGATGGTGTCAGGCTTCGTGATCAAGCTCGTTGAGTTTGAACTGCGGACTCACCATCTTGTCTGCTCGGACCATCTCCTATGCAGGAGAGATGGACCGCACTGCCTAGTCTGCAAGGACTGGGTGGGTAGACATTTGGGACAGCATAGACGCTCTGGCGGCCCGGTTGGCCAAACGTCGCGAGTGACGTTGTGCCTCCAGCCACTCAGATGAGCTGAATGTCACCTCAGAGAATGGTTCTGTAAGGGACGAACATCCTCTATTCATAGACGTAGTGGCTGAGACGCCCAGGATGGAGGTGGAGATGAAAACCTCTGCATCGCTCCCGGCGCAGCCTTCTCAGTTGGCCAGGACCCAAGCCCAGCTGGGCAATCCCTCCTCTGGGCCCCCGCCTTAGGATGCTCCTTGTCCACCGGCATCCCTTTTCGGGATCATCACAGTGTCTTGCGGAAGACTGCTATGACCTTAGGGGGGACGAGTCAATCTGGCGTAAGACTTGGTTAGTTTCCGTTTTAGGATTCCGCTAAGGTTTCATAAAATCTTGGCCATGGTGAAGAGGGCTTTAGGGTTTCCCCCGGAACCCCAGGACGAGACTACCAATGTCCTGGCCCAGTCCCAAGGCCGGTCATTGTTTTAGGGTGTCCCACCGGTGGCTCCATCTATGTATGTGACAATAGTGTGTGTCACATAACTGCGTGATGCGAGATCAAAGGTTTGCTGGAGGGCTCTGCAATATCCCTTGGCAAGGCAATCTTCTCACGGAAGTTCCCGGCCTCCCTGGCAAACGAATCAGCTTTTCTTACGCCCCAGTCAGTTGACATAGAGGCTGAGAAACACATTTGTGTCTGGGTCAAGAAGGAAAGCCCTTGGGCGCAGACACAGTGTCGAATCTGGCTACGGCTGAGAGACTCTCCGTATGTCTGGATGAACGTCTGGCATGCGTAAATCATCTCTCTGGCCTGCTCATCCAAATACAGGCGTATATCCAGCATGCCACAGCCGAACAGGCTAAGCTGCTGCAACGTCTGCGTGAGGATACAGCAACCACCCTACCTTCTCACCGGCCATGGTTCTGGAGGCGATGGAGTTTGCAGCGTTCCTAACAGCGTCTATCTCTAACCACATCCAAGCGGAGGTGCGTATGGATCGCCGGGCACGCCTTTACACAAAATGCTTCAAAAAAAGGCAATCCTCCCGTTAGACCCTTCCTCAATCGGACCAATTCTACTCCTCCCTGTTCCTAGTGGAGAAGCACTACGGTGGATGGCATCCCATCCTAAACCTGAAGCGGTTGAACGAGGAGATAACAACCTCCAAAGTTCAAGATGGACACCCTCCAAAGCATGATGAACACGCTAGGAGGGGTAATCAAACTGGCAAAGGAAGTGCAGCCCACAGGGACAGAGGTATCGGGCCTCTGGGCAGTCTCCTTGGATCTTCAAGATGTGTATATCCACGTCGCTGTGGATCCAAGAGACACAAAGTTTTGTTACAACTGGGAGGGCTATATGTGCGTATCTGAAGAGGTTAAGAAAATAAATGTGTTTCAGTACCTCAACGACTGGCTAGTAGTCCAAGAGACCCTTTAACTCGCTCTCAGTTACTGGGACACCGTCCGTATGGTATCTCAGGGAGTAGGATTCATCCTCAATGAGGAGCGGACGCTCTGTCCAGGGGCAATTACTGCCCCATGAAGTGTACTCTCCACAAGCCGACCTTCCTGGCACTCTGGCAGGTTTGGGAGAAGCCGTTTGTGGACGGTGTTATTCTGTCTGGGGACAGATCCCCTAGCCAGCTGGACAAACGTCTTGACAATGGACTGGGACATGATCTATGGATACGCGTACCCTCCTATCGCCCTGATACCCCCGGCTTTTAAGGAAAATCTTCAGGCATCCGTCAGCAACAATCGTCATGATTATCCCATTATGGCCCAGCCAGATATGGTCTCTTGAAGAACTCAGAGGCTCACGAGTTCCTCCCCGTGCCGTTGAAGCTTAAGGTTGACTGCATGGAAACTCTCCCCAGATCAATCCTTGCACAGGGCTTTTCGGAGAAGGTGGTTGACGCTGCCACCAAGGGACATTGTGACTCGACCATACAGGTTTATGATGACTGTGCCTCACACTTCTCCAGATGGTGTGCTGCACGAGCATTGAATGCCTATACTTCCCCTGTGATAGATATAGCGTAGTTTCTGACGGATCTAGCCAAGATGTCCCAGAAAGGGAAACAATTGGCTCGTTCCACAATTGTGGGGTAAAGGACGGCTATTGCCTCCATACGCTCAGGGTTTGGTGGCGGAGATTCAGTCTCTTCCAAACCGGTGTTGAGCTCTTCACTTCAGGGAATTTATGTGGATAGAGCCCAGGTTAGGACTTTGCGTCCGACCTGGGATCTCCCGAGGGTTTTAGAGAGATTATCTGTCTCCCTTCGAGCCCATGGTTATGGCCACATTGATGGATCTGTCCATTAAGACGGCCTTCTTGGTTCAGCTTGCCTTGGTACGCAGGGGCAGCTGGATGCATGCTTGCAAGGTGGAGGAAGATCCGGACTAGTGGCACCATCTCCCGGTTCTTGTTCTAGGTAAGAACCAGGGACCCGGGTTTACTCCAGCTCCAGACTTCCTAGCCAGTTTGAAGGACTTCTCTCTGAAAAACAGGTAACACTGCCCGGTATGAGCCTTGAACTGGTATGTCGAATGGACTACTACGCTCAAGGGACGGGAGAAATTTCTCTTAGTGTCCACCAAAGAGCCTCATGGTCGAGTGCCCCAGTCTTCTCTTGCAGGTTGGATCCGCGAGGCTATCACTGCCGCTTACCAGGATTTATCTGTGGCTGAGCGAAGAGATATCCTAGGCCTTCCTAAGGGTTCCCATCCAACAAATATGGATGCTGCGGCTTGGAAGAGCCCAGTCACGTTAGCCGGGCATCATCTTAAGGATCCTCCCAACCTTAAGGGGCGCTTTGGCCAAGCTCTCGTTACCGCAGCGGGTGCTTCTGGCGGAGCTAAGACCACCACAGCCTAAAATGCCTGGTGGTATTCTGCTTCATAAATAATAAAAGGTAATTTACTTCGATAGTAATCAGAAAATTAGTAGAAATTCCTACATAACTGAGAAGTACTTACCTGTTATTATCCCACCCTTCCTGCCCCTTTGGTCTGAGCTAGCTATTATGAGTTTAAACAAGCACTGACATTGACACTAGAGGAGGTTTGGCGCCAAAACAAGGAGCCACATAGTGGCGGGTTAGGAAACATCCGGATGAATATGACTGTCAGTTGGGGCAATTAGTTACACTAGCTTCATAAATAATAACAGGTAAGTACTTCTCAGTGATAGAAAAAATTACTTCTAATTTTCTGATTATATATGTTTTCCTATGAAAATAACTTTAATATCTATGTTGCATTGAGATGATATTAGTTATAAAAAGCCCCACAAATGTTATTATAACCAACCGACTTGTCAGGGCGTTTTGTTATTTATCTTCAGATTATTAAGATAAGAGACCATTTACTTGCCATAGGTGTATTCATGTTAGGTTTTGAATTATTCCCACTCAAATGCCAATTGCTCTCTAGTGGCATGGAAATGGAATTGATTTTGAAATCTGTCAGTAGAGGGCAGTAGGTTACACTAGGTAACACTTCTTCTTTTGAGATTCATGTGTTCTATAGCATGTATGAATTGATGCTGATCTTACTTATAACCTTTATTTGGGATATGCCAGAAAAATATTTTTATACTTAGATTCTGAGTTCTTTTCTTTTGTGCTCTTAAATTTGAAGGATGCTTCTGAGATGCTCCTGAGATGAAATCCCAAACCCCTAACCTTTTAAGGGAATGAATCAAACCCCGCGTGCAATGCGATATTATAAAAAATAGTAATCCCCAAGCCAAATTTGATACAACTTTTGTTCAGACTATACCCCTCCCCTCCTTCCACTTATACTGATATATTTTCTACCTCGGTGTGAGTGATGTATGTATTTGCTGGCAAATACAGTCTTCACTCAGTCTGGTCTTCACTGTGGCTTGTGTAACATGAAGCCCTTCCCCACTGATGATTGATTTGGTTCTCATTAATTCATATAGATCTTGGCCTTACTTGTATTTTGAACTGTTATACTAATTTGCTCTAGATGCTGATGTCTTATGTTTCTAAGCACTCGTGCAATTGTGTTAGTAACACATCTAGTCTTTTCAATGTGTTATGTTTAAGGGGGTCTTTTCTCATGGGTCTCTCTTATTCAAGTAAAAAGATGTTGAATACATTGGAAATATTCCACTAGAAAGAGTAGTTATATATTCATTCTCAAGGTATTTCACTGAAAACTACTGCCTTGATACTTTCTAAAAATGGCATAGGCCAAGCATTATTGCTATAATATTATACTGGAAGGAAAGTATTTGCTTTTCCCCTTCGGAAACATTCCAGAAGAAGCTTATATCAAAATACTTAAAATGTTTTAAGTACCCCAAAGAAGTAGTCAGGGATATGCTCAGGAAATATATATTTTTTCATTTTAAAAGAAATGTAGCTTAAGTGTTGAGTACTTTTCTACCATGTCTGCATGAAGATAGTATAAACTTTATAATAAAAAAGATTACCATCGCACCTATTCAATTTGTTCTTGTTCTTTGAAGACATTTGTAGGTGTCCTCCACATGAAATGTGCTTGTTACAAGATTTTAAAAATTACATGCAATATTTTAGTGATATGATAATTGAAAAATATTTTTAGAGAATAGCTATCACGAGAAAGAAAAAATAAAATTTTGAAAATGAAAAACTAAAATTTATAAAGAAAAGAAAATATCAGTGGGCTTCAATTCGAGCACGGAATCTATGAAACGCAGGATTAAGACGCTTCCAACCTGACCAGTCAACCAGCTCTGTGTAAGATGGATATTTAAAAAAATACTTAACGTAATTTTCCCAGCCAAATATATTACTTTTCTCATGTACTGTACCGGTTTACCCCATCAAAGACATTGAACGTCTTCAATGATGTCTCATCCAAAATGTATTTGAAATTATAGGGCAATAGACATAGACGGAGAAAATAGATAAATCATCTGCTACATGAATTATAGATATGACAGTGGTAGGACGCATAAAGGCTCTTCTAGGAAAATCTATGAGGGAAATGTTCACCTAAAAAAATAAATATTGGTGGGGCGTTTGTAAGAAAATAATTAACATTGGTGTGGGGGAGAGTTGTTAGGAAAATAATAAACTGTGGGGGGTTACGCATATGCGAAATGGGTCAATGAGTGCAGTATTTCACCTTATTGTGAAATGGGTCAACAATTTCAGTGTATTGCACCTTATTGAAAAATGGACCAATGAGTGCAATTTTACACCTTATTGCAAAAGGGGTCAATGAGTGCAGTACTGCACCTTAATGCAAAATGGGTCAATGAGTACAGTATTTCACCTTATTGTGAAATGGGTCAACAATTTCAGTGTATTGCACCTTATTGAAAAATGGACCAATGAGTGCAGTTTTACACCTTATTGCAAAAGGGGTCAACGAGTGCAGTACTGCACCTTAATGCAAAATGGGTCAATGAGTGCAATATTGCACCTTATTACAAAATAGGTCAATGAGTGCAATATTGCTCCTTATTGCAAAATAGGTCAAAGAGTGCTCTGTATTGCGAGATTTTTTCTAGATGCCCTATTGCAAATCAAGGTGACATCGAAATTGCTTTGGCAACAAAGAATCACGGACGGGAATAAATAGCCAATATACTGCCAGACAAGTCAGTCTAGTCTAGTCTTGGAAGAGAGTCTAGTTCTGGAGATGAAGCATGAAGTTTGATGCTGTCACCTTGAGAGTTTGGACTTGAGATTCTGACGTTCCAAAAGCTGCGCCAGGACTCCAAAATATCCGATAAAAAAATGAAGATAGCTGACCTAGAGAATAATCTAGCTATTAACAGCATAATCATTTTACAAAGAAGATGATGCAATGAAGAAAGAACAAAAAACAAATCTTGAATGATAATATGAGGTCAAGAACTTTTATTTTCAAGAAAAATATAGATACAGCATCAAAGGAAAAAAAACTCTTTGAAAAAGAATACATTCTGCTTTGCATATTTACTAAAAGAAATCTTAACCTGCCAATACTTATATACACATATTGTACATATGATTTTCCATATTTCGCCTTATACTATAAAAGTCTACGTGTTATACTTACAAATATGTCTGCATCGCATTGTAATTGTGTGCTTCTTGACAAGTTGTAAAATGAATAAAAAAAATACATAAAAAATTGAAAAAAAACAGGCCAGGATTTCCAGATGCGTACTGTGACAGACATTTTAACTTATTGAAGAAGTATAAATGGAGAAAGAGCAACCTCTACTGTTATATCCCCTCTGGTGTCAGGCGGTGGTTAGTCAGCAGCTCTGGTCTCCTCCACCACTTCAGCTGGCTAGTCACGACTTAGCCACTATATGGCGGAAAAAGTAACGAAAAATCGAATTCCTAAATTCCAATGAAGATTGTTGACTCCACTACTGGCTGGTACTATAATCCTGTCTACTAAATCGCACCACTTAATGTGTGCGTGAATCTGACTCTACTTAGACACACACTAAGGGTGGCTTAACAGTGCAAGTTCACCGAAAAAACACAATAAAGCCGATTAGTGTGTGTTATCTGTTACAAAGTCCTTATATATTAGTGGTTGATCTTGGAGTTAAGTCGTGTATAGTCCTGCCCTGTTTCATTACAACTGAGAGGATCTTATTTCGTGTATCGAAAGCTCAGTATTCTTAACTTTCAATTCGTGTTTTCTCTCTTCAGGTTCCTACTTTGTATTCTTAGTTTTATCAGAGAAATACAGAGAAATACATGTCTACTACTCCCAGGTTTTATACATAAAGATACACCTCAGAGCAGAAACGATGCACTTTCATCGATGTAAACCGGTCTGAATCCGCGACCGACTAAATTAATTTTACGCGCCATTTGATGCAGTCAATGAAGATGCTATGTTCTAATATGAGGACAGGAGTAACGTATTCAAATAAAAATATCTTTCTTCATGCATGCTTGTATTGACTATCATCGCTTTCAACCTGATGTCCGAGACACGGACGAAACCTCTTCTTCACAAGCAGTCAATGAGAATAACCCATTTTTGTCTAACCTCCATATCAATATCTTGATTAAAATGCACTTTTATAACATATTCTACTGCAAGTCATTGTTCCTATTGGTAATCATTCATGAAATACTGCATTTTATGTTACTTTACAACGATTTGTCTTATTGAAGAAAAAAATGACCTCGCGCGTGCCAGTCAGAAAAAAAGACCTGTTTGATTTGAGCTTGTAATTCACAGGGGTTTCAATGGTGCTCAATCAGAATCATTTCCTTTTAATTATGGTGCAATCAGCGGTGCTGTGCCACCTGTTCTTATTCAACATAAAATGCAAACGGCATTAGTGTTACCCTCGATCCTGAGGCGAATGTAAGACCTTGCATAAACATCTCAAGTGTATATATATATATATATATATATATATATATATATATATATATATATATATATATATATATATATATATATATATATGTGTGTGTGTGTGTGTGTGTGTGTGTGTGTGTGTGTGTGTGTGTATATATATACCTTCATGACTACCCAAGCATCTTTCTCCAGAGTGGAGATCAGAAACCTCCTAACAATGTGAGTTTTCTTTGATTACCCTCTATATTAAAAACACATTTTCAGGAGAAGTCACTGGTTCCTGCTGACTCATTTTAGTTATGCTTGAAATGAGATGAAGAACCAGCCTTAACATTTCCCAACAAAAGTATTACATTACAACAGTTATCAACACTGTAATAGATAGATAAAAATAGTATACCACTAACTAACTTCAAATGTATTTTTTTATATCGTGGCATACGCAAAGTAAATAATTTTCGAAAATGTGACCCAATCACGGTCGACGAATGACAAATGCGGGACTGTGCTCTATTAATAGCCATGAGCGGCGATAAAACATGATGCAAATAGACCCACAGAGGTGTAAAAGGTACCTAATTCGGTAATGTGACAAAATTATGAATATTTCTTTCAATAGAAATATTCTAAACTATTTACAATTTCGATAAAGTTAAAGTTGAACAGTTTTATTCAATCAAATAACTTGCAAAAGTTAATTTGGTCAACTACTCTAAGCACATTACTGTACTCCAATCTACCTATGTAAGTAGCATCATTTACTCCCTTAGTTCAAGCACAATCGATGGTTGTTGCGCTCTCCCCGTCTCCCTCCCAATTGGTCATCAGATCGGGAGCGCGAGGGGAATGCAATTTCTGGGTGAGGGTGTGTCGGTGGTTCGCCCCGATACCCTCCACTCACATTTACCGTGGCCTGCGGTGTGGACCACGGCATTGCCAATGACTGCTAGCTGTCTCTCGGCCCTGTCCGTATTTGAGTCCCTTCTCGGGCATGAAAGATTGATGACTTTGACTTGAAACCAAGCGGCGGATTGGTTTCCCTATCATCCACACCTACTTACATGCGCCCTAGCAGCAACTTGGCAGAAAAACTGACCAAAAATGAGAATTCCAAATATAAGTCTTAGCGTGTTCCTGCGCGGCAGCATAAGCAGGGTCTACCAACTGCAAGATCGTATTAGCATGCGATACCTTCACTACCCTAACCCCGAGAATACTCGTAGCATTAAGAAATTACGAACAAATATGTACATTTAACTGAATGACTAAAGTTCGTGGAGGATAACTAGGACGACTGCAAATGACATGAGCTTCAGCCGGTTTAACATCTCATTTATCAATTTCATATCTGTTAGCCGAGCTTTTTGAACTTTTGGTACATAAGTTAGGTAGCCCTAACTGTGTGGTCGCAGGGATATCTGTACCGTGGCCTGCCGTGTGGACCATGGCGTTGCCAATGACTGCTAGCTGTCTCTCGACCCTGTCCGAATTTGAGTCCCTGCTGGGGCATGAAAGATTGATGCATTAGACTTGAAACCAAGCGGCGGATTGGTTTCCCTATCATCCACACCTACTTACATACGCCCTAGCAGCAACTTGGCAGAAAAACTGACTAAAAATGAAAATTCCAAATATAAGTTTTAGCGTGTTCCTGCGTGGCAGCGTAAGCAGGGTCTACCAACTGCAAGATCACATTAGCATGCGATACCTTCACTACCCTAACCCCGAGAATACTCGTAGCATTAAGAAATTACGAACAAATATGTAAATTTAACTGAATGACCAAAGTTCGTGGAGTATAACAAGGACGACTGCAAATGACATGAGCTTCAGCTGGTTTAACATCTCATTTATCAATTTCGTATCTGTTAACCAAGCTTTTTGAACTTTTGGTACATAAGTTAGGTAGCCCTAAGTGTGTGGTCGCAGGGATATCTGTGTGCTCTAATATCTATTTCATTAAAAGAATTGTCAAACGAAAAAAAAGGATTTCTCTAATTCCTCCACTTGTTAAAACTGCCGAAACACGCCTCAGCCGCAATTTGGCAGAAAAAAAAACTGACAAAAAATGAAAATTCCAAATTCTGGTCTCAACGTGTTCCTCAGCGGCAGTACAGGCAGGATCTACCAACTGCAAGATCGTAGTTCGTGTAGAATGCGATACCTTCACTACCCTACCCTCGAGAATACTCGTAGTTTCATTAAAAGAATTGCCAAACGAAAAAAAAGAATTTCTCTAATTCCTCCACCTGTTACAACTGCAGAAATACACCCTAGCCGCAATTTAGCAGAAAAAAAACTGACAAAAAATGAAAATTCCAAATTCTGGTCTCAACGTGTTCCTGAGCGGCAGTACAGGCAGGATCTACCAACTGCAAGATCGTAGTTCGTGTAGAATGCGGTACCTTCACTACCCTACCCTCGAGAATACTCGTAGTTTCATTAAAAGAAATGCCAAACGAAAGAAAAAGGATTTCTCTTTTTCCTCCACCTGTTACAACTGCAGAAATACGCCCTAGCCGCAATTTGGCAGAAAAAAACTGACAAAAAATGAAAATTCCAAATTCTGGTCTCAACGTGTTCCTGAGCGGCAGCACAGGCAGGGTCTACCAACTGCAAGATCGTAGTTCGTGTAAAATGCGGTACCTTCACTACCCTACCCTCGAGAATACTCGTAGTTTCATTAAAAGAATTGCCAAACGAAAGAAAAAGGATTTCTCTAATTCCTCCACCTGTTACAACTGCCGAAAAACGCCCTAACCGCAATCAGAGAAATACATCACCTTGATCCGCAACCCCATAGGCACAGTATGCTAGTACCTACGGTATGTGTGCCTCGGGTTACACGGTGTAGCCTGGGGAAGTATTGGTCACGTGATTGGTTTCGCGGCAATTTCAGTCTGACCCAGGGCCTGTGAAACCAGCAGGCAGCCAATTGTAATAAAGTTACTAATCAACCAGTATTGGGCGTATGTAATAAAGTTACTAATCAACCAGTATTGTTTTTATAATATTAAGTGTAATCAACTAGTATTGTTTTTATTATATTGAGTGTAATATTGATTGTAACGTATACCACAGAAATGTAAGTCAAACGTGTTCGCTGGTGAATTATGATCGTATCCTAAGGTGATGTAGTACTTGTTGACCTCAGGCAAGAGAGTGATGCAACTGTGATGCAACTACTGCGGTCCTTAGGCAAGAGAGTGATGCAAATAATACTGTAAGTGATGCAACTACTGCGGTAGGTTGTTAGTAATATTGCTAGAAGCTTCGAATAGCTCAGGGGTAAATAAGTACGCTAAGTACGCCGGGTCATCAAAGGAATAGATGACCACCCCTTGATAGATGACCACCTCTTGATGAGATTTTAATTAAGCCAACACGGATGCCATTACAATGGATCGACATTGATCGACTTTTAATAACCTTTGGGATGGATCATTTTGTTGATGACTTTCCAGAATTGACACATTAGATAACATAACCAACAGCGTGACCAACT
This sequence comes from Maea johnstoni, assembly GCA_963942565.1. Lineage (NCBI taxonomy): Eukaryota > Metazoa > Annelida > Polychaeta > Spionida > Magelonidae > Maea > Maea johnstoni. Next base: position 76,198,465 of record OZ012684.1, on the reverse strand, counting down.
TAGTTTTGGCTGATGCAAGGGTTGCGAAATATAGTAGATAGCCAATCAGATATTGTAGATATATCAGGTGACTTAATGAATAATGCATGATACGTCATGTGATTGATTCTTATATATATGCTAGACAGTACAATAAGATTAGATCGGGTTTCGCTACACAGTCGTTCGTGTCTTCATTCCTCCACAACACCGGTACAACCAGTACCCTTAGAAGTCGCCAGCAACTTCATTTCACAATCCTGGGGTACACATGTTATCTATGACTCATAGTGGTGTGAGGCAGCGAAATTTGATGACGCATGCACAGTGCCCACTACCTGTCTACTACTCCCAGCCGCAATTTGGCAGAAAAAACTGACAAAAAATGAAAATTCCAAATTCTGGTCTCAACGCGTTCCTGAGCGGCAGCATAGGCAAGACAATATTGACAAACAAACAAATTTTCTTTATATGTTTAGCCATGTTATTCATTTTGAAATGAAGTCTTTTTAATCCAATTTTTGAAAAACAAGTCACATAGTTTTCGCATCTGCGTTACACCGGCTTGGTCTACAGCGACTGCTACAACGTGCATTGTCGAGCACGTTTGTGGTGAAAGATCTCAATAAAAATGAAAGGAATATTTTCCAAACTTCTGTGAACAATATATGCGTATATATCGCTGCCAAAGATAATATTTGAGTTTGTGAACTATAGCCATTTAATCGCGAAATTTATCTGAAAGGACTAGGTAGAACTACATCGAGGACATGACGAGCATCCATATTGACAGTGACGTCACTAGACTGCAAAGCATGCCGGGAACGCTCAAATCTGACTGGGATCTAAACTCAACCGATGCAAAGACGCCCAATATATAACTAGAATTAATCATGAGTGATGTTGCAATCAGATATCTAGGTGCTCTGAACTTTTTTGTCAATTTGAAATATTTCATGGTTACTATTTGCAGGGCGGGTACTTTCCAGTTAAGTACAAATTTATAAATCAATAGTTGTTGTTTTGTTTTTATTTTTGCATTTGCACCATTTGAAATTCGCCCAAAGTATGCCTTTATTAGGCAGATATTACATGCACCTGGATGGTAGGGCCGTTTTGTGACTACTGTGAAAGCTTTGACATGTCCAGAGCATCATGTTTGATTGTTAACCCACATTAACCACCTGCATTAACCAATGATTAAAGATAATTGGTTTCGCATCGTTTTTCTAGGGTTGTCCTGCCACTGAAGAATCAGTGATATTAATATTTCATATTTTCCTTTGAATATAACTCCATTCTCTGAGTGCATGAGTGCAATTTAACTGCCAGCAGACTCCCCGCAGGGCTTGTCTCTTGCTAAATATTTCTCTGCTCTAAATTGACGTTTTAATATATGTACAATCTGACTTAGAGGGGCTACTTGGTGAGAAAATTTATTTTCATGAATTGCAATTGGTAAGAATATGTAGCTGACCTATCGGTGTAGAAGTTTAGTTGGAAAATGTCCATTGTATTAGCTATTTTAAATGATATTGAGAATCATTAATCAATCAAAGATTTCTTTTTTCTTTTTGTTTATTTAGAAGGTTTTTAGTAGTCACGACTTTGCCGCAATATGGCATTTAAGGTGACGAAAAATCGATATTCTGAGAACGGTTAAGTTATACTTATTTTCATAAGTACACTTGTCCACCTGCATTTATCGAAGAGAGCATGTTAGATGTTTTATTATTATATAAAACAAACAATGGTTTGAATGAAGAGAAGGAATTCAATAAAATAATCTATATAATGTCATACAAAGGGCATTCTGAGCATTCGTAAAACAGGTCATACTTAACTTTCATTTGAAGGTAAACCGAAACACAAACGTGCACAGAAGGTGCTTGATTTTTCTTGATTGCGCGTGTTGTTGTTGTTGTTATTTTATGAGTGTTTGTTTGTGTTTTGGTCGAGTGACACGACGTAATAACGAAGGCTTCTCTGATGGCTCTGACAAATAGTAGTATGTCAATTTACAGGAAATCGATCATATGCATATCTAAACGAGAATTTCATAGAATTTATAATTAGGACTATAGAGAATTTCGCAAGCTATATGTATGCACAAAATGGATATTTTGCTACATCGATATCTCTGAATCAGTTCCCTTATGCGTGAATAGGTATCACATTTACATTCTGTTGAGATTTGATATTTCGAATGACGTCATTATTTGCCATGTAAGGATTTTTAATCGTGGTTAGTCGTAGGATGTGGTGGAATCCTGCGATCACCACTGACAGACCCTAAGTCACTGGCTCTCTGTTTACATGCCCCAACCGAAGTTGTGAGTGACACGGCGCGGCTAAGGAACGACTTTGTCATCATTAATACAACTCGTGTTTACTATGTAAAATGATTACCGACTTGAAATAAAGGTTATCTATCTATCTATCATAACCATTTTGCAATACATATGCTTTGCGTATTTGACCAACTTTAAACATTTTCAGTTATGTAATCGAATAAACGTTCGATTATAGAGCCTTATTTAGAACTTAAATTGATTTAGAATATATATATGGAAAGAAAGAAATTCTTTTGTGATTTTGCAGAGTAACTTATTCTTGACACGTCATGTGGCCTGTCTTCTTATTTTTTAAGAAGCCTCATAAACCGGGTGGGGGGGGGGGGGGGGGGGGGGGTCGAACCTCCTCACTGAACACTTAACCCTTACTTACAGAGAGTTATTCTCGTGCAACAGTTCCTTACTCTACATCTTTTCTAAGCATTGGTATGATATTTAGGCAGAATATAACGCTTCTAAAAAGTGCACAAAGAAGTGACTGAAATAGTTTGCCCAAGTTATTTCTGCTCAAAGTCCAACTTTAAAACGCTGTTTTGATGCCCTGATAGGCTGATACCTTCAAGGATGTTATTTAGAATAGATGAAGAAAAAGAGAATAAATGTGCTTAGTTTTGTAAAACACGAAGCTATAGGTATTATAACAGCTAGAATCAGAGTTAAATGCACTTCTCTCTGATCTTTTATAGATTATTCCTCTTCACCTAGTGTTTTTAGATTTCAGAAATGAGAAACATTCCTCTGTTTATGGCCATGCGAGAAGAGAGACTGGGATTTTGAATATCTCATAACGATCGCGTTCGTATGTATTTTACTATTTTCTAGCCCGACATTACTAGACCCTGGTACAGCTTAGCTGAAGGAACTACTTAACTAGGCGAGTACTAGTTTCATGATTCCTAGCTTGACCCACCCCCGCATCCGACGTGCAGTAGGGTAGCACGTCGTCCGTAGGAAATTATTAAGTTCAGCATTCTGCCACTCGCCAAGTTGGCAATATTCTAGGTGTATAGGTGAGGGAAAAGTGTCAGAACTAAATTCGTCGTTATAACGGTTTATGGCAGCGAGTTTATTGATGAAACTGAGCGGCCAAAAAATAAAGTCATGCGTGTGATTGAAAGATTGTCTAAAGCTTTTATATGGGAAATTTTTTGGCATATTTTCGCGCCCGTGTACTTTTAGCTAATATGTCGAAAAAGGGGAACGACTTTACAGTAATCCTATGAATAGCGAAACAGCGAACACTGAAACAGGAATGTAGTCATACTGACTACCTAAAATGTAGTCAATCTGGTGCCTAGATTCACTCACCGGTAGTCAACAAAATATGATGACTACCTCGGTAGTCAAGGGAAATTAGGAGTAAATCTGCTAACTATATGGTAGTCTAGTGACATTTCAGTCCAATTGACTACATCCATAGTCTATGACTATAGAAGTTGTCAATTTGACTAGTGAGGTAGTCCAATTTACCAATGCTTGCTCCACATAGTTGTGACTACTAAGTGGTCATAATGTTGTCACCATGACTACCATACTGACTACATTATTTACTGTAAAGTAGTCATTAAATGTAGTTATAATGACTACAGTAATGACTGCAATTCAGACTGTAATTGGAGTATCCTTCTGAAAATCCTGTCAGTATTTCTTGGAGCAAATATCGGTAAACTGTAAAACAAGAAAAAGAAATCAAAATTAGAATGACATTATCGTATACAAGAAACTTTATTCATATATAAACTTACAGAAGATCACTTCTCCAATGAAATCAAACATACATCCTTCAGAAATCAGTGTCAACTAAGAATGAACATTCTGTGCAATGTCATTATAAACTTACAGAAGATCACTTCTCAAATGAAATCAAATGTGCATTGTTCAGAAATAATTGTCAAATTCATGTGTACATTCTGTAGAATGTCACCATAGATCTTCATTTGGACTAGAAATTCCAAAATTCACATCATTCAAGTTTTCAAAAATTATTTTGTGTATCAGAATTTTACACCCCTGATTTTGTTACTTGCCTTAGTGGTGAGAGAGGATATGGCACTGACAACGTTCCTCTTCTGTCTACTTGCTTTCTAAATGCTGCAGACATCGCAATCTCCTCCAAATAGACTATTGAAAAAATGAAAACTAGCTAAGTAACAAGCCATTGTTAGTGTGAGATCTGCTGCATCTACCACTTTGGCGCCATCCACAATAAGCCTGATAACATTGGTAGCAACAAATTGCTCTTCAGGAAAATTCACTTTGATATAGGGCCCAACACTATTGCTTTTTCTGCCTAACATTGCTGCTCTATCCTCATCAAAGAGGAGGAATACTGCCAAAATAGCGAGGCATGCTACTTTGTATCTCTCATTTTCAGAACCCCTTTTCCGGTAGGCCTTGTAAGAGCACATCTGTTTTCTTGATTTTGCATCTTGACATCAGGAGTATGATGTTTCCATACATATTTAGGAAAGCCATGAGTTCTTAGCCTAGGTAAATTTTAGTTATTGTCCGGAACTCTTTCAGAAACAATTCAAGAATTAGGAAATCCAGGGAAACTTCTCAATCACTTCCTTGACAGACACGCCATTAAGAACCATTTCCCTTCTGTCATGTAGTCTCCTTGAATATCGTTTTAAGATGAAGCCAGGCTGTGTAAGTGACTTGGGGAGAACCTAAAGGAGGGGCACCATGAATCATTGCTTTCTCTTTGGCTTTCACTCATCATAAATTTCTGAAAAGTTGAAAAAAACTTGTTACACTCTTTAAAGATGCTCAACTCATCCAAAAAATCATTGTATAATGTGTATATACTAATAGTCATATCAACTACAAGGTAATCATATTGAAAACTAAGTAGTCATATCCACTACAAGGTAATCATATTGAAAACTAAGTAGTCATATTGACTACTTAAATGAAGACCACCGTAGTCAGATTGACCACTTCTTATAGTCAATGTGACTACAGAGTAGAAGAATTGATTGATTTTTGATATGAAAAATGCAGGTAGTTAATTTGACTACCCAGGTCATACAGTGTAATATATGTAAATATGCCAGAAGTCTGTTAAATTTCATTGAAAAGTTTAATATTGCTTTCCCACTACTCTCTCTGACATGCTTCCACCAATTACCAATGTAGCTCATACATCACTCATTGAAGAAGGCATTAAAAAATGTAAGATTCTGGATGTTTGCATCTCCTGACAAAATTATCCCCTATTCTTTTATAAAAATGTGTCATCACCAGTCAAATTCTTCAAATATCTCTTCTCTGTACATTCATGATAGTAAAGTACCCAATTACAAATACAAATAGAGCAGACTTACCCAGGATCAGGCTGGATTGTCCTCCAAACAACTTTAATAATCAGATTGGCAGGTTGGCAGGAAGCAGAAGGCTGACAGGAAGTACCTTTCTGCACATGTGCGGTATTACGGTGAATGACTACTAAGCAGTCAAATTGACAATGCTGGTAGTCAATTTGACTGCTAGAGTAGTAATTTCATTATGAAGTAGTCATATTGACTACTGATTGTAGTCTAATTGACCACATATTTATCATTAATGACTACCCCCTGACTACATTCCTGTTTCAGTGAAATATGTATAGGACGTACACCTACGGTATACTTAATACTAGTCTACACGGCGGATATGCCTAATTCTGAGAATATCGCTAAACTGGCCATAAGTTCTTAAACCATGGTACGTGTGTGTTATGAATTGTTCAATTGATATTGTGCACGTACGTTGGCAAACCCGTCAGCATTCAACAATCCAAAATCAGGATATATCAATTATCAGGCAGTTTACTATACTGCGGCGTCTTTCAGTTTGGTTTCATTTTGTTTAGTTCCAATTCTGGGAGGGGCCAGGTTAGTACTTTGCTTAAGGAGCGGGCCTTTAGAGTTGATAATCATGGAAACATATGCTAATAGGATAACTTTAATTTTAGCAGATCACAATTGCTGCATGATAATATACACAAAGTTTTCAAAAACACGCAGATAGCTTTGGAACTGAAAATGTCGTCGTCATCAACAACATTTATATTGTGTGATCTTTCCAGACATTGTGTGATCTTTCAACATCAAATACTTACTATGTTCAGCATATTATGAAATTCTTGGCTCTTGGCTAGAAAATAATTTATTCTTGAGGAATTGTGGATGATTTTTGAAAGTTGGCAAATCAGTAGCTAATCTGAAGATTTCTGACCAAGTTATATAATTCATACCTGGAGATTTTATGCGGTTCCAATCCTGGCCACTAGGGGTCAGATTAGTTTATTAGTTTAGGAGTGAGCTATTATATTTTACAGGTGTTGGCAAATTGATAAACATACAAGTATGATTATGAAATAACTTTAATTTTATGTAGCAGAGCGCACACTTGCAGCATGATGACAAATTCCCAGTTATGAGAAACACACAGAGATTGCTTTTGAACTGAATACATCATAATAGTCCATGACCCAGAGGGTTGGTCAGTATCATATTGGGGGGGGGGGGCAAATTCTGGTTAATGTTTTTGAATTCCCCATATTCTCACCTTTATGGTATTTCAGTAACAAATATTTTCCGAACCAGACCTTTTTTTTCCCAGGTGAACTTAGCTTTAAATATTTACACGATCACTAATTTGCTTTTACTCACTACCCATATTCCTTATATTTCATAACTATTACATCTCTATCCATTCCCCTTGAGATATGGATCCGTGCGCCGGCCTACATATTTTGGCGCAAGGATCCATTCCTCTACCATACCTGCCTAACCTTTGCGCTGTGTTGCGCCCAGCGCCACTAGCTTCATACTACTTTCCATTCCTTTCATTTCCACTCCTATCACCTTGTATCGGACTTTCTCTGGATCGAGCATCTGTGGGAGAATAAGAGGTACAAAGACAGTATTTGATGGATAATGACCAAACATGGAACGCTAATGTGATAATTACTTTTACAGACAGTATTCTAACAAAGAAACCACCAAAGTGGGCAAACAACATCAAATAGTCATTTCGGGTAGGAACAATAAAGGTTTCGACGCAAGGAAGCTAGACACATGTACACAAACATCTATAAATCACTCCGCGCCATTGTGAGTTGAGGGCACACCAACGGCACTATTCGCTTCTAGTTTCACCCAATCCTAAACAGCATGGTAGAGAAACAACTGAGCCAAAGAAGTTAACCCCACAAGCTGCCTTAAGGGGCTAGATACCTCCGTCCTTTAAGCGAAACTACAATATCGAGGTGGATCATTAATTTGGTTATGTTTATGAAAGCTGAGATTTTGGAGAGCACAAATATAAAAAAAACTTCTTTTGATATCTTCACAAGTCGCTGGGAGTGGGGCTGAAAGACAGAGATGTAAATTTCTGTTACATATATTTCTGTACCCGGAATTTGGAATTTGTTTTTGTATCTGGAATTGGTGGGATTCAAATGCGGACAGTGGTGAAAGACAGCTAGCACTTAGCGACAACGCCTTAGGCCACACAGTCATCAAGACAGGCTCTCACATCTTTTTGTAACTTGTAAAGTCCTGTCTTTAACAAATGTGTTACAAGGTTTACAATATGTTTTGTATTGAAACATCCTTCCACACATATACGATGTTGCAGGTGTGAACGGCAGAAAAAAAATCAGCTGTTTTTCTGGAAAACGACCAAGGATTTTTTTTAAATTTGCACCGTTTTCAAAAGACAGTAGATAGGCGACAAAATATTGTTTTAAAAATGTTTGCGGTTTTTGAGAAAACATTTTTTTAAAAAGAATTATGCTGTTATTCAAAAATATTTTTTTTAAATGCTGCTGTTTCGGGAAAAATATTTTTTTAAATTAGTACGTACTCAATGATGTGTTCAATCATATATTTTATTTTGTTGCTGTAGGAACAATATTGAATTCAGGAGGTCCTGGTTCTTTCGAAAATGAAAAAGTATTGTGATTTCAGAAAGATGTCAGAAATTCAGCGCCTCCCTTCCTTAGTCTAATGTGAATCTCTGCTCTCAAATAAGGGGTGTTCCATATTTGGAATTCGACACATCCCCGCCCCACCCCCTATCCAGCCATAGTTTAGAAATAGGGGGCGGGGATGAGGCACGATCAGCTCGACCTTTTAGATCGTGGCCGCAAACAAACAATAAAAACGTCAGACAATGATTTCAAATATAAAATGGAATGTAAAGATTGGTATAGCCTTGAATTAAGGGTTGGTCATCTAAGTTATAGCATTAGTCATAAGTTTGGCAGTGAATTTTACGTGATTGGAGGGGATATTCTGCTAATTTTGCTAATAGATAATTGAGATTCGAAGCTTACTAGTATCCCGGACTAGTATAAGAAATTCAAAAGTTAGGGGGTGGGATGTGACCTGCTAAAATAAGTCTAAATTCGGCATCCCCCTCCCAATCAAATTTCAGAATTCGGGGGGGGCGGGGGGGGGGGGGGGAGGGGTGGTGAAATTATTCAGAATTCTTAACCCCCCCCCCCCCCCCCCCCCCCCCCACACACACACACACTTTTAAATGCAATCGTCCCCCTTCAGTTCATCACAAAAAGCTAAATCAACAGCATTTGATGTAATCATCTCCGAACTTGAATTAAAAGCAAAATACTTTTTTGATGTGATTGTCCCAAAAAAACACTAACTGTGATGCAATAATCACCTCCAAATTAACTGAACCACCTGGTTGATAAGCGGGCTTTATTATTGATAGTTTCAGTCTTGATTCCGTCAGATAGGGTACCCAACCCTTTCCATCCCCCCAAAAATTCCCGGCATGCTTTATCCTAATTAAGGCGCCACTTCGAGGCTTTATGACCCAAGCGGCCACACTTGTCTGGTCTTGCCCGCTGGGAGTCAGGAGAGAGCAACAGGCGGTCGTCGTACCTAAAACACTCAGCCTCAGGACTGGAAGCGAAACCGAAAAGTACGGAGTCTCTAAACTCTAAAAAAG
>OZ012684.1:76175027-76188966 GCA_963942565.1 Maea johnstoni | reverse complement strand
TTGGTAGTCATACTGAATTACATTCTATATGCAGTCAACACCAAACTCTACATTTGGTAGGAAAGTAAACAAAATAAAAAGTGAATAATGATTTCAGACAGACAGATTTTCCCACTAAACCGGTGGCCGTGGCTAGCACAGGTAAGTTTCACTAGCCCTCCCACCCATTTTACGTCTACAACTAGCCCACGGCTATTGGGCTTCAGCTAGTATTGAACCCTGCATTCATACTTCATGATTGATTAGCAGATCTAAATCTAAAAACTAGAATATGACAAATGGAGACAAAGTTTGTTAGCTGTCGGACTAGTAATCAGTAGGTCGCTGGTTCAATTCCCTGGCTGGGGCACTTTGGTCTGTCCTTAGGCAAGACAGTTTATTCCATATTGCCTCAGTCCACCCAGCTGCAAAATGGGTACCTAGCATCAATAAGGCAGTGCTTAGGGCCTGTGCGCTTTATGCTGCTAGCTGCTCTGGAATATCCCTCGGGTGATTGAAATGGTTTCTGTGTGTACAGTGCCAGCTAGGGAAGGAAGGTCGTGTGAACATTTCGGTGGATACAAGACTGTAAACCGAATACCTTAACCTTATGAGTGCTATATTAGATATCCACCTAATCATTGGCTTGAGACCATCCATAGTTGGCGTGCTTTCTGAAAGCATTTGTTTCCGAACTACATTCATTAAAATCTGTACTTTTCACCCAGAACTTTTCACTTGTCCAGTTCAAACAGGGACCTAAAGACAGATTTCTGATGTAATGCAGAGTGCCCCATATGAAATATTCAAATCATTTATGCGTGTTGTTCGCCTTTAACCCATAAATGATCACAGCAGCCGAAAGCAGCCTGACAATCTTGATGAAATTATGCGAGCAAAAGCAAACGTTGGAAAGTATTTGAAGGAGAAATGTTATTGAGAACAACTCTCTCTCTCTCTTTCTCTCTCTCTCTCTCCCTCCCTCCCTCCCTCCCTCCCTCCCCCTCCCTCCCTCCCTCCCTCCCTCCCTCTCTCCCTCTCTCTCTCTCTCTCTCTCTCTCTCTCTCTCTCTCTCTCTCTCTCTCTCTCTCTCTCTCTCTCTCTCTCTCTCTCTCTCTCTCTCTCTCTCTCTCTCTCTCTCTCTCCTCTCTCTCTCCTCTCTCTCTCTCTCTCTCTCTCTCTCTCTCTCTCTCTCTCTCTCTCTCTCTCTCTCTCTCTCTCTCTCAAATATTTTGTAAAATCAATCTCAATTACACAGCTATAGTCAAAAGTATCTTTGTTCCGGATGACAGTTTCTGGAGGACCTCTCAAGCATTAATGGGTTAAAGGTATGGTCATGATAGTTCTAACTATTATAATAATATAATACTTAGAACTTCTAAGGTCATGTGTGAAGGATCTGCTCCTCTTTAGTGAGCCATGCTCTGCTCTGTTTCAGGTCAGGTCAAGTGGCTAGAGATGTGGAAACGAAGGAATTGGACGAGAAGTGACGGGCAACCTCTGGTGAATACCAATGAGTTCTGGAGATTAGAAGATGCCAAAAAGGGATTGGAGGTGCAGTGGGTAAGTATGAGGCAATGGTGTATCTAGTAATTTAATGAAATGATTGATGCATCAAAGCATCCAAATGAATCATGGAACTGAGCCTTTTTATATACAAACATTTTCGCACTGCCAAATTTTGTTTATCATTAGCTTTGCCATAACTGTTTTTAGAGGTTGTTGTACAACAACCTTTATTCAGTTTGCTTTTGTTGTCTTACATTCCTGGGGAGGGTCCTGGGAGCTGGTTACTGATTTTCCCTATGTTGTCTTACATGGCATTTTTGGAAAATTCTAGGCGAATGATCTGGAGAGTGGGGTGTGGTGGGGTCGTTTTGTTTAATGTTTCTGTTAGAGTTGGGTGTGTAGTTTATAGAGTTTGTTTCATTGTTTCTGTGGGTTGCCTAGTTTTTTTTTGGTGGATTTTTACGTGTTTTATTTATACGTCTTCTTCTCTTCAAAGCGATTCTGTAGCGCGTCTCGTCTGGTGGGGCGGCCGTTTGGATGCGCATGCGTGGTGGATGCGCATGCGTGGGTTTTCTGCATATTTAATGCGATCGGCTAATCACGTGACAGCACCACGTGGTTTGTCTCTGGTGAATTATCCAATGAGCGGTCTCACTGCCTCATCGTCACACCGCGTGGTACTCTTTCCCGCGGTTTATTAACCAATGAGCGGCTATTTGTATCCCTCTTACTACTATTTTACTCACGTGTTCATTCACGTATTTTTTACATTGGCTAGGTTACCCTCCGCCGTTTTGAATATCGGGTTTGACGAAATTTGCACCCCGATTTCAAAGCTTTCGTTTGTGGCCATCTCTAACTCTAAAATTCTGAAACCAAAAGAATTAACAAGCCAAGTATCTATATTATTAAGATTAATTCTTTTGGTTTCGGAAAATCGAAAATATTTTGAGATATTTGTCAACACGCATCGATGGTGGCGTGAACATGGCGATGGGTCGGGTTTGACGAAATTTGCACCCCGATTTCAAAGCTTTCGTTTGTGGCCATCTCTAACTCTAAAATTCTGAAACCAAAAGAATTAACAAGCCAAGTATCTATATTATTAAGATTAATTCTTTTGGTTTCGGAAAATCGAAAATATTTTGAGATATTTGTCAACACGCATCGATGGTGGCGTGTTGACCACGGCGATTAGTACATTCTCAATGGTACCTCGCCGATTCCTGTCAATTTCATCAAGCTATCTCCCCCCGATCACAATATGACTACCTACCTGGATAGATGAGATCCTCATCTATCTGATTCAATCATTTTTTTAATTCAACTTCAGGTTGGAAGCGAAAAAATAGCTTTTCGCTACAACCGGAAGTTGATTTTTTTGATATAGCGAGATTAGGGCATTGATATGCATTGTGTGCATTTCACACAAAAAACATACTTTTCTGCGATCGGCTAATCACGTGACAGCACCACGTGGTTTGTCTCTGGTGAATTATCCAATGAGCGGTCTCACTGCCTCACCGTCACACCACGTGGTACTCTTTCCCGCGGTTTATTAACCAATGAGCGGCTATTTGTATTTCTCTTTGTACTATTTTACTTACGTGTTCATTCACATATTTTTTACATTGGCTAGGTTACCCTCCGCCATTTTGAATATCGGTTTTGCCGAAATTTGCACCCCGATTTCAAAGCTTTCGTTTGTGGCCATCTCTAACTCTAAAATTCTGAAACCAAAAGAATTAACAAGCCAAGTATCTATATTATTAAGATTAATTCTTTTGGTTTCGGAAAATCGAAAATATTTTGAGATATTTGTCAACACGCATCGATGGTGGCGTGTTGACCACGGCGATTAGTACATTCTCAATGGTACCTCGCCGATTCCTGTCAATTTCATCAAGCTATCTCCCCCCGATCACAATATGACTACCTACCTGGATAGATGAGATCCTCATCTATCTGATTCAATCATTTTTTTAATTCAACTTCAGGTTGGAAGCGAAAAAATAGCTTTTCGCTACAACCGGAAGTTGATTTTTTTGATATAGCGAGATTAGGGCATTGATATGCATTGTGTGCATTTCACACAAAAAACATACTTTTTTCAATAAATTGTCACGTCGCCGTTTCTGGGTCAAAATTTACAAAATGGCCCATCAAAGTGTTCGCAACAAATAGGGCTTTTACCCTATTATCATAACTTGTTGCTTATATTTGTAATTTTTGAAAAAAAATGGCGACTTCGGAAAAAAACGGCAAAAACGGCTTTTTGGAATGTTGATTTAGGAACCCTGGCGAAATTCTAAATTTACTTATTAATTTCGCCACTAAAACCGGAAAAAAAGTTTCAAATTCAAGAAAACAGACTCTAAATAATCCATCCTGCCCATTTGTGGATTTTCTTTGATCCCCACAATCGTAAGAAAACAACTTTGAAAAAAACGGAAGTAGTAAATATTTTTATCGCGATTTCAGCAGTCAGTATATATACCCTTCTCACCATGAGTGTAGTATGCAGTCCTGAAGTTAGCAGACCTTTAATCCTGCCATCCCTTCCGTTCTCACTGTTGTTGTATTTTAGATAAAGATATGATTTTAATTGTTTTGGGTGACAGGAAAAGTGTGTACTGTTATAATTTATTGGTCACAAACTTATAAGCCCAAAGAGCATGTAATGCGAATGCATGGGATGGCAGGGTTAATGGTCTGCATACTTCAGGATTGCATTTTCACTCATGGTGAGAAGGGTGTCAAGGGACATAACTGCAGGCAGCACTCATAGAAACTGGCTTCGACATCATACTGCATCTACACCAAAGAGCATCATAGGAACTTGATTCACCTGACAACCCAAAATAGTAAGCATACATTAAATTGAAATAAATACAAAAGTATCAATACAAAACTATCACTCAATATACAATTTTATAAAAACACATCCACAAAATATAGAAACCATGCAAATCTTCACTGTCCCTCAAACAAAACAATTACTGTTTAAAGAAGATATTGTGTCGGTGTGATAATATAAGATTGCATTTGGTGAGATATGTTTTGTGTTGATATTTGTGTGTTGCTTTGATGGTATGTATGACTCTAAATAATCCATCCTGCCCATTTGTGGATTTTTTTTGTTCCCCACAATCGTAAAAAAACAACTTTGAAAAAAACGGAAGTAGTAAATATTTTTATCGCGATTTCAGCAGTCAGTATATATACCCTTCTCACCATGAGTGTAGTATGCAGTCCTGAAGTTAGCAGACCTTTAACCCTGCCATCCCTTCCGTTCTCACTGTTGTTGTATTTTAGATAAAGATATGATTTTAATTGTTTTGGGTGACAGGAAAAGTGTGTACTGTCATAGAAACTGGCTTCGACATCATACTGCATCTACACCAAAGAGCATCATAGGAACTTGATTTACCTGACAACCCAAAATAGTAAGCATACATTAAATTGAAATAAATACAAAAGTATCAATACAAAACTATCACTCAATATACAATTTTATAAAAACACATACACAAAATATAGAAACCATGCAAATCTTCACTGTCCCTCAAACAAAACAATTACTGTTTAAAGAAGATATTGTGTCGGTGTGATAATATAAGATTGCATTTGGTGAGATATGTTTTGTGTTGATATTTTTGTGTTGCTTTGATGGTATGTATGATTATTTTTTCAGGTTGCATGGTGTAGGTGAAGTAGCAGACCTGAAGTATGCAGGCTTCTACCCTTTGATGCCGATGCCGGTCCCATACCCCTTCAACCCAGTGCTCGGGCCCAAGCAGCATCTCCCTGCATTTGTATCGCCCAAGATGCAAAACAAACGAAAATACTGATCAAAATAAAGGGAAAATTACAAAGTTTGTGTTTCTGATGTATTTTTTAACACTATTAGGTATGATAGAAAGATAAAGAAGTTCAAAGAATGGGAATTTTTTTTGAAATTGTTCTAGACTGATATTTAATGTACATTCACAAACTGGCTCTTATAGTTGTATTTCTTGGCACTATTAGGTGTGATAAAAAGATAAAGAAATTCAAAAATAGGGAAGTTTTTTTAAGTGCGGATTTAGATAGAAATCTTATGAAAAGTTTGGAAGATATGTGTTTCAGATGTATTTTTTGGCACTATTAGGTGTGATAAAAAGATAAAGAAGTTCAAATAAAAGGAAATTGTTTTAAATTGCTCCAAACTGATATTAATGTCTATTCACAAACTTGGTTTTTGATTAAAAAGTCTGTAAGTATCATCAGCAGCATTACAAGTGTGTATCAGTCTATTTTAGGTTTAAGTACAAAGTTATTGCATGCATATTGGGTTTCTGGTAGTGCTGGACCTGCTTTAGTGGCGGAAGATCATGGCCAGGGGCATATGTCCCTTAAGGGGCCATATGGTTGATATTTGTGCATGTTTGCATTCAGGCAGTGTTTGGCCATTTTCATGTAAAGGTAAGTCACGGACTAAAGTTCTTCAGGCAGCAGCATATTAGTTGTGGCAAGCATGCTGCTGGTGGGGTTTTGTTGGCTGTCATTTGCAGTGCTGGTTGTAGGCTTTTCCCATTCATGTTTGGTGATCTACTGGATTAGTGGTGGTGAGTTTGCCATAGTTTCTTGGATAGCTAGGAGTGGGTTATAGTTTTCGAAAATATTTGAGGGAGGGTTTTAGATAGAATTCTTTTGAAAAAATTGAGGGATATGTGTTTCAGTTGTATTTTTTGGCACTATTAGGTATGATAAAAAGATAAAGAATTTCAGTGGAAGGGAAATGTTTTAACTGTCCAGGTTTGGGGGTTTTGGGGCATTTTTCCAGGGAAAAAATTGAATAGTTTGTGTTTCTGATGTATTTATTGGCACTATTAGGTATGATAAAAAGATAAAGAAGTTCAAGAAAGTTGAATTTTTTTTAAAATGTTCTAAGCTGATATTTAATGTCCATTCACAAGCTTGGCTCTTATAGTTCATCATCAGGTAGCAAAATCACATAATCCAGGAACATATGCCCCTTAAGGGACCATAAGGTTGATCCTTGTGCATGTTTGCACTCAGGCAGTGTTTGGTCATTTTCATGTAAAGGTAAGTCACGGACTAATGTTCTTCAGGCAGCAGCAGGTAAGTTGTGGCAAGCATGCTATTGGTGGGGTTTTGTTGACTCTCATTTGCAGTGCAGGATGTGGGCTTTTCCCATTCATGTTTGGTGATCTACTGGATGAGTGATGGTGGGTTTGTCATAGTTTCTTGGATAGCTAGAAGTGGGTTATAATTTTGGGAAATATTTGGGGGAGGGTTTTAGATAGAATTCTTATGAAAAAATTGTAGGATATGTGTTTCAGATGTATTTTTTGGCACTATTAGGTATGATAGAAAGATAAAGAATTTAAGGAAAAAGGAAAATGTTTTAAAATGCTCCAAACATATATTTAATGTCCTTTCACAAAGTTGGCTCGTATATTTTTTCATCTGGTTGCAATATCACATGAACCAGGGGCATATGCCCCTAAAGGGTACATAAGGTTGATCCCTGTTCATGTTTGCTTTTAGGCAGTGTTTGGCCATCTTCATGTAAATGTTTTGTGTTACTTTGATGATATGTCAGATGTCAAATTTTTAACCCCGCCCCCCATCGCTCTCTTTTTCTGAAGTATGTGTGTTAAAATGTTCATGTTTATATTTGGCGGATAGGCTTAGTGATTAGTTTAGTTTGTCAAAAGTTGCATTTTATTTATGCGTGCTGAATTTTAGGTTATGATGAAATTTTTTATTCGCTGTTTAACTGTTGGTCTTTTTTAATATTTGAGAGCCGGCACTTATTTTAATGCATGGGCTTTGTTGTATATACTTAGCTTATGTGTTAACATTTTGTGTTGTGGGGGAGAGTCACAAGCCTCTGTTAAGGGGGAGTGGATTTTTGGCTGTTGGCAACATGTTTGATTTTGATGTGGTGTTATTTGCAGGCAGCCAGTCAGTTTGTTACATGCATCAGTGATTGACTTTAACATTTTCAGACAGGAGCAGATTTGGCTCCCAGGATTTTAAGTTTAGGGGCTATTAAATTCCTGTGCGGCCACCACGACGGTATGGTTTTGCCAGGGGTGCATTGTCCAGGTTTGGGGATCTTGGGGCATGCTCCCAGGGAAAAGTTTGAAAGGTTTGTGTTTCAGCTGTATTTTTTGGCACTATTAGGTATGATGAAAAGATAAAGAATTTCAAAAAAAGGAAAAGTTTTTAAAATGCTTTAAGCTGATATTTAATGTCCGTTCACAAACTTGGCTCCTATAATTCATCATCTGGTAGCAAAATCACATGGTTCAGGGGCATATGCCCTTTAAGGGACCATAAGGTTGATCCCTGTGCATGTTTGCATTCTGGCAGTGTTTGGCCATTTTCATGTAAGGGTAAGTCACGGACTAAAGTTCTTCAGGCAGCATTAAGTAAGTTGTGGCAAGCATGCTATTGGTGGGGTTTTGTTGACTGTCATTTGCAGTGCAGGATGTGGGCTTTTCCCGTTCATGTTTGGTGATCTACTGGATAGGTGATGGTGGGTGGTGAGTTTGTCAAAGTTTCTGGATAGCTAGAAGTGGGTTATAATTTTGGAAAATATTTGAGGGAGGGTTTTAGATAGAAATCTTATGAAAAATTTGAAAGATATGTGTTTCAGATGTATTTTTTGGCACTATTAGGTATGATAAAAAGATAAAGAATTTCATAAAAAAGGAAAATGTTTTATAGTGCTCCAAACTGATATTAATGTCTATTCACAAACTTGGTTTTTGATTAAAAAGTCTGTAAGTATCATCAGCAGCATTACAAGTGTGTATCAGTCTGTAACCACTAACGAAAAAACACAAAAATCAGAAAAATTTCAAAATAGCAAAATATTAAAAAAACAAAAAATTGCAAATGATTAACTACAAAAAGACATACAAGGAATCAACCTCTTGACGCCACTGGCGTCTATCTTGTTATCTAGTCTGTAATAGAGCTGGTGATTGTTTGATGGACACTATGCATTTTCTATGATCTTATAGTTCATGTTTTGCCATAAACACAGCCCATTTTGTATCAGAACTGCAAGTCAGTAAATAGACCATGAAAGCAGACCAGTTCTTATGGTTCAGTGGTATCTGCTGATTTACATTTGGACTTGGGAGATATTGGTGGCTAATAGAATCTCTTTGTCCTCAATGTTGGCACTGGATCTTTAGAAAGTTGGGGACCTCTTCATCTAGGGTTCATCTTAACTAGAAGAAGTATAGAGTCCTCACCCACCCCACAATATCCGCTTACTCTGCTATGGGAGTCCATTTGTTGTCAAGACTCAGACTCAAGTCAACATTGGCTATAGATGATGAAGGTCTCTTTATAGAATTTTCCAGAATTTCCATTAAAAAAATTCCAGATTTTCCAAAAAAAATCCAGATTTTCCATTTTATGCATGCTGTAAATCCTTGAATTACTAGA
The DNA here is from genome assembly GCA_963942565.1 of Maea johnstoni. Taxonomy (NCBI): domain Eukaryota; kingdom Metazoa; phylum Annelida; class Polychaeta; order Spionida; family Magelonidae; genus Maea; species Maea johnstoni. The sequence goes on along the minus strand of OZ012684.1, from coordinate 76,180,005 downwards.
TTGAAGCCTATTTTCTTTGTTTATCATATTAAAGATAATGTAACTAAGAAATATTGCCTTTCTCTGTTATTGTAATACCCTCACATGGGCCCTCCTTGAGTGAGGTAAAATGCACTGGTCCTCCACATCACCCACAGAATAAAATAAAAGGCCTCTCTCTGCATACTAAACCATTACCTCATGCTCAATTATACTATCAGGAAGGATATGGATGTCAGACACATCTTTAGAATATGTAGCTGACAGCTTTACTGTTAATTTACTTTATCCATATGCTAACCCATAAATGCTCACACCAAGCCTTGTAATTTAATGAAATATTGCAGCAAAGGCATAGGAACATATTTGATGGGGAGATGTTGATCAGGACATGATCTACTAGTCCAAATATTTTGTAAAATCAGTAAGTATCAGGTATTCAGACAACAATTTCTGTGGGAATTCTTAAGCATTAATTGGTCAAAAGTACTTTTAAATACCTGTTACAATCATTGAATGAACATGCCATTTTCATGTATATATGTAGATTTAAAATAATGGTGACATTCTCTTCTCTCCTTCAGGTGCATGTGCCAGCGCATAATGACGTTGAAGGAAATGAAGAGGCAGACAGACTTGCCAACGAAGGCGCACAAATGTACTGAACAATGGCAAAGACTGGAGGTCTATCGATTAAGAGATGGTTTACAAGCCTGTGTTCAAAGCAGGCTTAATTATATAGATACGATTATCAAGTTCAAGTTTGTTGGTTGTAGGTTTAAGATGTCCATATGGACTAAGCATGGATGAGAGGTTTGGTTTGTGAATAACACGAGGTTATAGCAACAAAGCCAGGGATCTTGGACATGGCACTGGTAATAGGACCGTCATTGATATGACAAGTATCGATCGATCGAAATAATTTTTCCAATAAATCGAAAAAAATATTATGTCAATTATTATGTCAATTAATCGAAACACATTTTTTTCAGCCTTTTACACCATTTTTAGCCAACACTAATAAGAATTTTGAAGAGAAACTCAAGTACTCAATCAAAAAGTGTTGAGAAAACCTTCATTGTGTTTACATTGTGAGAATCTTAGGATCCTGGCCACAAAAATAGTGTGGAACGTGAAAATATTCTATCAGTGCAGTTCTTCAAAATCGTATCGAAATAATCGGAATCAAAATATATATTGTCAATGATCGAATCGAAAAAAAATGGATGTCAATGACAGTCCTAACTGGTACTATATGGGACATAATATACCATTATCAAATGGGAAAAGTACTTTATCATTAAGATCTGTTATATTTGTACTGTTTTATCAGTATAGTATTGTCATATCTGCTTCCTGGATATCTCCACATGAGGATAATTCAATATTTACCTAATACAGTGCTTAGTTAAGCAAATTAAGCATGAGGGAGCTGGCATTATTGTTCAAAAAGTATTTTTGATGTATCACATTGATTTGGAAGTATGGAATTTTATTTTGAAAACTTTAAAGGTGCATAACTCTAGTCAGGTGTAATCCAATAATGATTAGCTTTGTCAGTGTTCATCATGTACATGAGAGAAACAAATTTTAATTGTAGTGTTAAAACATCTATGTTGATGATGCATTTATAGAAGGTTGAGTGATGAACAATTAGAGGTAAAAGCAGGGAGGTAGAACACAGAGAGACGAAGAACAGTTCTCTCTTCAATGACTTATATAAATACTATTCTGTTTCCAAGCTTTTGAACCCACTATTTATGTCGGCTGGGCTATATTTCTCCCAGAATTTTTGGCAGTACATCTATAAAATCAAGTTTCAGATCTAAGACCCTTAAAACATAGCAAAATATAAGCCATATTAATAGGACAGTAATTTTCAATTACAGAATATGTGTTTTGTTCTATGTGCTGCTGATGGCTAATTTGGCCAATACAGAATGATACAATTAACCTTAGAAAGTGACTGAAACCCTGGCAAATGGGTACTCATCAGAGAGTACTCAGTGAGAGCTATCCAATGAGTACCAACATGACAGGGTTTAGATAGCTTCCTTGTGCTTTGGACGAAGGTAGCCACAGCATTGAATGGGTTAAGAGATTTTAGATAGGGAAGAGGTGATTTCCATCAAAGTCAGACTCAGCTTCCACTCTCTGGTTCTATTTCTCTGGGTATTGAAAATGCTATTTTGACTGTCCTGATCATTCATCAAAATAACTTGTAGATACCATTTCTTTTTCGTTGAAGGTTATGAATCATTATTGAGTAGATAAGTTGATGAACAAAGAACTGATCTGGTGGTTCAGTTCTGACTCATGTCATTTACTATTTAGAAGTAATCTTACTTATATGATTCCCTTGCAGTGGTATACAAAGCTCATGATAAGTTTTTATTTGGTTTGAGAAGTTTCACAAGACGTTCAATGATAGTAAACAGCTTGGAGCTGAATCCTTTTGGTATAGTTTGCCAAGATATTCAATCCATGTCAGTTTGGGACCAAACTGGAATTCTTTTATGTTTTAGATGTACATCATACGTTCCATTTAGTGGATGCTAGGATTATTAGATGTGTTTTCATAGGAAAATAACCTAGTTATTTTTATACTGGCATAGCAGTGTTTAGTGTCTATGTTGTACTAAGATGATATTAGTTATAAAAAGCCCCACAAATGTTTGTTATTGCTCTTGAGAATATTGAGAGAAGAGACCATTTTCATTGTCATTGGTGTATTGAATACACCAGTGGCGTGGTGTTTTGAATTATTCCCACTGGGTCTTTTAGTTTAATGCATCAAGTAGGAAGCAATAGATGGAGACACTAGAGGAGGATTGGAGCCAAAAGCCATTGCACTCTACTGGCATGGAAATGGAATTGATTGTGAAGTCTGTCAGTAGAGGGCAGTAGGTGACACTAGCTTTGTTAACACTAACTCTCAGCAATTATTTCTTGTTTTCACAAGTTTTTTTTTGTTTTTTCTGAGATTCATGTATTCTATGAAATGTATGAATTGATGCTGATCTTACTTATAAACCTTTATTTGGGATATGTCAGAAAAATATCTTAAAAATTAGATTATGAATTCTTTTCTTTTTTGCTCTTAAATTTGAAGCATGCTTCCTTGATATTTCACTGGGCAGGGGCGGATCCAGGGGGGGTTCGAGGGGTTCGTCCGAACCCCCCCTGGCTGGTGAGTCATTTTGTACCACCACGCCACCTGTGGACAAACATCAAAACTAATTGTTTTTCCTGCCTCGGCCACCAGTTGCAATTTGCAATTCTGTCCACGTCTTTTGTTTCCCCAGGCCCTGAGTAGACAACAGGCTGATTGGTGTTAGCCAGGTATAGGTCCGAAGGGATGAACATCCTGCTCGAGGGGATTATCTGCCGTTAACCGGCGGATACAGAATTACAGTCGAGGGGGGGGGGGGGGGGGGTTCGTTGATTCTCAAACTTCTGGATCACTTGATTCATTCCTTAGTCTAGCGGATACAGAATTACAGTCCAGTCGTTCGCAGACTAAGAATAGCTTGAAAACCCTGAAGTTTGTTAGGTGAGTGGGGAGGGGAGGGTTCGTTGATTCTCAAACTTCTAGATCACTTGATTCATTCCTTAGTCTAGCAGATGCAGAATTACAGTCCAGTCGTTCGCAGACTAAGAATAGCTTGAAAAAACTGAAGTTTGTTAGGTGAGTGGGGAGGGGAGGGTTCGTTGATTCCCAAACTTCTAGATCACTTGATTCCTTAGTTTAGCAGATGCAGAAGTACAGGCCAGTCGTTCGCAGACTAAGAAAAGCTTGGAAACCCAGTCCTGAAGTTTGTTAGGGGAGGGGGGGTTCGCTGATTCTCAAACTTCTAGATCACTTGATTCCTCCAGGCCGTATGGAAAATACCTAACTAATAGCTAACAGATACATTAATGACCACATCTTAACACCTTTTGAGGTGGCTTAACCCATTTGCATCTGAAGTGCAAAAATGGTCAAACAACTTTGAGTGTACCTCGTCAAGTAGAGTATTATTTGTAAAAAGCTTGAATAGAAATTGTTCAGCCAAATTAGGAAAAAAAATTGAAAGTGTTAATTTCTGAGAATTCGACAAGCGCAGAAGGGGAAATTTACTGAATGATTCTCATGACTGGTGTTTAGTCATATCACAAATGAAAGAGTCTGTCTCCAATTGAACCCTCCCCCAGATGCATGTAGCGCAGGTACGCTAACATCAATCAAACATAGTGGGCAAAAGTTCTTCCCCTCATCCCCAGTGTGTTCACAATGTTAAATCTCTCCAAAAGATAAAATATATTTCTTAAATGTTTAAAAGTGCAAGAGGTCCGTTCAATCTTGTGACCAAAATCTTGTCACCAAATCCGATTTTGCATATCATAATTTATATGAAATATTGCGTTTCAATTAAAATTTCGATCTTACACTAATATGTATTTTGTTATATCTCTTATGAGATTTTTTTTATATTTCTTTATGAAATTATTATTTTTAGTTCTCTGCAGTTGACTCCTGGTGGTGTTTTCATAAATAATTGTGAGTGGCGCCACCAGTGTCACTTTTCGGAACTATATCGAACCCCCCTTTATCAAATCCTGGATCCGCCCCTGCTGGGACAAGCTAAAAGCACACAAAACCATGAGGTGAAATCCCTGAACCCTTACCTTTCAAGGGAATGAATTAAATCTTGCATGCAATGCAATATTATAAAAATGATAATCCCCAAGCCAAATGTAATACAACTTTTGTTCAGACTATTACCCTTCCCTCTCTCCACTTCTACTGATATGTTTTTCTATCTCGGTGTGAGTGATGTGTGTATTTGCAGGCAAATACAGTCTTCGCTGTGGCTTGAATAACATGAAGCCCTTCCACTCCACTGATGATTCATTTGGCTTCCCTTTCATCTTTGCCTATCTTGCATTTTGAATCGTTATCCTGATTTGCTCTTGATGCTGATAATGTCTTATGTTTCTGAGCACTCGTGCAATTGTG
>OZ012684.1:76092527-76170027 GCA_963942565.1 Maea johnstoni | reverse complement strand
ACGATGCATTGATATATCCATAGAAGTGCTATCTATGCCATGATGGAAAATCATGAAGCATTTATGCTGGTTTTTCACCATTTTATTATGGTCCTGCCTCATTTTATTGCTTCTTCTTGGTCTCAATTTCTTCTCTAAGCGTTCATTTTCATGTTTTTGATATTTCGATACATTGCGATATGTATTGACAAGTGAAAGCAGACTGTATTGTGTAAGGAGTGTTATCGATATATCGATATGCCCCATATCAATGACACCCCTTATTATTATTATTATTATTATTATTATTAATAGTAGTCCCTGTTTTACTGTGTCGCCAGTACAAGAACTGACAGTTTTCACCCAATGCCTAAGGGTCCCGTGGGTGGGGCTTATGAAAATTGCAATGTGTCGTGCCCTACCCACAAAGATGCTAGTACGAAAATTGGTGAAAACAAGTTTAGTACTTGGCAAGTCATTTGAAAATATTCTTTCAACAATGTATGAAGTATTGTTAATATCTGGTCAAGTTTACTCCCACCCTCGGGCCTGAACTACTGGCCCCGGGGGCCTTGAATTCTTGGTAGAGCCCCCTTGCATATTTGAAAGATGCACCTGCTAGGTTTGCAGGAGTAAAGAGGATTCTTGACAATTGCACACTTTTATAAGGCTTTGACCCCAGCCCTAAGGTCCCAGGGGTGGTGACCTTGAAAATCAAAATTCTTTTCCCCCTGACTCCAAAGATGCAATACCAAAATTGTTTAAAAAACAACAAAACAGTTCAGTATTTTCTAGGATTGTAAGTGTTTTAATATCTTATTAATTTTGCACACCAAACCCCCTTGAAAATAACAGTTCTTGTTCACCACCCCCCTGACTGTGTGATGAGTGAGAAAGGTGCACAACGTTGGGGGCAACTATCAATGATAGTGCCTACAGTTCACAAATGGACCCACTCCAATATACTCAATTCCATGGTTTAATGTAGGAATCCTTTCTAAGTATTGCAAAGACTTTCCATTTCAAATGTATTTTTGTTATATTATAGTAATCATACATCTTATATGTAATCAGTGTGATGATTCATGCACATAAGTCATTGAAAGGACATCCTATCTTGGTTGAAATAAGATTCAGGGATTTGGCCAAATTACTGGACCATCATTTCAGTAATTTGGCCAAATCCCTAGACATTTTAGGGATTTGGCCAAATCCCTGAGTGAAACAGGGATTTGGCCAAATCGCTGAAATCTTTAGGGATTTGGCCAAATCCCTGGTTTGACAGTCTTACTGTAACATATATATATATATATATATATATATATATATATATATATATATATATATATATATATATATATATATATATATATATATATATATATATATATATATAGTGCCTTTGACTTTTCACCACTTTATCTTTATAGTTGCCAAGTCGTGACTAGCCAGTTGTATATGGTGGGGTTTGGGGTAACGGAATCCTGTTTTACTGCGTTGGCCCTCTCATGCAGATCCATATGTACAGATAACACTTTGGCGGCCTCTAGCGGCATTCTCTGGTACTCATTAACCTTTGAGCCGCCTTCGTTTTGACTCAACGACAACAACATGGCGTCGCGCATTGCATCTTTCCTACGCTACGGCCTCAGTGCTTTGTATACGTTAGCTGGGTTCGCTAAGCTGCAGACATTCAATGCGGGAGTTCATGATAATATGGTATGTGTATGGCGGCGATGATAACATGCTCAAATCGGCGGGTTTTCTTAAACGAAGTCTGAAACCAGCGACTTTCAACTGCAAGCAGCAAGGCAAGGCTATATCATTTGTTGTCTCTGCTCTTTGCTGGAACCTGTGGATCGACGTTCGTACTGAAACAGGCGCTGCGCAGAGTGGTTGTGGATGCGTAGTTGGTCTATCTTTGTTGTCAAAGTATCAATCAGCCTCTCTGCCTCTGGCAATATATCATCTGCCTCTAGTGACAGAATTTCAAGATCCGTGTTTTCCTACTAAACTTAGGTTTCAGTTGGGGCCTGTATCTAATTCCGGATCCGTGTTATTGAGTAGCGGATGACACGATGGTATACCGTATGGCCTCTGTGCTTGGATTCAGATTGGAACTCGCATGTATGTCTGATGACACTGTGATATCCGTAATCAAGGCAGACGGTACTTACGTTCCATAGGGTGCTCATGACTGGATCTGATTTGTATGTGTGCATATATATATATATATATATATATATATATATATATATATATATATATATATATATATATATATATAAATATATATATATATATACACATATATACATATATATATATATATATATATATATATATATATATATATATATATATATATATATATATATATATATATATATATATATATATATCATGTATAAAATGATAATAATATTATAGCATTCTGGCATAGCAACCCCACCCCTTTTCAGTATTGGCCATAATGCTGGTTGTCCAGGAGAAAGTCAATCCGGATGCATTCGGGTTGGAATTTTGCCCTCCGTCCCCAATTTTTAAAAACTTTTAAAGAAGCAGACAGTTATTTTAGTGATGCAATCATATTGATATGTTTTTTAACAAGTGCATTTAGTTAAATGAAATGCCCAAATACACAGGTGGCCTGACAATTTCTATTCATCAGCCGGTCGCTATTGGCTACAGCAGCTGCAGAGAGTGAGGTGAATGTTGTTCCTTGTTTGCCATGGTGTCTGCCATTACCTGAGATGAGTGAAAGCGGCAACACAATCTGCTGTAGGGAGTTAGCGGGGGATTGGTTTTTACGCCGCTTTCAACAGGCATATGTTAGATCATATTCATGATATTGCGACGAGATAAAAACCAGGATTCTCTCCACGAGTAGTTCAAAGGGGGCTTTCCTTTACAGTATATAGCGTCCAGGCCAACCCGCTAATGTGGGTACAGCGAATACGTCCGCTGTAGTTGGCTACTGCCTGACCCCCCTGGCTGACCACTCGGGCATGGTTGAGGTTATATATGGCTCTATTTGACCCTGGGCCATGGGCTCACGAGCCTCGATAGACTTGCTACAAGTCTGTGCTGCCTGAGAACCAGGCTAGGGTCTTGACTGTCGAGAGAGGAAACTGACTGAAGCATCAGGTTAAGGCTGTGATGATGGTCGCACACTCAAAATAACCCATATCCTAGTTTAGCACTCTTGTCCCCTTTCGAACAATTGTTGTCAAATCCCTGTGGTCTTGGTGTTTCAACTAAAGGTTTCCTTTAACAACAGTTAGTGACAGCAAGGGATCCAGTTTAGTTGCATTGCGGTCTCAAACTGGTGTCGACCTACATGTACTTTCGTAATGCTAAGTAGAATTTCTACCAAAATCGTGTACTGTGACGTATCTTCTTACAGGAACATCAAATTTTTCATCCTGTCACCCTAGCCTAGTGTGTTTATCGAACGTGCATTGTATACAGATCAAATAACCCTTTATTGATCAAGAATATCTCATTTGAGGTAAAACATTGCAAAATAGAAGCTGTGGTCCTATCTAGGTGAGCTCAAGCAGCTAAGCTTAAGGCATAGTAGGGTATTCCATTAAGATTTGATTCCCAAAATGCATGTTTGAAACCGCCATGTTTTGGAGAAATTCCATATGGAGTACACAGATAAAAAACACTTTTCCGACAGGCTGAAACCGATGTGAGACAGGAGTGAAGATAAGTGCCAAAAGCGAACTCTTAAAGTGTCGAAATGAATTGGTTGCCGCTGCATTTCCACATATCTGTACCGGTCCTTCCCTAGCATCAGATATTCAAATAAGTAATTAATTCTAAGGCTTCTTTGTAAGGATGATTTTTTAAAGATGAAATGTTGTATTTCAGCTGAAGGACTTCAATGACTTCGCCAAGGCGTTTCCTCTGATCCGGTTCGGATACAGCATTGAGCCTGCGCAGTACATGTTCGCAGTGGGCGTGGTCGAGTTGCTGTGCGGTCTCCTGCTCGTCCTCGGGCCCAGCGCCCTCAAGCGTCTGAGCTGTCTGGTGCTGGCTGGGGTGATGGTGGGCGCTGCACACTCGCTCTACGTCCTGGAGAAGCCGCCTCTGCCCTTCCCCATCTGCTGCGCTGTGGGGCTCATGTACGTCTACTATTCCCTGGTGACAGAGGGACACACTAAGCAGGAATAGATACGGGAAAATACCCTCCGAGCCCTCTTACCCAGATGAGAGTCAATATTGATCACAAATTCGGAACCGGTGTTATCTGAGAGGGCGATGACGATTATTCTCTCAGGTACTATAAACTTGGATTAATATACACAAACCACGTATATTGGAGAAAGCATTTATATCGTCAGAAATGTCTGTCAATTTACACTGCTTGAAGATGGACTTCCGGGATGGACTTATACTAATTAAGATCGAGACCGGTCTGTTTATATAATTTACAAACTAACTACTACTACTACTACTACTACTACTACTACTACTACTACTACTACAACAAGCAAGCAACGCATTCGATAGATGTAATTAAGTGTATTTTCACATGGAACCATGACACACAAAATGTTAGCAATAGCCTATGGAGTTAGTATCAAACATTGTTACAGTATTATCCGAAAAGAGCAATTGTGTAAAATGCATGGCTAGTGAATTTATAAAGGGAGACATCCTAAATCCATAAACATTTAAACAGCCACGCTAAGTATCGAACATTTTTTCTCGTCGAATATGAGAAATTGCGTAGGATGGATTATCCTAGTCACTGTAGGTAATATTGAAAACGATGATTAAAACTAAAAATGCCGCCAATGAATGTATTACCTATAACTAGTAAACTTTAAAAAATGACCTAGTTGCCTTCCTGGCACAACGGAATTTACAGGGTCTATCAAGATTCTAGTAGTGAATGCAGTTTAAACGTTCAGCCTAGGCTACTGGACTCGTAGTACTGATGGTCAAACTGTGCTTTCATTTCAGTAGTGCTAGTGAGAAGACTGTAGTGTGAACTTGAGATTCTTGGGTCAACCCTTTTGTCTAAGAGAATTTCTAGCATTCCTACATACAATGCTTGTGCTTATTCCAATAAGAAAATTGAAACATCATTAACATCTTGAGGACATTTATTCACAAGTTGATGTACATGTTACATGCAATTTTAGATTAAATCATCCACAGAGCATAATAAGTGAACATGGGAGTGAACTATGACTCAAACTATAACAATGTGCAGCGCTTTTGAACATTTTATGAATGGAAAAGGCGCTATATAAATTCCAATTATTATTATTATTATTAACTCGGATCATTTTCTATTGTATTGATTCTTGAATGGCGCTAGTCTAATAAAGATTTTGAAGTTTTACTCTAAATGTTGTTCTTTTATACAACTGTATTCGTATTAGGTTTAACATTGTGAACGTGGCAACTTTGATGCAACAATTGCCCTTACGTGGTTTTCGAGGCGTGATATATACATAATGTGTAAGGTACTTGTTCAGTAAGTGCAAATTACTAATGCTGATAAGATATACCAAGCAAATATTCTCTTTAATCTGTCAATTTTATGACGTGCTAACTGTACACCACGGTATTTTGTAATGTACTATTTAAAGATGTAATAAAGACCGTTTGTCTGATTCTAATTGTGTTCATTGCCTATTCTTTGAGTATTTCCTAGTGCCCCCACGTTTCATAACAAGTACATGTATAATGTATCAACCTATTCCATTTGTTTTTGTTTGCCCGAAACACATCATGTTCTCTGGTCCTTAATCTGGGTAAGATAGGCAAAATGCCAAAGTATGTATGTAGTTGATTGACTATATCAAAGATACAAAAAATAGATGTTAAATAGTTTCAATGTCTCTATTGATTCAATGATGGCGTCACATGAATGAATGGTTGCAGCTAACTTACTACATCTTTAGTGGCTCCCCATGGTGGCTAAAACAGAACTAAGCCCAGGCTGAAATCAACTTAGATAGGGTAGAACCATCGGGTTGCATTACTGAGGCAGCCATTTGATTACAGTGCCGACATTTAATTCCTGCACTAAATGTGTGGGCATAATACACGACCGCACGCCCGATTGGCAGTATGGTGCTAGGGGAGCTCTGCTGTCTGCAACTGCCTAGCTACTCGAAATTTCCCATTCAAATTCCTGCTAGCCGTTATTATTTGTTGACAATCAGCCCTACGATCAAGTAAAAAATCACAATGCAATTATCAGTATTCATATTCCTGGCGAAAAAATCTTTAAATAATGTATGTGCGTTCCTTAATCATTCAACTCCATATTGCACATATGTTTATAATTATTAATTTAGGATTTTTTAATCAACTTAATGAATATTTGAAAATAATTTTGAATATTTCATAATTAATTGCGAACATTCACAATTCTGCCGGAATTATAAATATTTCTAAATCATTTGGGAATAAGATAAATGGTTTTCGAATATTCATAAATCAGCACCAACTACTACAACTTTAACATACTCGATCTCTCAATAAAGGCATTCTCTCCCAACTGAATTAGAATTTTTACATCAATTATGAATATTTGTAGAGGAACTAAGAATTCTCATAATTCATTCGTGAGTATTCCTATCTACTGCAATTCGGGAAATTCATAGCTGAATTACAAACATCAAAAATTAAGTTCTGAAAATCCAATAATGATTTTTAAATATTTTTGGAATGTTCATAATGCCTGTTGAATTCCACTTCAGTTTGCCATGTTTTTTCACGAGATTATACACCAGAAGTCTTTTTTGACTTGGTTCGCCTCTCCTGGACCATGGATGCCATTCGAGTGACGGCAACAACAGTCCTGATAGCAGTTCTCATCGCTAAGTTCTGTTCGTAGTGTTGTAAGTGTTTGTATCCCCTTGGAAAGGGAGGGTGGAACGCCTTGCCGTTCCTATTGTACACCATACCATGCGTGGGGTGACGCCTAGCGGAGGAAGACAAAGTTTCCCCACCGTCAGCATCCAACCTGCGGGAGGGATGGAGGGGCTCATGAGAGCTGATGTTGATCCGTACGGCGTTTTTGCTACTGCCCGCAACCGAGTTGTTGGTGGCGCCACCATGCGGTTTGTAGAGCTCCCACATCCCTGCTTCATTGCGGATGGTTATTCTGCTCCTCCTCCTGCCTCCGATATGTGGACAAACCTTGTCTGTAATATTGCAGCCATGGTAGGATGTGGGTGTCGAGTTAGTATAGTTCCCATAAGCAAACGTCTCGTTTGAACGACAATCAGAATGGAAAGCATTGGTTGACATTCTGATTTTAGGTAGTATAAAACGTTCTTTGGAATTCGCTGTAGCCGAGTTCATTTGATATCTTTTACCTATCTCCGGGTTTGGTTGCAGACCCGTCGCACCCTCATGTGAATGTGCGTTTGTATTATTGTCATTGGTTGCATTTTCTGTCGTATCACATTGACCAGAAAAGCCAAAGGCGCTGTTTTGATCCTGCTGTTGCTTTCTTTCTGATGCCACTGAGGTGAACGTGTTAAGTGAGACTATTGCGCGCTTAACATTGTTAGCTGCGCTGCGAAATTTTCTTCTCAATTCATTTTCAGTTGAGTCTTTGTCCTGTTGCTGGGCACCCTTTTCCTTCTCATCTCCTTGACCACTGCCCGCAGCGGTGAGTGTGGTCTCTAGACCATCCGATCTTGGTACCCATAGAGATAGCCAACCGTCAGATCTCGTATCGATACATCCTGGTGGGACTTGCTGACCAAGTCTAGAAGAACCCTTCCTGTACCCATGCAAACCTTTACCCTTTTCGCGTGTCAGCAGGGGTAGACTTGTGCAAGGGGACTTCTCCCTCTTGTCCCTAATGTTACCCCTGACACTAGGGTGATTATTTATTTTGATAAGTCCATCCACCGATATGGCCCCTGTATGTGAAAGTCCCCTCTGGATATGCGGCAACCGAATGTTTCTAGTGTAATAATACCCACGCTTTTCCATTTCACCGGCTGTATCAAAAATTCGAATCCCAACCGATCCGAGCATCACATTCTGAATATAAAGTGTAGCATCCTGTACTTGTAAGGAAAACGATATAAACCGCTAAGACGTAGTTATTGACTCAATGTTCGTGATGTAGCAGCAGTCTCACACTGTTGAAACGGAATCGTTTGGTGAAGCTCAGCTTCGGTCAATGAAATCACGAATGTCGATCCTCTTCACTGTATGGCATATGGTCTCTCGCTACCTATCAATTGTTGTATTCATCTAAGATAAAAGTCCACATACATATGAAGCCGTACACATCCAGGCGACAGAGAAGTCCTTACTGATAAACGGTTCAATGATATCGGATGTGTCGGTCAAGGTTTGTCCGTGGAATAATTGATTATTAGGTGTATTAGGCAAACACGATTGACGTTGGCAGTACACTAAGCCAGAGAGATGTTGGCCGGACTATTAGCGTTATTAGCTTGATCACATCTATAATTCAGGGGTATCATGAAGAATCTCCTCAGGGGTGGGCTGGCAGTCTTCCTTACAACGAATGGATGAATAAATGAGGCACATCAGCACGCAAAGGCCATTTAGTGCCACAACATATTACCAAAAAAGCGTTTATTTGTCATTGTTGAAGGACACAAAGAATGATAATTCCAAGTGAAAGAAGAAAAAGAGGGAGAGTAAGAGAAGAACCTTCAGACCCAAAGAGAACCAAGGGATCTTTTAGATGCATGATATCCATAGACAGATCCACACATCCCCCTACTTGTATAAGGCGAGTAGGGTGCCACACCATCTTAGGGTTCCCCGGGAGGTGCCAGCTCCTATTGCACACCCTTGCCGGGTCCTCTGAGGGGGGCCGGTGTCATGCTTCAAAGTACACTTCATTCCTCTCCACCCCTACCACAGGAACAACGCATTCCTGTTCCTTAACATTGGGCTTTTTAAAATGAAAGATTATCGTGATCCCAACATTACTTCCTTCCAAACAAATGCGTAACTGCGATAAAGTGGTTTGCACATTCACGACCTTCCACATTTACTTATTAACTACTAAATCCGAAATTGCTACCAAATGTTTTCAGGTTGATTTGTCACTTGTGAGGTGGCACAAAAGTCGTTACAATTTATAAAATTTCAATTTCAAACTATTTCTATTACTAAGCTCTTGAGAACATCAAGAGAACAATTGGCCCACCCGTACGTTCACGTGAAACACTATGTGTATACCTGTGATTCAGGTGCAGTAGTGAATATACGCCTAATGCCAGGGATATCCTATGGAATTTAGTGATGATAGTGTTTTGCATGTGAGGTGTCGGAAAATGAATCGTTGCAATGTACTAGTATTAAATAGGTCTTTCAAACAAGTTGCATAAATTACTTCCATTAACTTGAATATGACATTCATTATCCACTCGCACTATTGCTAGAAAAATGGTAAGAGTTCTAGAAGTGGGCATTTCCTGCCAATTTCGCCATTAGCTTATATTTGTTGTGTGTGTTTGTGTTGCAATGACTGTGTCAGCCAACAGCCTTAGTAGCTCGTGTTTCTTGTAATTGATTATTACCGACTTAAAATAAAGATTACACACACACACATAATTATATATATATATATATATATATATATATATATATATATATATATATATATATATATATATATATATATCGATTGTCATAGAGTACCAGCTATAGTACTTATAAATACATTGCATTTGTTCATAGGTAGAAGGTAATCGATAGGCTATCATCAATACCCAACACCCCCCTCCCCCCCACTAGTTGAAGAAAACACAACAGTAGTTACCTATACTGCAAATGCTAAAATCATAGGCGTTTTAATGTGCAACCAGGAACTATAAATTTGAAAATATATAGTTCCTGGTGCAACTAATGAATATGTTGTGAATGTTGTGAATGTGAAAAAAAGTAATGTTTTGAAATGAATGTTTCTGCAATTTATCTGATTTAGGTATTGAAATATCCATATGAATCATCCCGATGTTTATCTGGCTGCAAACGCATATGCCATTGACCGGTTAGAGTACATCTGAGCCCATGAGCAGTTGTTCAAGCCATGTGTGGTAGTTACATAAAGCCAGCCAATAAATAATCCCCGTTTCTGAGCAACCATGGTCGTGCTTGCCCACGAGACCGCGATTCACGTGAACCTGCCCAGTACCGTGGATGGCGCACTGCCAGGGACTAGAAAATATACGTCGCCTAGAGTCTGTCTCACACAAGCTTGGCTGACCGTTTTGTTACAAAGACTTTATCTTTGCCCACCAAACAATGGTGCAATCATTATCTGTGTACATTTCTTTCATAATATTCATATAATGAGTGCTCCCTGGGAAGTGGTAAAGGGGGACAAAATATCTTTAAAAGAAATTCTGTCACTTTTTCCCAAAAGAGTGGATACAGTTTTAATTTACATATGTTGATGAAGGATATGTTTCCTTAAATTTCCTACGATGTTGGTATTGTCACTTGCATGCACACTTGCTGCACATTACTATTACATGCACAACTTCCACCCATTCACCCTCTATCTGCTCTCTCACACGTCCCCGTGTGTTGATCAGTGCCCTATTCATGCACCCTCCGCCCGCCACTCATTTTTTGGGCGCACATGTCCTTACTACTCTGACATTTTCTACTCATCCTGCGGCCTTTAGCGCCCATCCGCAACACTTGCCTTCCCCCTTCTCTGTCCTCCCAGTACCTCTCTCAACGGGGCCCTATCTGGGTAGCCACGGCATGTGACTTGCAGGATACTTTCAAACTTACATTACATTTAAAGTCGTTGTCTTTAAGTACCGTTATCTCAGGGAAGTGAACATGATTTTGAGCAAACTGATCTTAATGTTAGCATAAGGATAACTTGCATTCCGTTATGGTATGACTTGAATTAAGTGTCAGGGTTGCTCATCTAAGGGTATGATAAGGATTTTGATATCAATGGATCATTCGTGAATATCGTGTGAACATTTCGGTGGATACAAGACTATAAACCGAATATCTTTAGTTTACCTTTACCGTTTACCTTTATACATGTATAAACATATCATATCGTTTTTTTTATATCCATACAGGAGCCTATTTAAACCGTTTGTATTTATCTTAGATGAACAATCCAAGGTATTTATTAATAATCAAAAGTCATTTATTGATTTTAAATAATCATTTGAGTCATTAATAAACCATTTATAGTTATCAATACATTTTTGAATTATGGATATGAATAGACGAGTTTTTATATCAAAAAGAATCATGGATATCTTCAGTTGGCATTATCATTACAGGATATGGCCACAGTACCAACCGTCCTGGCCACCACGGTACCGTGGTGGCCCGGACGGTTGGGAGCAATGCTTCCTATCATTCGCACTCCCTAGAGAACGCTACCCACCTGGCCGGCACTGGCGTGCAGGTCCTTATCTATATGGGTCAAATGCAGCCAGCTAGTAGCAGTATACGATGGAGTGTTGACGCTAGATGTGACAGCCATACAGATTTCCACTTGCAGCAGAAAATTGAGTATAAAAGCGGTTTTCATGGAAATGACTACAAGAAAGTGGTATATTTAGTTAAGGAAGTATACGATACTCTGGCGTGCAGCTTAATATAGGAATTTTAGCATGCTCTTGAGGGTTGAAAGTTGTAACAAGTGACTTTAAAAAGTTCTGTGTGACCATATCCTGTCATGATAGCCACAAACCATTTTACATTTATGGATATCGAAGATCATTCATTGGTAATAGTAAACTGGTATTTAATGATTTTAAAATCATTGTACTAATGAGACCAAAATAGATATTGATACCTGCTAATGGCAGACTTTTTGGATATCAATAATGATTTATTGATTTCAAATAATCTTACTCTTTCATCACTGTACTCTCAGTGATGTGATCTTGGAACTATGATGTATCATACGAAAAATAGATGGCGCCACTATGCAGTCTCCACTGAACGAAGATAAGAAAACACATTTGTTTACTAATTTTAGACTTAACTTGTTGCTCATAAGCTCTCTTACGGTAAGTAAATCATTACATCTTAGTACACGAGAATTAACTCGATGGTACAGATAGATTCATACTATTCTTTTATATAGAGGAGGCTATCTTTACTATATTGTGCATTTTAATTCTTGACAGATCCGGATTAGCCCTATTATCGCTCAATATTGCCTTCAAGGCTTCACTGACTGAGTAGGACTAGACCAATGTAGCAATCTCTAAATCTGTGATGAATGCAGCCAAATACATGTAAAACTGATTAAGGTGAAGGAATTGATAAAGGGTTTCAGGTAAATGTAGGCATTTAGCAGGAGTGCGGAAGCCGGAGTGCACTAGTAGTCATTACAGGAAATGCGCACACTGCCTACCGTCCCGGAGACTAAACTTGTGGAGTCCCCAGTACTGTAACAGCCTATGCATCCTGTCATTCGCTCTCCCCAGAGAACGCTACCCACCTGGCAGGTACTGGCGTGCAGGTCCTTATCTATATGGGTCAAATGCGGCCAGCTAGTAGCAGTGTAGGAGGGAGTGTTGACGCAAGATTAGACAGCCATACAGATTTCCACTTGCAGCAGAAAATTAAGTATAAAAGTGGTTTTAATGGAAATGACTACAAAAAAATGGTATATTTAGGTTAGGAAGTATATGATACTCCAGCGTGCAGCTTAATATAGGAGCTTTAGCGTGCTCTTGAGGGTTGAAAGTTGTAACTAGTGCCTTTAAAAAGTTCTATGTGACCATTTCCTGTCATGGTCCCATATAGACATAGTCACCTACAAGCCATAATCCATATCATGACATATGGCAATAGTGATAATCAATTCCCTTTATATCTAGCTAGAGATCTGGGAAAGGGGACCACTCGGTAGCTCCCCGGTAATGGGGTGAGCCCGCGAGCCAAAGCGGTAGCCGATCCTTGCCTAGATGCCTATATACCTACCTACCATATCACTGACACTGGATATGTACAAAGAGTTCAGTCACCAATGGCTACCGTAAATTCTCGCAAATCTCGGACACTTTTTATTAATAGCGATCTTTGTTGGCTGATGGTGGCCGAAATTTTCTCAAAATAGAGATCAAAGCTCAGACACTGAAATTCGCCGAAATTATCAATTGAAACGAAAGCTAGATGGAAAATCGATCGCTAACTTCGCACACAATTGTCCCCCACAAAATCATTATTGTCAACCTACCTGACTTGTAATTCCTTTTTAATATAAACTAATAAAGTAACTTGCCTCCCTTGTATGTTGTTTACTTGTTTATTCTTGCAGCCGCACGCCAACTACGCATTGAATTATACATGTTGACAAGTCTTATTTCGAAATGGCGCTGCCCAAGCTGTATTCCACTCTCCACGCAGAAATACGATACCTACTTCCGGTTTCGCATCGATTGTGTTTTGGCAGATATGGGCACTAGAAACGATCGTTTATAATCTAAAATCAATCGCAAACTTTGGAAATCTAAATGTTTTTTTCTTATATCATTAATCAATGAAATTTACTTGGTGGCCGATATTTGGTGAAATGTGTCCTTGGATGAATCGGGGGTGGGCGAAATTCCCCAGTAATTATTTTGTACATGAATTATAGTGGCCTGTATATAGTAAGGTTCAATAGTATAGAACTACATGTACAATTGTCAACTTCTTTTAAGCTGTCTTAGATTTAATATAAATGGACAGCTTTCTGTATTAATAATAATAATAATAATCTTTATTTAAAGAGGGTAACTCAGTCCAATGGTAAGGATCTTCCCTGAGGTCCTCTGGCATGTTTACAAGTAGTCTGAGGGCCCCAGGGTTACAAAGTAGTACAGTACATTGCTTTTAGGTATCGAGACTTGAAGGAAGGTAGAGATGGTGCACATCTGATTGCTTCAGTTAAGCCATTCCAAACTTTGGGCCCTGAGTATGAAATGCATTTTTGGCCAATTGATTTATTACATTTTGGAAGAGCTAATAGTGAGGAGGTTGCATTTCGAGTACCATAGCTGTGGTTTTCTTGTGTGTATGAGAAAAGTTTGTTCATATAATGGGGGTTTAACTCATTAAGGCTTTTGTATACAGTGACAGACTGTTGGTATTCCACATATTTAGGAAAAGGGAGCCATTTAAGCTTTTTGAATAGATCAGAAGATGGAATTGACAAATCGGCATCTAGTATTAAGCGGGCTGCCCGCTTTTGTAATTTGGTTATCCTGTTTTGTTGATTTGCCGGACAGTTTCCCCACACTGAACAACAGTAATTTAAGTGTGGTAAAATATAGCAGTTATAAAATAACAACCTCTCTTTAACTGGGAGGTTCTTTTTTATTTCTTTTAAAGTATGCAGGTTGAAAATGATCTTTTTGCAGGTTTTGTCAACTTGCTCTGTCCAGCATAAAGATTCATCTATTGTTACCCCAAGAACCTTTTCACTTTTTGAATTTTCTAAATAACCGTCATCAATTTTGATTTTAAGGGTACTGTCTAAATTCATTCTTTTCTGTCTTGTGCACAGAAGCATAGATTTTGTTTTAGCTTTGTTGATAAACATTCTGTTTTTTGTGCACCAATCTTTAACTTTCTTCAAGTCTTGATTCAAGTTCATCTCAATTTCTGCTACAGTATTACCTACAGTATAAAAGGATGAATCATCTGCATAAAGACTATTCTTATTATCTACACTACTATCATGCATAAACATATCATTGATAAAGATAATGAATAATAGTGGCCCTAGGATTGACCCTTGTGGGACACCTGCTGTGATTTCTTTAAAATCAGAAACGCAACCATTTAAACTTACTTTCTGTTTACGGTTGCTGAGATAAGAGGAAAACCATTTCACAGAATTTTCACTTAGTCCATATAGACCCAGTTTCTTTACCAGAATGCTGTGGTCAACAACATCAAATGCTTTCTGAAGATCTAGAAAGATTGTGCCCACTAATTGGTTATCATCAATTGCTTTCAGCCAAGTGTCAATCATTTGTAGCAGGGCTGCTTCACAGGAATGTTGAGGGCGGAATCCAGATTGGTATTCATATAATAGATTGTGTTCTGATAGATGTTTATATATTTGGTCATGAACATGCCTTTCAATGATTTTGGACAAAACTGATAGGATAGATATAGGCCGGTAGTTATAAGGGTCATCTGTTAAACCAGATTTGTGTAATGGTAGTACTCTGGCTTCCTTCCATTTATCCGGGAATATACCTGTATTGATACTTTGATTTATTATATGGGTAAGAGGCTCAGTTATAACACACATTCCTTCCTTTAAAAATGATATTCCTATATCATCAAGACCTTTCGCCTTCTTCTCATCTAGGTTTTGTATACTTTTGAACACCTCATGAGGTTTAATTTCTGGAATTTGAAACAACTCATTATCTGGGAGTTTTGAAGATAAAAATGCATTTAATGCGTCAGATATTTCAATATCAGTGTTAGGGTCACTACCCTGTCTGATCTTTTCAATGATATTTGTGAAGTGAGTATTGAAAGCATTTGCTATTTCTATCGGATTGTCAAGATTTTGATCATTTACATTGAGGGACTGAGTCATTTCTTTTTCATCTTTTGGATTGAGGTCATTTAGTAACTTCCACAGAACCTTTGGATTGTTTCTGTTCTGTTTAAGAGAATTAATAAAGTATCGTGATTTTGATTTCTGAATAATAAATTTAGATCTTTTCTTCCAATACTTGGCAAGGGCTTGCTCCCCATGTTTCTTATAATAGTCCCTCATCTCTATACTCTGTAAAATTTCCTGTGATAGCCATTCTGGTTGTTTAATATTTTTTACTCTGTGCTCTTTCAGAGGGGCATGAATATCAACTATATTATTGAAATATGTGTAGAACATTTGAAGGCATTCGTTAGTATCATTGCACTCAAGAATTCTACTCCATGGTTGATTTGATAAATCCTGTATAAAATTGAGTTGATTGAAGTTTTTCATATCTCTGTATTTAATTGTGTAATGAGTTTTCTTCTTGACTGATTTTAGTCTTTTAATATTAAGACATGTAGGAAAGTGGTCACTTAAATTTATTTTTGGAACCGTAACTGATAGCTTGGATTTGTTAGCATTTGTATATATATGGTCAATTAAAGTTGATGTTTTAGATGTGACTCTTGTTGGCTCAGAAACAAGTTGTTCTAAGCCAACAGAATCTATAATATGTTGCCACTGAGCAGGTATTTGGCCCATCAAGTTGATATTAAAGTCTCCTAGTATATAGAAATCCATATCTGACATATATACTTTCTCAATCATTTTCTCAAATGAATCAAACCAAACCGACTTTGCACTGGGTGGTCTATATACTGTGCTTATTAGGAGGGGTCTCCTATTCCCTACCTTCAATTCTATCCACATTACCTCTAAATCATCACATTCTAAGTCATTTCTTCTTACATACTTGTGTTCCTTATTAATGTATATTATTGATGATCTTTATGTGAATCCTTCCAAATTTCAAATCAAAATCCCATACTAAAAAAAAACTGAATGGTTGACGGCACTTGACGATGTGGTTTCAATTACCGTCCTGCAAGAGAAAATGGATTGTCTAGTTATACATGAACCTCCCTCCTAACACAATTGCTGATACCAGAAACTTTCACTTTTTTCAGAAGATCTGCCAATCACAATGTCAGATAGTGGACTCTCAGATGATGATGATGTTCCTGACCTCGTTCCAGCAGAAATAACCAAGGTTCCTGTAACTGTTATCACAGGCTACTTAGGTAATGTTATTGAATTCACAAATATCAAATGAAGATGAAATGTGTCCAACAGGGCTCAACAGTTTCAATATATTTCAGTGGCCGAAGTTGTCCTGACTACTAGTCCCTCAGACCTATTAGTCCCACCACTTGTTTCCATTAGAATTAGTAGGAGGCATGGGGGCATATTTCATGTTTTCACAAAGGGTTCCCCCAAAAATCATTAGCCCATTGGTGTTTCTGCTCCCCAGAATTATAAAGAATATTTATTCATCTCACATTTTGGGATACAGAAAATTTTGTTTGTTCTATCAAACCCTCTCATTCCATTTTAAGACTGGAGACATTGTAGTCAAAGTCGTCCATTTCTCTGATTTCTGGCCAAAAATACCATTATATAAACAAATCTTATAGTTTATTATGATTTCAACCTTCATTTCATCCAATGTAAAATGTGTTCTTTTATTTTAAAAGTTACAAACTTCTCAATTTTGTGATTGGTTTTTACAAGTATAAAATGTGTCTTCATATGTTTCATCTTACAACTCTTTAGTGTGAACTATATAGATTTTTTGTTTTTAAGGTGCTGGAAAGACTACTCTTTTAAACTATATTCTGACTGAGCAGCATGGAAAGAAAATAGCTGTAATTCTGAATGAATTTGGCGAAGGTATGGATTATTAATTACTTCCCCGATTATAACTTTTGAAAGTATTTTAATTTCTGCCATAATAATTGAATAATGACTTACATCATTGGTTGGATTAGATTGAATGAATTTGGTGAAGGTATGGATTATTTATTATTTCTCTAATTATAACTTTTGAAAGTATTTAAGCTGTCCCATGATAATTGAATAATGGCTAACAAATCATTGATTGGATGATATTGAAACTTTTAGAGTGAAATTGTTTCTGTATTTCTGAAAGTAAACTTCACAATCGATTGTAAATGTTGTTATATCTTACTTGAAATAAATCAATTCCTAATCTCTAAAGATCCACTTTTTAAGCCTCAAATAATTGGGTTTTTTGTCTGTTGTTTATGTAAGTATGAAATTTTGATATAAGAAATTCCTTGCCAATCATAATAAGTAAGATAGCCTAGAGCTTTGGTTTGTCGATATTTGAAATGTTCTATAAACTAAAATGTTCTATATTTTGTATCCATGATAACTGTACAGTCAATAAACTATGCTATACTACCGATGTGATTATTCTAAATTTCTTTCTTTTTTCTTCATGTACAGGCAGCGCTGTTGAGAAGAGTATGTCTGTTGGCCAGGAGGGGGAGCTGTTTGAGGAGTGGCTAGAACTGAGAAATGGGTGTCTTTGCTGCTCAGTCAAGTAAGTGTTTAATAGTTGAAAATGTGGGCATTAAAATTCAATTCTGTGAGCCCATGAGTCACAATGGTGGTGAGCTCATGAGTTACTCTCCCTCTGTGAGTGCAGCTCTAGTAATAGTAGAAAATGTGGGCATTAAAATTCAATTCTGTGAGCCCATGAGTCAAAATGGTGGTGAGCTCATGAGTTACTCTCCCTCTGTGAGTGCAGCTCTAGTAATAGTAGAAAATGTGGGTATTAAAATTCAATTCTGTGAGCCCATGAGTTACAATGGTGGTGAGCTCATGAGTTACTCTCCCTCTGTGAGTGCAGCTCTAGTAATGGTAGAAAATGTGGGCATTACAATTCAATTCTGTGAGCCCATGAGTCCAAATGGTGGTGAGCTCATGAGTTACTCTCCCTCTGTGAGTGCAGCTCTAGTAATAGTAGAAAATGTGGGCATTAAAATTCAATTCTGTGAGCCCATGAGTCAAAATGGTGGTGAGCTCATGAGTTACTCTCCCTCTGTGAGTGCAGCTCTAGTAATGGTAGAAAATGTGGGCATTACAATTCAATTCTGTGAGCCCATGAGTCCAAATGGTGGTGAGCTCATGAGTTACTCTCCCTCTGTGAGTGCAGCTCTAGTAATAGTAGAAAATGTGGGCATTAAAATTCAATTCTGTGAGCCCATGAGTCAAAATGGTGGTGAGCTCATGAGTTACTCTCCCTCTGTGAGTGCAGCTCTAGTAATAGTAGAAAATGTGGGTATTAAAATTCAATTCTGTGAGCCCATGAGTCACAATGGTGGTGAGCTCATGAGTTACTCTCCCTCTGTGAGTGCAGCTCTAGTAATAGTAGAAAATGTGGGCATTAAAATTCAATTCTGTGAGCCCATGAGTCAAAATGGTGGTGAGCTCATGAGTTACTCTCCCTCTGTGAGTGCAGCTCTAGTAATAGTAGAAAATGTGGGCATTAAAATTCAATTCTTTGGAGACTTGGATTGTAGGTTTTCATCTAGCATTTATTACTAATAAGGGCTGGTATGAGATTGGAATCAATGATGAGATCAAATAAATCTCACTCAATGGAGTTTGCCATAGTATTGTACCATTTCTGAAAGCTGAAAGTCAAGAATTCCTAAGCTACAAATGTATTGTGAGTTAGAGGAGTCTAGAAGGCCTTAAGGAATGAAGGTATCATGACGAGTAGCATTCTTGAAAAGAGATTTTTTATATGCCAACTAAATAACCATTAATTAGAAGTAATTTTACAGAAATGCAGTATAGGTTGTTACAGTTACAAAAAAACCTATTTGTATTGCAAACTAGCTGTAGTTAATTCCAAAAATGTCTTGTGCCTTTCATAGTGTAATTGACTTTTCAAACAAATAAGTCATTATTTTAAGGTTTTTGGTGAATTGTTTGTACATAGAAATACCCTGTATGATCTTGAGAATAAAAGATTGTATCCCACTTTTCTCATTTTTGGTTTGCCTTTTCTTGCAGAGACAATGGCGTGAAAGCCATTGAAAACCTTATGACCAAGCGGGGGAAGTTTGATTACATCCTCTTGGAAACAACAGGCCTAGCTGATCCAGGTGCCCAGATTATTACTTCTTTCTTTGGAGCCCGAGCATACACACACAATATAACCAATTCATGCCATACGCCTAGGGTTGCATACCGGTACTCGGGTACCGATAGGAACCGAGACTCATTTCGAAAAGAACCGGTATTTTACCGTTTCGTTGAGAACCGGTACTAAAAGGCACCGTTTCGTTTTTTAGTACCGCTTCGTTTTTCCAGATGAATCAATTTGTTACGGCCAATCCGATGCGGCAATGACGCAATGTGTGCTGATTCCCGCCGAAAGAGTTATAGACACGCTGTCTGGAATAGCATTCGGCGGGAAACACGATACGATGTAACATCCCACGCACGTTCGCAGTGCGTGGTGGCGATCATTTGCTTCGGCTAACTTCGTCAATGTCCGTCTCAATCGTTGGTTCTGTTCCCCAATTCTACTATTGATTGTTGTCGTAGAATTGAGGCATGGAACCACACTTGTTAGCAACATGAACGTCGTAAAAAAGCTGATCAGGCCTGGGAGATCAGAGGCACCGTTTCGCTGTTAATGATACCGGTACCACTGGTACCATTTCGCCGGTACCGGTATCGTACCGTTTCGTGTTAACGGTATGCAACCCTACATACACCTTTCATGCTTATGCTTCATTTAAAGTACCATCAGAGTATATGCTTTTAGTTCAACATATGTTCAATTATAGAATATAATCATTGTTCAGTTATCAAAATATTTTGAACTTTTAGACCTTTTTTGAAGTTTTACATGTTTTTTCTTTGAGTAAAAGTTGGTTGATAACCAAGCAGAATACTGTCTACTCTTCTCTGATATATAGATACCTTGCAATCTGAGGAACACATTTTGCAAACAACCTTGGCTTTCCATGACTTAAGGAGGTAACCAAATGGCGTTTTCATGTAATATGCTTTTCATTCTTTAGGTCCTATAGCCTCCATATTTTGGTTAGATGAGGAGCTTTGTAGTGATCTATTTCTTGATGGTAAGTTATTTGAAATCTACATCTAATACTTATACTAAGCATGCATTCCTCAGAGAAAATAAAATAAACTGAAATCTGTTTTCTGTACAATAAACCAAAACTCAAACAAACAATAGCACTAATTTCCAACCAACTGCAACCCAATTCAAATGAACCAATGATTAAAACATGTAGGTGGCAGGACTCGACATTGGTGCTTGCCCCATTGCCCCGGGCAAGTAGAATTTGTAAATTATCGCTGTGGGGCAGGTGAAAACTGCATCTTGCTTGCCCCACTGGGAAAGTATGCTTTGTATATTTCAGGTTTACTTTTGAGAATGTGGTCTGGCATCCAAGCTTGTCCTTGAAAATATGCTTTCACATGCCAGAACCATGTTCTACTGGGTTTTAAATGAAATATCATCAAACATACAAGTTTTCAAGGGCAAGTGAAAGTTGGAGTAGGGCAAGTGAAAATTGAATCTCACTTGCCCTACGGGGCAAGTCGCTGCAAAAGTTAACGTCGTGCCCTGTGTAGGTGGAAAAGATTCAGGTATTTCTTGTCATATTGCAAAGTATCCTTATAAATTCTATGTTGGATTTTTTTCCTACTTATGCTTTTGCTTAGGAAAAGGATTTAGGCAAAGGATGCATTAAACACTGGATTTAAGGGAGTAATGAAAACCTATTGAGCCCCTGTTTCACTGGCCTGTTGATTGTGGCAGTTTGTGTCAGATCACTGTAGATTGCCGGTGTACCTGTGTGTGTGTTTCGCTAACAACCTGCCTGATCCGCGAGGTGCTTCTGGATGTTTTGAAATGTTCAAAACATCCGGGAGCACCTCACGAATCATGCAGGTTGACAGTAAAAACGCAGCTCGCCGTATTGGCCGTATCGACAACCTGTGTCCATTGCCTGGTATGACCGTAGTGCGCCTTGGAACCTGAACCGGGACCTTTTTACACCAGGACCAAGCAGGTTCACCAAGGTTCAGACCACAGCATACGTCCCGGTTGACTGCCCATGTGAAACAGTGGCTTAACACTCCCTTTCAAAATACCATTTGCGGCAGTGACAGTCTTTGTGGGCCCTAAATACCCTAAACTTCTATATTCTCTATGATGCATGCTCAACAGGACGGTCCAAACCCAAAAATCTATTAGCCAAACAGTGAATCTTGTAGTTAAAGGACTTATGGCACATATATCATACACTGATGATAATAATGATGATAATTATAATAATAAAAATAATAATGATGATGATAATAATAAAGATAATGATAATAATAATAATAATAATAATAATGATAATAATAACAATAAACTTATAATAATAATAATAATAATAATAATAATAATGATAATAATAATTATGATAATAATAGTAACTATGATTATAATTATAATGATAACAGTGATAATAATAGTAAAAAGATGAAGAATAAGAACAATAAGAATAATATAATATCTATAACAGTAATAATCATGATATTAATAATAATAATATAATAATCATAATCATCATAATCATCTTAGTAATAATGATAATAATTATAATAATAATAATAATGATGATAATAATAGTAATGATAATAGATTAGTAGTAGTAGTAATAGTACATGTTGTAATAATGATATGGAAAATCAATACCAACGACCTCCTTTAGCATTGGGGTCATGATGTGATCTTCACAAGAGCTCAGTGGCCATACTGTTTGTTAGCTTACTCAATGTTATCTAACATAATGTTATTTAGTCTTACAAATGCTGTTGGACCACCTGGATTATAATTCCTTATGAAATAAATCAACAGTGGAGATTATTTTCAGGTAATATCCTGTTACATGGTAATTTCCTGTTTAACAAAATTAGATTTGTACTGAGACTTCAAATCCACATGCTGATGGTGATTATTTGGTTATTTTGAGCCATATCACAAACCAGCAATCAACACTTATAAAAGGTAACAATGACGCCTTCTAAAGAACCTCACTCAACATTTAAAATGGGGCCACCCTTTAGGAAATCTGTGCTGTTCGAATATTATCTTTAAAAGGTCACAATTCAAGAAACCTTCTATGGAAAGTTAAAGATAAGAGTAACTATAGTAGTGAATGTGAAGCATTGTCCTTGATATCTGTGTTGGTAGAGATGCAAACACTGTGTTTCAGGTTTAGAATCTGTTTCGCAAACATTTCATACAATTTGTTTAAACTATTGATGGCTAGGCCAGTGTGTGGATCATACACTAAACACGTTTCTTGCACACAATATTGTTACTCTGTCGAGAGGCTAGAATGAATAGAGCGGTGTCCCTGCATGTTATATATCTCTGCTAAAGCTAAACTTCTCCAAGGGGAATGCAAACAGACATGTGTGAACATAATACTTTGCAAATAACATTGCATTTCTACATCTATGAGGTTGTTGCCTTTTTGTAGGCACATAACTAATTTCACCAAATTCATAGCCTTTGTCACCAGATTTGGCGACAGGGTAGCAAGTTGGACAGCCCTGCGAGTCAAGCAATTACTTAAATCTAGCCAAACATCATAAGCTCCTCATGACAACACTACCATACGTATGCCTTAATTGTTACCCAGATTTTTCAAGCACCATATTAATGAGGCTATTTATTTCTGCATTGAAATAATGATGTAAAATCATACATAATTCACACTTTCCATCAGTAGGCAACCAGTGCAGGAAAGAATTAATGAAATTACAAATGGTTACTACATGGAATGAATGTTTGATGTTACATCTGTTTTGCTTTTAAGCATGTATGTCACTGTTTGTAGATGAGCCTGCCAAAAGCTTTTTACACAGTCATATTGCTTGAGTACCTATAGATAGCCTAAAGCAGATTCCCCCTCGTGTGTGTGTGTGTGTGTGTGTTGCATGTTTGTTGTAAGATAGGTTGTTTCTGACGACTATGACTATGGGAGCTTCTGTAATAATTGATCTCTTACTCTGCTCAGTGATGGCTTAGACAGTCACTGTTGATCTAATGATGATGAGTGTACAAATCTCAAAAACACCCTATGATACACTGCTCAGAGCTAGGGGACAGCAAGTGGGCTGCCACCCATTTAGTCACAGCTGATAGCAGTTGAAAAACATGGCTGCTACCAGGGGCTGCTAGGGGCTGGCTGAGGCTGGTGGTAATACTCAAAATTCTCCCCTCATGGGATCACTAAGAAAAAAAGGAGGACAGCATCATATTCTTGAAGTGTATTACTTTCATATAAGCTAATATGTATGTGAGCCTTTAGTTCCCCTTTAATTCACAAATTAACCTCATTCTATTTTATACCAGTATGACAGCATGTAGCTGATGAATTTTGTTCATGAAAGATTGGAGGTAAAGAACATTTACAAAAGTTCATCATATTCAAACTGGACTCTATTCATCCTAATGAACGAGCTCAGGGTACACTTTTAGGCAAATTGAAGAAAAAAGTCTATATGTATTTCATTGCAGTAGGTGCTGCCATCTTTTATGCATATGAGGAAACTGCAACATGTAAACTATATTCAGTTTCAGAAAATACCACATGGTGGCAGCACTAGTTTTATGGCAATGCTAGTATGCCTGTATGCACCACTTATGCTGACATTGCCAAATTAAGTTACTTCATTAAAGATTTAGATCTCACATATTTGGAGTTCCTGCCATATAATATAGTGAGATACTTTAGCTGACTTAATTAAGAACCCAATTTCCCATAGGTCCCTTGATGTAAAATAATCAGGGAAAATCAAGGGAAATTGCAAGGAGATCAATTAGCCATAGCATGCAGCATAGGGCATTTTTGAATTTGGGCAAGACTATCAAACAAGTTGAAACAACTCTAAAGAAAAAGGTCTTTACCTAAATTAGTATCCAGTATTAAAGGAATATGATAAACTGTTTCTGTTCAACAAAAGACATACTTAAGCGCTTGTTCATTTTCAAAGTATCTCAGTGAAACCACCAGGCAGTGCTGACATCTGGTGGCAAACATTGGAACTTAAATTATCTGCATCATCAAGTATATATTTGGCAAGGTGCAGTCACAGCTTTCTGTTTGAAACCCTCTTATCTATGATTCTATCTAAATGAAAAAAAAGACATAATGAACCAGAGAACACCACTCTCACATTACAGAACACAATCATTCATACTATTTAATTATTGAACATCCGATTCATCTCATTGCAGGTATACTTGTTGCTGAAGATGAAATTAAACCCCCACCTTGAAAGTTCCCAACAAATAATGCTCATGAAAAAGTCTTTTTTTGATTATTACTAGCATGCAGGCAAATGCAAGGAGCAAGCAATGAGTATCAGCCAATCTGAGTAAGCGATGATTGACTAAAAATCGCAGTTGTAGATTTGCAGTTTTCCTTTGATTGTCTTGGCTTGTTCACAGGTTTTTGGCTCCGTCAAACCTTCTGGGGCTACCTAGAATCTTCATTTGGGGCACTTATATTAATGACTTTATTTTTGGAAAGGAGCTTATCTGACTCTATTAGAATATCACTTGAAGCCCTTAGTTTTACTCGTAACGGTGCTGCTTGATTTTAAATAAGAAGTTGCAGGCTTTAGTGGAGTCAAACGATCAAGATACATTTTTTTTTCAAAGAACCTATCCTATAAAGTTGCAATTGATCATCAAAATCAGAGGTTGAATGAGCGATTAATCGACTTGTTCGATTCATTGGAAAATCCCTAGTGAACTGAAGAAGAGAATTGTACCATATAAGTTCACCTAGGTATATTTAACTTCTACCCAAGACATTAGAGAATTGGCAAGTTAGACATTTCTGTAAAATATAGAAATTCAGACAAATTATGAACCACAGTTCATACAAAAAGTATTATTGACAGAAACCCCATTGATGAGTGAGTATTCTATTGAGCTCCAGAGCTGAAAGTTAGCCTCCAAACTATCATGGGAATGTGGCCTATTTTGCTCACTATCCTATAGTACATAAATATACAATGTACGTTTCTTGAGGGACACTTAGCAAGAATATCATTTGATATGCATATAGTGTTACCGGGTCCTCCACAAACCATCCATCATTATTTATTTTCACTTGTCCAGCACTAGTTTTCAGTGTGTGCATGGAAAGACTATTACCCCAAGGGCAAGAGAAATATGCGAAATGGTTTTTGCACATATGAGGCATATCTGTTGGTTGGTTTGTGTTAGAATTGTATGATTAATGAGTAGGTTAGCAAAGTGGTGTTTTTTCTCAGGGGGAATGTTTTGAGAGGTTGCACTAATGTTTATTTGTTGTTGGGGAAGTCAGCAGACTGAGGCAGGCCCTCACTTCACTCAAGACAGCAGTATTTATGCTGCTGAAATACAAAGCCTTTCACCTTTGCTATATGCCAGTCAGCCATGTACCTACCATGTAGATTTTTTCGGCCAAATTTACGCTTTCTTTAAAGTCATCTTCTTTATATTGGAGACATCAAAGGTCTATCACCTTTACTGCATGCCAGTTAGGGCACTTGAAAGGGATATTTATTTTTTTCAAATTCCCTCTCTTTCTCTCTCTCCCAGCCAAATACTTCTCAAGATTTTGGCTTTTTAATCATGATACTTCTATATTTGTCAGACCTTGAGTAGGCCTGCTTGATGGCCGAGTGGTCTCAGGCGCTGCTGTTGACTGCTAGCTGTTCCTCATGCCCAACTTTGGGATTCATACGCTTCACGGGCATAATTTGCTAGATTTAAGGCAACCTTGTAAGGAAGAAGTGATGATATGATATACTTTGGATCAAGGACTGAGGGTTTTTGCAGGTGTGAACCATGAGGTTCAGTACACTGGGATATATTGCAAAAGGTGTCATTCAGTGTAATTATGAGTCATCTAAGTACCATTCTTCACTCCTACCCATACGTCAGCTACTGCATCTTTTACACATTTAATTAATCAAAGTACATTTAACTTTGCTATGCAGGTGCACAAAAAGTTAGATATAATGCCAAAAAGGAAGCTTGTGCCAAGATATTCTTGAGAGGGGCAATCCTAATACTATAACTTCTATGCCAATCGCATTACACCATCTGGAGAGATCTCGGTCAATTTACCTTTAAGGTAGAACCCTACCCGATACCCGGGTCATTTTTAAAACTTAAATATCTGAAAACTGAGTTAAACGTAGACAACGGCACTTATGCTATTGTATAGCTTACATCTCATAGTTACAGAATTATGATAAACCTATCAATAATTTGCTATTTTGAGTTGATATGGCACCCTGTACGCACGTATCTGTCTGTGTTTCGTTTTTTGGCAAAATGTCAAGACTCACCTTTGCTTGAAAACCAAACTCTACCATTTGATCATTCATGTCTTTGGCAAGGTGCAAGGTCCTACCTTAACCGGAAATCTGAACGATGAGTATGTTAAAAACATTTTTGAATGTTCCCATATGCCTCAAGATTGCTAACAGCACGTGGTTTACGTAGCTAATGCTGATTTTCAGGTCCTGTCATAATACGAGGTACTTATGACAGGACCTTGCACCTAGAGGGGGTTCATATCTGTCATATTCTAAAACAATGGCTTCGAAGACCGTATCGTTATTCACTTTCAGCCAAAAAACGAGATGAAAATATTGGTCAAAATGGTCTATCTCGAAGGAATCTGCATGGTCGAAGCAGACACCCATGTTGTTTGGGACCAATTTAACGCGGAGGGCCCTAAGGGAGCCGTCCTTTGTTCTCGTGGTCGTACAACAATAGGAAGTTGCCAGGTCGAGATTCGTGGCGGGTGACCACTACTCATGTACAATCTTTTGTTTTGATATCCATGCTTAGGGGCCAGCCAAAGACGCCACCTAGTGGTGATGATCTTGCTGTACTAGACTATCACCTTAACCAGATTATATCAAATACTGGTATAAAGGAATCATTTATCTTTCAACCAAAACATGAAAATTATCTTGAATTCTGTAAGATAGAATACATGCAAAGAATGATGGGTGGATTGGTATGTATATTTAGGGTCTGACACTTAGATTTCCTGGTAGGGGCCTGAAAGGGTCTTTTGATAAAAATTAGGGGTCTTACAGGATTTAAGGTTATTATACATACATACATACATACATACATACATACATACATAGATTAGATACATACATACATACATACATACATACATACATACATACATACATGCATGAGTGCAGTAGGTTAGGGAGATAGATAAACTATAGAAATGTTGAGTGTACAGACTGACTGACAGAATTGTTGCCTAACTGAAATGTCATGCATTCTATTCAATACCCATTTATTAACATTCTTTATTCTGACTGCTAGTATAGGGTAGTTTTTTTTGCTCTTTGTGAGTTTGTTTTCATAACAGATTAAAACTGTACCTGTGCTGCTCAGATGTCTAGTCGCGAAAGAAAGCCTACATTTCATGATCCACATGTCTGATTAGATTTTAGCATGACCGTCTTGACATCAACTAAGCTCACTAACATAAGTGTGTGCTCTTTGGTTTACAATTGCCAACTCTGAAATGAATGAAGTCTGTAAAGTAGTTGTCATTGATCATTGGTCATAATCATTAGATTGAAGAGGATAGGTTGATAATTGGCTAGATGACTGAAGTAGCTAGATGGATGGATAGGTAGATAGATAGAAAGATAGATTGATGGATGGTTGGATCGGTGGGTGGGTGGGTGGATGGATGAAGAGAGAGAGAGAGCGATAGAGAGAGATAGAAAGATGGGTGGATAGATAAATGTATGGATGGATTGGTGGATGGATGGCAAGAGAGAGACAGATAGATAGAAATAGACGGATGGATTGAGAGAGAGAGAGAGAGAGAGGGAGAGCGATAGAAAGATGGATGAGGTGAAAATATACAGAGATTGACAGACATGGATGGATAAACATGGAGAGAGAAAGAGATTGGGACTCAGAGAAACAAGAAGAGAGTGAGAGAGCATCAGAAAGTAGATTTCGCTGCCCTAAGAACTTGTAGTTAAGTTGTCCACATGTTTGTAAGTGTTTCATGTAGTTGGCCACCCACCCTGCCGCCGCTGCTGCTGGTACTGTCCTGCTAGCCTGTAGCCTCCCCTCTCACATGCTATCACACACACACATGTGGAGGTTGAGTAACCAGGAGAGGAAGTGAGTCTTAATTACAATGATGACACATCTAGTCCAGAACATGTTTCATCCATATACTCGGCCACTTTCATCTATCTCTCTGTTTAGTTTTCCTATACCCACTCTCTCTAATGAGAGGGCTTGTAAGCGATCTGATTCAGGCTTATAGTTCAGTCATACACCATACCGGAGGCTGTATTCACTTCCTAGGTCACTCCCTCTTATCTCGCTATGGATTTGCATAATAACACATGGTCACAGCTCATCTCTGATGGCTATTTTCATTGTCCAGCATACCAAAATATTTCAATATGATAATGCATAGTTACAGCATATGCCTTTAAATCACACTAGCAATCTGCCTTTGCACATAGTCATAGCCTGTATCTTTTATAACACATGGTCTTAGCCTATCTTTGGTCACCATAGTATTTATCGGGTGCTGTAGTATCATAACCTTCCTGATAATTCATAGTTGTAGCTCTTTTATACAACATAGTCATAGTGTTTATCAGGTAATATCGGAATCTTCTCCTCCTGCCCTCACAAGTGACACTGCACCAGTCTGACAGAGCTGCATCCTGAAGCTTGAAATACATTTGCATGTTAACAGTTCTGAAATCCTGATACCGTTTAAAATGTAAACCTTAATTGAATTCAGTAATGAATTCAAGAGTAGATCAGGTATCTTGGTCACATATATAGGATATTTAAATTTCAATCAATTTCAATGACATTTTTATCTTTACATCAATAAGCATCAATGCTGTTTGTAATAATGAAGTGATGAAAACAAATTCCAAGTTTGTGGCAGTTCTGAGAATAGCAGAATACATTGTCTGTAACGTGTGGGGTCTGTAATGGTATGGAAGTAAACATATCCTATGAGGTGCCATGAAAAGCTGCAAGAGACACATAGACTGATCTTCATGTTCCAGATTGTCTATAGTCTTTGGAAAGACAAACCTAGGACTCTTTGTTTTACCATTACAGTTATTCTTAATATTCAACATGCATGAATAGAGTATATCTAATAAGCTGTGGCACATTAGTCTGCACTGTATATCGTATCAGTGTTGATAATATGTCCTCTGTATGGACAAGCAGGTATTTTGAAGATCACATTTTCATGTCCCTTGTGGTGTCTGTTAAAAAACCCATTAATACTCACAGCGGCCAAAATCAGCCTGACATTGTTGATGAAACCTTGCAGGCAAAAGCATGATAAGGAAAATGTTTGATGGAGAAATGTTTATCAGGACATTGGCAACAACTCCCCTTCAAATATTTTGTAAAATCATTCTCAATTCCTAAGTTATTATCAAATGTATCTTAGATCCAGACGACAATGTCTGGAAGATCTCTTAAGCATTAATGGGTTAAGTCCGCCAGACATTTTAATGCCCAGTGCTTATAGGTAAGCTATTTTAATGCCCAACATGATATGATTTTGAGAAAGTTATCAAAACTGAAACTCCAATCCTTGTTTACTGTTATGTTGTGTAGTCCTATAATATTTTGATTATTCTGGATTTATGGTTATTTTAGCAAAGAGCCTGTTGTATGTGGACTTGGAAGGACCAATCAAGGTTTAGCTAATGAGATGCAAGCAGCTAGGTCATGCTGCACACTGCTAGGGGAGCCAAACTCTTGATGTTGCTGGTCTTTACTGCGAAACTCAACCAAGCTCCACTTTCCTGGTTTATTAGTGCCAGTGTCTGGTATTTGAAGTTTGGCAATGATTTTATTCTCATGTGCAAGTTTGATGCTGGAAGTATTTAGTTGGAGGGCAATTATGCTCATAATGATGGTAGTGATGATGACGATTATGAAGATGATGACAATGATGGAGATAATGAAAATGTGGATGATGGTGAGGATAATGATGATAGTGATGATGAGGAGGAGGATGTGAATGATGATGAGAATAATGATGATCATGTTCTTACCTAGGTTTAGAAACTGGGTGCCCAAAATTTTGTCCACATTTTTAAGGTGGACCATAATATACTCAGATTTCAACCTATAGATTAATCAAAATAAGACACAACAATGTCATGGAAATTATATGGAAATGAACGAATTCAATTATATGCTTGAAATTGACATTTTAAGAAATTCCTTACAAACGAGTTTGGGTGCCCTAAAGGATGGTTTTTAAGGGTTTGGGTGTCCGAAACTATGATGGTAATGGTGATGAGGATAATGATGATTATGAGGATGAGGATGAAGATGCTGATTAGCTGGCCTCCCCTCAGAGGATCATCCAGTGTTTGTGTAGGTGCAGTGGCCCCTCTTCCCATAAACCCCCTCAAGTGGTAAACTGTTTATCTCTGGAGGAGCAGTTATGGCTTTAGCAGCCCGCTCCCCTTCCACTACCACCAGGAAATATCATCACCATTTGTATCCATTAAAACGCCCAGGCCAACGAGTGTGTAAATTTCAGGCTTAATATCATGTACAGATGTTGGTTGTGATTGGAGCCTTATCAACAAGCGCTCGGGATAGGGTGTTAAAGCACACTGGTATGGTATAAACAGCGCTGCGGATGACCCCTATGTCCCCCACATCTGTGCCTAGTTTGTATACCCTGTCATAACCCGCTGGAGAAGTTGTGGGCCGGTGACGGAAGAAAAACAAACTTTTGATAAACTCTGCTCTGTGTTGGACAATTGTAATGAAAGAGATTCCCAAGCTGAGTCAGGCTCTGGCTGCAGCTGTGGCGGTGTCCGTAACCACTTGTGGAACCCGATCTCGGCCGATCCTGTCAGATCCTGCCCGGGACCACAGCCAGCATTGTCACAGCTCCATCACACCGTACAAATCACATGTGACGGATAAATCTTGCCTGCCTCGTTTGGCACTTTTCACACCCATAAGTCGTCTTAGAAAAACTTGGGGCAGGGCTGAGGGTAATTAAGGAGCTTAGCAGATGCGGTGGGAAGAGTCTGAAGTGATGGATCTGGTCAGTGAAAGGTTGGGGTTTGAACACAGGAAGTAGTGTGTAGTAAAGGGGGGCTGGTGACATATGGGTTTGACAGGGGGTAATGTGAAGGGTGAGTCAGGCACCAAGGAATCCTGCCCTATAAGCAAGGACCTAGTAGGAATGATTTACACTTATTATTATGCTAAAGTGAAATGTACATAACAGGTGAAGTCCCCAACCCCTCTTATGTCTCCCTCCTCTTCTATTTAGCATTGGCTTCACTAGCATGCACATAGAACTAGGGTCTTAGACAGGATTCAGAAACTGTATGTCCAAATTTATCAATTGCAAAATTTTGGGGCATCCTATTTTTCAAGGGAGACCACTATATACTTGGATTACAAAAAATAACACATGTGCTTACTTATTGAAAAAGGCTTAATATCAATGTACTGTCTATGTCATGAGCATAATATTGAGGGTGTGGATGTCCAAATGATGCCCAGATGTCCAATTGGCTAAGAATATGCATAAAACCAAAAGTGGATCATACTAGTATGATCCACTTTTGATAAAACCCATTTTACCTTTTGATTATGTAAGGGTGTTATCATTCTCGTGAATATTTTAACCTATAACTTACTTCTATGTTTAAGTGTGTTAGTATAAACCTCCTCTAAACAATGCATAAGTCTCTCCAATTTTCAATTTTTATTATCTAACTGTGTATCCTATTGAATAAACATCTGTGCATGGGAGTGATGGGAATGTCTTTTTTCTTTCCAT
The DNA here is from genome assembly GCA_963942565.1 of Maea johnstoni. Classification (NCBI taxonomy): domain Eukaryota; kingdom Metazoa; phylum Annelida; class Polychaeta; order Spionida; family Magelonidae; genus Maea; species Maea johnstoni. Next base: position 76,137,585 of record OZ012684.1, on the reverse strand, counting down.
AACTTGAGGCAATTATTATTATTTGAATTCAGTCGCTAGAGACACCAAAATGATCAAAGTTGATCAAAGTTCAAAAAAAACAAACAAAAAAAAAACGACTTGTATGTTTTTGAAATATCCAAACCCGGCATAAATCTACTTAGATTTTGCTGTGGAAATGAATTTTGATGTGGTTGTTGTCAGATTGTAATGATGATGTTGTGCGGGGCCTGAGAAGATTAACAGGTTGCTGCTGCTGATACAGGGGTCAGCTGCAGCAGGGAATTCCTCTCAGATTCTTTAGACATCATTTGTGAGCTAGACTTTCATGGCAGTGATAAGGCTGTTGAGACATGGCTGATAAGGCGACGGGAGATACAAGGCTGCTGGACATGACAGGATGGGGTCCTCTATTCCCCTGGTGAGATAAGTCTAAACTAAATTGGCTACTATGGCCACCTAGACTATTTGGTGCCTGGTAATGGAAAATATGACAGAAAAACATACATATGAAAACCTAGATGTCTAGGCTAGGAGAGACCTAACCTTTATAACTAGGCTGGAATATTGAAAATACATATGACAGCCTAGAAATCTAAGGACCGGGAGAGACCAGGCAGGCTTAGGGGACTTGTTATATTCACTTTATAAGTGAAGAAAGAGTGAATGAGAAACAAGATAGATAGAATATGATTCTGAGACAAAGTGTGTTACAGGGGTCACTGAGTCCAGATTAATTACAGGCAGTATTTAGTGGAGATGGAGATAGAGAGACATGATGAATGCATTTAGACGTACACTCACTTGATCATAACAGATCGCTGATCATCAATGACTTAATCCCTTTCTTTTCTCTTAGGGTACATCATACAAGTTATAGTTCCTCAGCATCCTCATGTTTCATTGTCGTTCCAGTTATTGGACCAATAACTCATGATACTTCTTTTAGAAAAGATGAAAAAATCAAATTTGTATATAATGAAGAGGATTTTGTAAACACCAAAAAGGTGTTTGTTTATGAGAGAGGTATTATATGGAAACTGTCCTGAGAAAATGATCAATTGTTTAACTTAGGAGAAGAGTATGATATAAGAGTAATAAGTGGATACAGGGCATTTCTAGAGAGAAAAGGAGGGTTGAACTGTGTGTTAGCTAGGAAAGGTAGGGTGAAACATGTGTGTGTGTGATAAACCATCATGTGATTCTCACAGACCTTGTTAGACACGTCATGAGCATCTCCCACTTCCACACCCCCCCCCCCCCCCCCCCCTGTCACAGGGAGGCCTGGAGGGGCAGCTGACTGACAGTGTCCTGCAGCAGAACCTACCAACAGAATCAAATTCCCTTTATGAATTATTCTCTGTTTGTTTTCATGGGACATTTGCAGTTGTCAGAAAGGAAGTGAAATATCGGGACAGATGAGTGTGTTGCGGGAGTATGGGAGTGGGAGAGGACACAATGCGAGTCAGTGTCTATGCGTCCCCCCCCCCCTCCTTGTCTGCTATCCTCATCATAGTGTCACTTGATTAATTGTGGCAAGTCCATCGTCATCTTGAATATCATCTGTGGTGTGATATGTTTGTGTACAGTTATTAGTCATCTATAAAGGGTTAGGATTGCATGCCACTCAAGTGACCACACACTAACCACAGCTCATGCAAATGGATGTTCAACAAATGTGTGTGTGGGGGGGGGGGGGGATTTCATTATTACTATAACTTCCATTACTATTATTAAAAAATAGTTTAACTTGTGTTTAAGGTATTTAAACTTTAAGGTATTTAACCCATTAATGCTCATATCGGCCAAAGAACAGTCAAACTATCTTGATGATATCTTTCAAGCTAAAGCATAATTAGGAAAATATTTGAAGGGGAAATTTCAATCAGAACATAACCAACAACTCTCCTTTAAATATTTAGTTAAATTATTCTTAATTTTGAAGTTATTACCAAAGTATCCATATGATGATTACATAAGAAGCTCTTAAAAGCATTGATGGGTTAAGGTAAACGAGCTGCAATACTTCAAATATCAGAATTTTTTCTGGTTTTCAAAATTGATTTTCAGCTAATAAATCCACTTATTTCCAACATGGGAAGTTGGAACATGAATTATGTGGAAAGTGATTCTGGACAGCACAGCTTCCTGACTGAGCCGATATGCAAAAAAAACATTGATGAATCCATATCTTTAAGTTTTTTAAAGGGAGTGAAAATGCTAATTGTGCTAAAAGGTAGCCTTGAAAATAATTTACAGTACAATGCACCACACTGTGATGGTAATAAGGGCATTGTGTTTCATGTACTATAAAGTTGATGGCATACTCGATGGATAATTCTGAAATATGATCATGAGTATGGAATAAAAAAAATAACAAAAACTTTTTCTATAATGAGAGAGCCAAATTCATTTTCAAAGACCATCTACGATTTTACTTGTAAGAATGGACATGATATTCAAGTGCAGTGTATTAACTGCGCAGCACTGTCTGTGTTATTACGAGCTTGTAACATTGACTGACTTAGAAGGGGGAACTGAGGCGAGCTGTGAAATTCCTGGAGCAGGCTATTTAACGCTCGACACATGAGCTAGCAGGCCGGCTGCCTGCTAGCTTTCTGCTTGGAAAGATTAGCAAGTAGTTTGTGCAGGCTTCACAGTTTTATCACTAACAATTACATGGCTGAGTAGGCTTCAAGTGATTGTACAGCTAGATTTCACTTTGTTACACAGTGGCCAGCCACTTGTAAAATACACCAGCCAAACACACTGCCTATTCTCTCTCTCTCTCTCTCTCTCTCTCTCTCTCTCTCTCTCTCTCTCTCTCTCTCTCTCTCTCTCTCTCTCTCTCTCTCTCTCTCTCTCTCTCTCTCTCTCTCTCTCTCTCTCTCTCTCTCTCTCTCTCTCTCTCTCTCTCTCTCTCTCTCTCTCTCACACACACACACACACACACACACATACACACTCGGTGACACTCTCTCTCCTACTTCATCAAAGAAAACCATATGAAATGTTTTAATTTGTCAGAGGTTTCCAACAAATAACCAATTTGGGTAAGTCTCAAAATGTGAGCCATGTTCACTGAAGTATCATTATGCTGATGATCATTATAATAATCCTGATTTAATCATGATATTCCATCAAACATTTCTCAAACATTTCACTAATACTTTCATCATGTATGGTTTTGGAATCTTCTAATGACAAATCATTAAAAATTAATGAAAAGTTAAATTCTGTTTTACCCATTCATGCGTACATAATGTTTGGTGTAGGAATATCTCAAAATTACTATATCACAAAAATGGATCCAGTTGTTCAGATATTTAGATATAAATTAAGTGCTGTATGTAGTAGCGTCCTAGGGTGGGTCTTAGCCAAGATTTAAAGTATGCCTGTCCAAAACAGCACTCACAAAATGTTCTACCCGGCCAGATTTAGCTATTCAGCTTCTGAAAATCCTTGTAACAACTACAATTAATAGCCTACTTTGTCAAAAAAGGCAATTTATACATCAGCCATGTCTTATAAGATGGTTTGTTAGGAGAAGGTATGGCTATCAGTCCAAAAATGAAGAAAGAAAATATTCTTCTAAGAAATTTTTGCCTGTCTGGTAAGGAGGTTTTCAAGAAACTGCCTGTCCATAAGTCCCTGTTCCCAGGGTTCTCCAGTTAACTTCATCACTAACTACTAGCTAGCTAAAACTTCGCTAACAATGGCCAAAGAGTAGTAATAAACAATAGCCACATATGGTCTCAATAATCTAGTACCTTCTATGCTCAAAGAGATCTCTATACTTTGTGGCAGAGTTAATTCAAATCTATTTTGAACTAAAATTTGTAGTATGATAAGTGTTTTCTGTTTAAGAAAAACATCTGAGTATATTAATGTTATGAAGTTGGCCTAATTAAAAATATATAACTGCACCCTGGCCATACGTTGGAAGTTGTAATGTAGTTGGTAATGTCCATGGTCTTACGCATAGTTAAGAAATGTGAGGGATGTGAGAAAGTTATCAGATATTTAGAATTAATTATGGATTTCTCCTGAGGATCCCAGTTTCCTTCACCATCCTTGAACTACTACACCAGGCAGTCATGTGTAACACTCAAGTGGCAGAAAAAGTAAAAAGAACCAAAATTCCATTCCAACAGTTTACTCGCTCATCTATTGAAATTACTTCCTTTCCTATTGCAGGTATAGTCACAGTAGTAGATGCCAAATACTGCCTTCAGGTAAGCAACATTTTTCCCTACCTTCAAACTCTGTCTGCTACTGGGCCAAAACCTATATGCAGACATATTAATACTGTGTATTATTGTATGCTAGTAATGATAGTGATATTTATAATAATGATAATACTAATAATAATAATAATAATAATGATAATAATGATAATGATAATAATATTAATGATGATAATAATAATAAAATAATAATAATAATAATAATTATGATAATAGTAATAATAATGATAATGATGATAATAATAATAATAATAGTAATAATAATAATGATAATAATGATAATAACAATAATAATAACATTAATAATAGTACTAAAAATGATAATAATAGTAATAATGATAATAATGATATCTATGATAATAGTAATAATAATAAAAATAATAATAATAATAATAATAATAATAATGATGATAATGATAATAATAATAATAATAATGATAATAATAATAATAATAATGATAATAATAATAATAATAATAATAATAATAATAATAATAATAATAAATTAATGATAATGATGATGATAATAATGATAATGGTTATATTAAAAGTAACAATGATAATAATGATAATAGTATTTAGGATAGTAGCAATAATAATCTTGCTTTCTTGAGGGTAACTGTTAGTTGTGAATGCCTGAGATATATGGTTGAACAAGGTCAGGATGATAATTAGAAGGTTTTTTCTATCTCTGAGATGCAAATCACACTGTTCACCCAGCTCTCTGCCTGTCTAATTATAATCTCTGCATATTGTTCTCACATGTGTATTGCTGCGGCGGGGGCGGCCCACACATATGGGCTAACTGACAACGTAATGGCACGAGAGTCATGCTGGAATTCCCGGAAAACAAACAATCCTGTTGTCATTATCATATTTTTTACAGGGTAGGAAAAACAAAAAGAAAAGTGTTTCAGTTGAGAATTGTAGAAAGTGATGAGGAGTGTATTCAGTTGAGCGCCTCGGCACTTGTCTAAATATTCCCTCAGCTGCCGGGGGTGCAGCACGGAACAAACACATGTCACATGACCACACTATTAGAGGCCAGTGCTCCTTAACCTGTTCAGCAGGGTTGGGAATTGTTTGCAATTTCATGATCGATAGTCATTGCAGCCAACTGATCGATTATCGATCATTATCGGTTCTTCACACTTTTTCAGTAATTTGGTACTCGAGGCATAGAAAACTGACAATTTGCCAGCCATTTAGTTCTTTTCTTCATTGCTAGGTGTCACCTTTTCCGATTATTGTCGATTGCCAGTTTCGTAATAGATAAGTCGGTAAAAAAGAAGCAACCGATCGATTATAATTGATGATCGGTCCAACTCTACCATTCAGGATTAGAGCTGACTTTCAAAGGTGTTGTCTGGATCTATGATGTTTATGGGTTTGGTTCAGATAAACGTTTCTCATTCTAATTTTTTTCTTGGAAAATGCCTAAGTCAAAGAAAATACCAAAAAAGTCATGGTTATAGGTGTATCAGGTGTAAATGGGTTAACAAAAGTTGTGCTGGTCAGGTACCCCTTTTGTATTGCTTATCATACACCCTCCTTTTATCTAATTTATTTGATATTTGCATAATGGTACATACCTTAAGGAATTTGTGTATCTCATTTTCACTTTTTGTTCACTTTGAGTATATGTAACATTCATTTGATATTTACATATTGGTACATATTAAGGAATATATATGTATATATATCTCATTTTCACTTTTGTTCACTTTTTGTATATGTGTCATTCATTTGATATTTGCATAATGGTACATATTAAGGAATTTATTTATCTCATTTTCACTTTTTATTCACTTTGAGTATATGTAGCATTCCTTATGATTCCCCCTCCTCCTATCCTTCGCCCTTCATACATGTGCAGTGCTGTTGCCATGGTGACAGATGTAGCTGTTACTGTAAATACCAACTCTGCTACTATGTAGGACAATATGTGGCTTCAGCAGCATCCAAGTCAACATAACTGTGGCTTTGAACTATGCAAAGCTCAAAATTAGGCGCAAATGAGTTAGGAGTTTTGGAGGTATTGTGTGCACATGTTCACCAAAGTTCATGCCTGCCTCAGTGCTTGCGTGTGCCAGTAGAATGATATTGTGTTATTCCCCTAAATTTCTGGTATTGATGATTTGTAGATTAAACATTGATTGCATCAAGCAAAAGATAATCTAAGATTACTTTATTGTAATTGTACAATGCACAATATTGAAGTTATTTGATCATTTAAACTGCATAGTTATGAGTGATTTCACAGTTTGCAATAATGAATGGTACCACCCATTCCAGAAATGACAATCTTTATCGCATTATTTGAAATAAAGTTTTCATCTCTTTTAGGAGATAAGTATGGGTAACCCCTAACAGTTTATTGTAGTACTGTTCTTTCATCGGTTACATTACACACTTTTCTATAGCCAGTCCCTGCCTCAGCCTCATAAGTTTTAAGTGTGAGAATAGCTGGCATAATTCCCTCATGTTCCTGTCCCCATTCTGCCCATGACTAACACAGACATGGACCACCTTGTGGGGAATAAATCCCGGCAATTGTGCACTAAAATAATGGTTTACATAACTCGACTCCCCTGCCGTTAGAGTTTGATGCTATTTGGAACAAAAACATTTATTTTCCTAGCAGTTGCCGGGCAGGCTTGTCATTCCTGGTCTAATTGGAGCTTAATTGAGGGTCAGGGGAGGCAGGGGAGGATGTCTTCCATCAAGGACTTGTCAGCGCTCTCACTCTCTCTCAGCTTTATGAGGCTGGCCAGGTGGACGCCGGGACTAGATACTGTATACGCCTTTAATTTGGAGTGCTAAAAATGTCGCTTTTCAGCCCTGCTAGAGGGTATTTTGTGCTACATTAAATTCACGCATTCAAGCACTCAAACTATATATTTATTACTATATAGATATTTATTTGAAGGATGTTATTTTCGTGCTATCGTCGGGAGCACGAAAATAGCGAAAATTAAATGCCTGTGAAAAGTACCAGTTATACAGTATATAGGTACATCTATCCAACTTCTTCCTTGCCTATGGAGTGGAGGGTGTCAAGGCATCACACCCCTCCCTGACACGGGAGGGTATGATGTCTTAAATCTCTCATAAGTTAACCCTTAACCAACCAGCTTGAGTAAAGTACTGTTAATGGCCTCTAGGTGGCACCATGTCATCTCCTATCTCTGACATGGGAGGTAATGATGTTCCTAGTCTTTCATAATATTACCCTTAACCAACCAGCCTGAGTGTAGTAGTTAATGGCCAGTAGGTGGCACCATGTCATCCCCCATCCCTTACATGGGAGGGTATGAGTGCTTTAATTCTCTCATAAGTTTACCCTTAACCAACGATTCTGCTGAAGGACCTCCCCTCCCCCTTCCCCAGGCAGTAGTAAAGTCTGTGTGCATCCTGTGCCTGTCTACAGTGTAACAAAGTCGTGCAGTACTGGAATCTTCTCACAGATGTCACTAGGGGTTAGAGATGCTCTCTCCTCCAACCCTCCACCAGAACTGGTTGTGTGCAGCCTGTTCTAATAATGTCCCGGGCAGCAGCTCATAGATGTCTCAAGTGGTGAGGGGGTTGCTCCCCCACCCCCAGGAAAAATTTGTGCATCCGGTACTAATCTGTAAGGTAATGCCCAGCAGAATTGGTACCAGCGCTTAGAACATGTCCAGTTGAACAGCTATTGTCTCTTTTGTAGTGTTATATCTGGTGCATACAATTGCATATTTAAGATGAAGATTAATTAAGTTGAGGCTTTGTTTTCAACCTGGTTTAGAGAATATGAGGTATTTTACCATGTTATTTCAATATGTTGTGGTCGTCCATGACAAAAGGACATCCATTATATTTTTGATTTTTTGTTAGTCTATTTCAGACACTCCATTTGAAATCCTGTGGAGTTTCTACTTTGCATGGGAAAACTTAAGGTTCTGACACATTCTATATCTGAACTTCAAATGAATAGATATTAAGAAGATGTGTGGATGGGAATTGTATTTACATTTTGGGAAAAATCAATCTTAGATTTTTAGTGAATATATTGATCATAATAAAAATTAGAGCCAATTGTTCTCAATTAGACCCATTCTCCATTTTAAATTTATTCATATTTTTTAAGGAATTGTTAAATCATCCTTATGACACACAGATTGTAACAGTCATAGTCAATATTTGTTAGATATTTACATTTGCAAAGATACAGTACTTCAGACATATTGGTTCATTTCATTTGAGGATGTTGTTTTCAGGCAAATTTGCCTTAAAATGGAATGTTTACAGAATAATTGATGTGTGAAGAGGGGATTCACTGAACCCTGCACCCTTGTTCAAAAGGCTGACCTAGGACAAGGACTTGTACTAACTCCCAATTAGTGAGACAAGAACCCATGGCCATGTGATGGCCTCCGTGTGGCATTCTTTTGAGGCATCCTGATGTGTGCATTTTTCACATTCTGCAATCCCATTCAATGGAGAGGAAATTGAAGGTGAAGCTAGTCTTGAACACACTGAGATTATATAGCAATCAAATAGACACAGCTGAAATCATTGCTATTTCGAAAGGAGTTAATTTGACTATATGAACCATAAACATCTGTCCACTGACTATTCTTTATAAAGCGCTTTTGAACATTATAGGTGGAAAGGGCGCTATATCAAATATCAATTATTATTATTATTACTATTATGAAGTACCATAGACCTGTCTTGGATAAGAGAGCATTTTGAACTGGGGCCCTCATATTTGTATTTTCTGCTAAGAAGTCAGAATTGAAGTCTATGAGACAGGCTATTAGTCATGTTGCTGCCTGGAAAGGCTGGGCTAGCTAGATTATAGTAACATTTCCCGTTGCTCCGTCTCTCCCCAGAGAGTATGTGGAGGTTCAAATGCTGTGTGTTCTCGTGGCTGCCTGGGCAGGTATCATATGCACCTCCAGGGGCTGCCTACCTATGGCTCTACATGTATCGCTATGGCCCTCCATAAACAATCCCCTGGCAACCGCATCACTTTACACAAACACTCCCCTCTCGCGCCCAGCCTCCTTAAATATTTGACTGATTAATGACAAACAGTGTTCTTTCTCAAAAATAACATTTTCTCTTCGGGCATGCCAACCCCAGTTTAGAGTGACAAAGATTTTTCAAGGTGTCTTTGGCAAAGACCTAACAAGTATGCTGGTTCCCCTTACATGTGGTGTATGGTTTCTGAGATGTGTGCCGCAATGTGGCTGAGGAGCGTGAGGTAATTACTGTAGCATGTGTGGTTCCGTGGGCCGCCTCCGATGCCGGTGCTGCCTGTAGATGTTAGTGCTGATGGGGATTGTTTATGGAACTGTAACGGCTGATGACAGCTGAACTTAAGAGGTGCTACATCGGCTCTTTAAAGTCTTTACCTAGCTGCTTCAAAGTGGATTAAAGGCAACCTATTCATGGAGACAGATTAAGACAGGGGGATATGAGGATATGCCTTATCTCCTGTTAATTACTGTATTTAGCAGCAATGGCTTGGTACATGGTTGTGCCACAATGCAAAGATGCTACTACTCCCTAACTTAAAGAGCAAATGCACCATCAGAATGATTTAGGTCCAGAATGTGCTTATACATGTCACCTTTGGAATAAGACAGAATAAGACTCATTTATGGCTCATGAAAGTGGGTAAAAAACAGACCTTTGAGGTGCCCATAGAGGTATCCATTTGAGCAGGCTCGTGGGAGTGTCTCTTCAATCTCAATACCCTAACAAGGGAATGTAGTACTCCCTCTTTCCCTCTAATTACCTACAACATTATCAGTATTGCATTTATGCTAACTTGCCAATGCGGCTAAGTTTACCGGGTAATTCCTCTAATCTGATTCTTTGTACCCTCTTAACCCTTTTGATACTAAGGCTACTTTCTTCAAAGGCACAAGAACGCAGAAAATGTTGAAAGACTTTTAAACCCTGTGATGTTGGTATTCATTGGAAAGCTCCCGCTGAATACTATCAGATGAGTACCCATTTGCCAGGGTTTCAGTAATATTTTGTCTTATTTCCCATCATTTTGTATGAAGTAAATTAGCCACCAGTAGCACAAGGGCTAGTACCTTACTATAAGACACCCCTTCACCCCCTCATCACCTGCATTACTATATTGGTATTGGCCTGTATGCCATATCAAGATTTCCTTTACGGCTGAAGCATTATTCAATGCTACCTATTTATTCATAAACATGCTACTACTTTCTAACCTGGTTTTATATCCCCTCTTGATACTTTGACACAGAGCCCAAATACTCTCACCTCTATAATTACTTACAATGCTTTTGCTGGCTCCATGCCATCTGTTACACAGAAGCAAGATTTATAACGTCCAACTTGTAACAAACATGTTTTTTTATTTCTTCAGCATCTCTTAGAAGAAAAGCCAGATGGTATCATCAATGAAGCTGTACGGTAGGTGTTTGATATGTATTAGTTTTTCCATAGATATTTATTAATTTTTCTATAGAGAATGCATTGTGCTAACTAGATGTGTTGATTGATTTGTTTGTTTTTGTTTTACTTGGTCACATGTTCATTTGTAATGTCATAGGTTATTGTGGTATGTATCAGTCTTCCAAGCTGAGGCTAAAGAAAGAATGGACTTAGTTATGTGTCCATAATGTGTATGCACAGTTCTTTGTTTTGTGAAATGTCAGAAAGTATCTACAAATATACCCTTTTGATTGGTTTCCTCAACCAGTGGCAGAAACAATTTTTTATTTTAAGAAGATTTTTGATTATTTTCATGCATGTCAACTATGACCATCGTTTAATACAAAATAGTAATACTTGTATATGTATTGATAGAAATAAGTGGACTACAGTTACATTGTCAACTGATGTGATTCCTAAATAATATAGTGAATAAACACGCTCAATGTTAGTTGTTGTGTTTACAGGCAGGTGGCGCTTGCTGATGTGGTGGTTGTAAATAAACTAGATTTAGTGTCAAAAGAGGAACTCAACAACCTCACCCAACATCTCAGGTAAATCATCTTCTATACTGATTTTTGTCTTAAATATATCAGTATTCTCAATTTGTCCAATTACACTCTATTCATTATACAATGATACAATTATTTTAGGTGCGTTTTTGTTCATTTCTTCAATTATGATAACTTATATCAGCTTTTGATCTCGCACTTACCACTAATTTCATATAGCAGGGAAGCAATCATTTTACTTTTCCATGTAGAGGTTTTTTCCATTTAACCCTTCCCTTCCAATGCTGAGGCTACTTGTGTCCAAAGTACAAGGTCGCAAAGATTTTTGAAAACCATCTAAACCCTGTCATGTTGGTATTCATTGGATAGCTCTCACTGAGTACTCTCAGATGAGTACAAATGTGTCAGGGCTTTTGTCATATTTCTGGTTCATTTGCATCACTTTGTATTGCCCAAAATAGCTGCCAGCAGCATAAGGGTTAAAATAAAGTATTACAGTGTAATTAGTGCTATACATTATATCATATACTTTGCCAAGATAATTTGGGTTGCTTCTTATATAAGATAAAGATAACAGTGTAGTAAGGTATTTATATATTAGATAAACTGTCATTAAAATGGGCCATGGTATCTTGTGCTGCAGTTTAAGGTTAAAGTCATTTTTCCACTGACTTTCTTTTCTTATCCATTCTTCTGTTTGCAGGAATATTAATAGTGCAGTCCAGTTTGTTGAAACAGAAAAATCACGGTAGGTTTAAATCCCACATATTTAGTATTTCTTAGAAATGAAAGGCAAAATGAAATTGTTTACTATTGTCAAAGTCATTCATGTATTTTATTATCAACCATAGACAAGTTATGTGTAAAATGCTCTTAAAACATTCTAATATATTACAATTGAATATTGATAATCAGCATCAGATTAAAAGTATGCATTATTGAAAGTTGGGCCAGTAATTGCTACTGCACATTTGTATTTCAAACTGTTGCCGAGTGTGATGAAGGAGATTTTTTGTTACAGTTGTTGTTTTTTTATCATTCAACCTAATAATATCATGATATATAGATGTGGATTTTTATAATATCATGATAATACAAAGTATTGCTCCACTGCATCTTTATCTGTGTGTCATTTCTTCCTTTCAGGGTGGATGTAAACTCAATACTAGATCTCAATGCATATGATGGCAGAGGGAAGTCCAGGTATGATGAGGATGATCACTTACTTTTTCCCAGACAACTCATAACAACTACCTTGTTGGCTACTCTAAACAAACCAGCCCCTTAGATTATACCAAGATCCCTCAAGTAGCCACGCCATGGTTATTGAAAAGCATTAGTGCTGTGCAACAATCTCGCTGCCTCAGTGCTTCTTCAATACTAGGAGAGAGGATCTTATTTTCATCATCAGTTGGGGGTCACTATCCTATCCATTGTGTCAGATACAAAACCTATCATAACAAAACACCTGGTCAACAGGTTTTCCATACACTATCATGACTTGCAATATTAAATGTAATGGCAAATTCATGTTTTTCATTACAATATTTTCCCATTACTTAAACTTTGTTATCTCATTATTTCATATCATTTGCTCCTCGTAGATCTAGATATAGAACAGGGAAGCAATTCTTAAGTTCACAATTTTTCTTTGCAGCATTTTTTGGCAAGCTGGGATTAGTCATAATAGAATAAAAAATATACTTATTTGTTTTGAAAAAAACATTTTTGGAAATCATCGGATAAACCCCCAAGCCAGAAATGCACTTATTCATTGTTTCCCCTCTGTTGGATGGCTTAAACCCCAACAAAACAATAATGAAGATAAATATTTAACTCTCTATATTAGAAAAAACTCCAAATAGATAAGAAGCTTAGAGGTCTGGGCCACTACAACATTATTATTGTAAGTTGCGGTTTGGAACTTGTAAGTATTTAGGTTAAGAAAAAATCAGCCTATTGAAAGAAGCATTGAAGCCATGTCAAGTTAACCATCAGGGAAACTGTGGGAAAGTAATGAGAAGTATTCCTAATGAACAAGAGATTTACAGTTGAAATCTAATGTTCAGGTATGTCAGTTTATATACCGGAAACACAATATTTACCTGCTCAAGGCCGTGCCAATAATGACAGCACTCACAGGCCAACTTACCCCTCTCAATGAGCTCTTCAGGCCTGGCGAGCTGCCTAGACAATCCCCATTATACAATAAGCTATCAATGCAAAACAGGTGCAGATCAGTGCTGACAAACACTAATGATACCGCTAGGCACACACACACTGTCTCAGGTCCCTGCCACATGCCCACTGAGGGAATCTCCAATGATAATTGAATGTTTGCGGAAGGCCCTAGAAGCGCCGCTAATTGATAGTTTGTGGATAGAAGAGCGGTACAGTGTTTAGATAGGCACACTTCACCTGCCCCGGTACCGTGCTTGCCTTGCTGCCCACAAAACTCCCCTCTTGTATTATTCAAGATAGCTGTTGCTCCTTAGTCTTTCCGCCTCGCATCGCTTGTTATTGTGCTGAAAGGCATGGCCGCTTCAGCATTGCCACACTGGCCGCCGGTGAAAGACGCGGGTGAGACATGGTGTGTTGTTGTTCCCCGCTAGGTCCTGCCCATACATTGCAATGTTTGTATACTGATCATTGAGACCTTGTAACAACCTGTGCTTGTGTTTACACACACAAAAGATGACGGGGTTTTTTGTCGTGCACTTTGATGAATTATGAAAGGAAAGCCAGTTATGTGTTGGTAGACGATTTTCTGTATCACTGAACTGCTATTCTGATCTGTGCGGAGCAAGTGAAAGAGCGTTCCGGGAGAAAAGCCGGAAATATACACTCCCATTTTCTTGATTGATTTGAACTTTGGAGTGCCTGCCCCGATGCAGCTCCGCATTATGTATGACTGTATGTAAAGAACCTTTGCCATACCCTGAACCACTTGCCCGAACAGTACTTGTGGCCATTCAGGTATTCATCCTCTTTGCTTCTGACTCCCTCCCTCACTTCCTGACTGTTGTCTGTGTTGTGGGTAGCTTTCTTTATCATTTCCCCAGCCATTAATTAACAACACTCATTAATTGGATTCTCGTGCAGGTTGTGGAATGTCACTGTATATCATATAAGGAGTAGATTGTATGGGGGTTTTGAATGGTAAATGTAAGTGTGTGTATCAGAACAATTCCTGCAGCCCGTCAGGTGCTGGTGGCTGTCTGTTAGTGGTGCCACCATGCTTAACCCTTGTGCTGCTGGTGCCTAATTTGACCAAGACAAAATGATGCAAAAAACCTGAAAAATGACTGAAAACCTGGCACATGGGTGCTCATCTGAGAGTACTCGGCGCTAGCTATCCAATGAATACCAACATGACAGGGTTTCGATGGTTTTCAAAAATCTTTGTGCTTTGAATGAAAGTTAGCTTAGCATTGGAAGGGTTAACTAGATGGCATAGCAACCAGTCTGGTTTCCAAGGAAACTCGAGAGATGACTTAGTTTGCATATAGCACATTGTTTTGTGTAATGTTTAAAGACCCCACATGGGGAAAGCATTGTATCCATAAGAATGTTTGTTTCTTTTACTACCTAACAGCAGGTGGGTGGGGCCAAGTTGCTCTTGACAATTTTGTTGAAATAGGTTTGACAATAAAAGGTTGAATGTCACCAAATACAGAGTACTCAAAAGGGTAGGAGTTTTTTAATGAAAAGATTGAAGTGTATCCTAATTGAGATGCCTCCAATTTCAATCTAGATTTGTGTATCTCCAAATGGAGTCAATTCATTTTGATATTGATAAATACACATATTTGAGTTGACACTTTTGTGAGATGGTAGATGTAATTTTTACTCAAGATGATTTAATGTGAAAATTAGCAGGTAATTTTTTTATGTTATACCACCTATATATTTATTATTATTCCAAAGATATTGATTTTTAGCATATTGGGAAGGACTTGCATGTATGGGAAGTTGGAAAAAATACATTAACACAAAACTTGAATGCCCCTGCTTGATATATTTGTCACAAAGCTAATTGATTAAATTTTTTAGTATCAAAAGCGTATTTAGTTATAAGCTCTCTTTTTATGAGTAGAGTGTAATATGATTTTGATTAAGTTTAATAGAATAATCTATGCAACAACCCCTAGGCCCTATCAATGTAGAACTATGTATGTTTTTGGGCTCTTTGAATTTATTTTGTATCCACTCTGCAGTCAAAGTTTATACCCATATCATATAGCCATTCATGTATGGCATAACTTGGCGAAATATCAGAACATTAAAGCAGTGTCTTATGGCACATTCTGAAAATTATAGAAAATGCAGACTTAGTATATTCTAGATTGGTTAAATCCTATAAGGAACCACTTCCATTGGGTATAATAAACAAGTGATATTACAATTGGTAAAGCACCTGGGGGATGTCTGTCGAGATTAATCTTTCCTATCCTGTAGCAATCTTTTACTTGAGGATATTATTTCTATATATAAATATACACTTTTAATCTAAATTTCCATCTATAGGTATGGTTGAAATTCCATTATGCACATTTTCTGAGCTATGATTGTCTTCGTCTTTCAGCCTAGATAAGTTTTTTGATGAGAAGGATGTGGGTGAGAGGAGAACAAGTAGCAGTCATCATCTGGACCTGGTAAGTCTTGCTATCATTGTGGAAAAGTACTGCTTAGGAATTATTACATCGATTGTCGCTTACAGGAGAGCATTTTACTGGTTCTTCAGCTCAGTTTTAAACATTTAGCAGACTGATGATATATATTTGAAAAGAAAGTCTTAAGAAAAATGAAAGGAGAAAAGAAATTGCATGTCAGCAACAGCATTCATTAAAACAACTCCAATGATTATATAAAAGCCCAAAGTTATGATGATGATGATGATGAAAATGATGATGATGATGATGATAATAATAATAATAATAATAATAATAATAATAATGATAATAATAATAATGATCATAGATATAATAAGAACAATAGTAATTATAATAATAATGATAATAATACTAATTATGATAATAATGATAATGATAATAACAATAATAATTATAATTATAATAATAATCATGGTTATAATACCAGTAATTAGATGATAATAATAATGATGATAATAATAATGATAATAATAATAATAATAATAAAATAATAATAATAATAATAATAATAATAATGATAATAAGAATAAGAATAATAAGAATAGTAATAATAAGAATAATGATAAGAATAATAGATATAATAATGATAATGAAAATAATAATAATGATAACAATGATAATAATATCAATAATCATAAATATAATAGTAAGATTCTAATAACAATAATAATGATAATTATCATAATGATGATGATGATGATAATAATAATGATAATGATAATATTAATGATTATACTACTACTAATAATGATACTGGTAATAATAATGATAATGATTATTATAATAATCATATTGATAATAATATTAATGATAATAATAATAATAACAATAATAATAATAATGATAATAATAATGATAATAATAATAATGATAATGATTATAATAATAATAATAATGATAATAATAAGAATAAGAATAATGATAATGATAATAATAATAATGATAATAATAATAATAAATATAATAATAATGATAATAGTTATGATAATAATAATAATAATAATAATAATAGTGATAATGATAATAATAATAATGATAATAATGATAATGATATAATAATGATTATAGAAACAATAATAATAATAACAATAACAATAGCTGTGCCTCATGATTATTGGGATAATTATAATGATGATGATGATGATAATGACAATAATGATAATAATGATAATAACTATTAATTATGGTAATAATAGCGATAATAATGATAATAATAACAATGATGATAATAATAATAATGATAATGATAATAATAATAATAATAATAATAATAATAATAATAATAATAATAATAATAAAAAAAGTAATAATGATGATAATAATAATAATGATAGTAGTAGTAGTAATAATAACAATACTACAACTACTACTTTTTGGCCCTGTGTTTAGGCTATATAGACCTGTTTGATGGCAGCCCTGTGGTAATAGCTGTTACATTGGCGTTGATGTTGCTGTGTGAGTGGTTCTCCAGTAGTCAGTAGTAGAAGTAGTAGTGATAGTATCTAATCGTTCCTGACAGCCACGCGTTGAGTACAGGCCACAATCTGTACATCTCTCCTCACTTTATCACCACACTTCTACCCCTCAGCAGCAGCAGCAGCAGCAGAGGCTAATTGCAGGCAAGAGGCCTCTGGATAACATCTTGTAAAATCAAAGTGTGTAATTGAATAGGATTGCCTGCAAACATGAAGCTGTTAGAGGCCTGCGCTAATGCTAGATGGCAGCAGAGATAGCAGCGGCTCACTGGCACGCAGGGCAGGCGCAGGGCAGGCGGGCTGCTCTTCTTGCTACTAGTAGAAGGTGTAGGGGCCAACTGATAACTTTACAGCTGAATGATATAGATATCTCTCTATCCTGAGGAGACTTGCCGTGTCTTGGTGTTGAGGTTGTTATATGCTGAAATGAAGAGTTTCAATAAAAAAAAGTTAAGATAAAGCTAGAAACAAAAGAACAGGAGTTGCAGCTCATGCCCTTTTGCATAACCCCTAATGCTTACAAGAATTACTCCAACTTGAGAGATTTTGAAATTGCATTTCTTCTTCTTTACCCCTGCTCCCCCATTGATTGGTCATGAGTGAAGTCTTTGATCAGAGTTGTTGCTTATCAAGATGGTCTCAAATATTAACTAGACAGACCTTCCCATCCCTGGCAGGAAACCAGCTATGGCCATGAGTATTCTCTTATATTTACTGGGTTCAGATAAAAAGCACCCCTGTCTCTCCTTCCCAGGTCAAATCTGGCGTGATCGCTGCATAAACAGATGCTAATTGTGTCGATAAACTACACAGGGATATTCCTGCTTGTGAAACATATTGATGTACTTGAAACTAAGTACTGTTCGACTAAATGAACGTTGAACTTACTAATTTGATTATTTTCAATCCTATATGATTTTACAAAAAGATGTCCTCAACTCGGAGTCGCTGTCCCAAGATAACTCTATTTTTTTGCTCTATTGAGTTCCATTTCTCATGTGATTAGAGATGCCGTACTCAGCATGAATGTTAGAGCCGTGCTGATTTCAAGCCCAATTAGAGACCTAAAAAAGCCTCCATTTCATGCTCCACATGCCTGATTAGATCGCATCGCCATCAATTTGGCATCCCCTGCCCTCTCCAATTAGACTCAAAGGATGAGTTCACATCATTATGCAATATGAAATGTTTCACCATGTTGATTCTATATATATATATATATATATATATATATATATATATATATATATATATATATATATATATATATATATATATATATATATATATATATATATATATATATATATATATATATATATATACATATACATATATATATATATATATATACATATATATATATATATATATATATATATATATATATATATATATATATATATATATAGATAGATAGATAGATAGATAGATAGATAGATAGATAGATAGATATATAGATGTATATAGATATATATAGATATATAGATATATAGATATATAGATATATAGATATATATATATATATATAGATATATATATATACTCACTCTACATGTAT
Organism: Maea johnstoni; assembly: GCA_963942565.1. Lineage (NCBI taxonomy): Eukaryota > Metazoa > Annelida > Polychaeta > Spionida > Magelonidae > Maea > Maea johnstoni. The sequence continues at coordinate 76,118,676 of OZ012684.1, read as the reverse complement.
CAGCAGATCAGATTTGTTGGAATGATAGCTCGATGATAGAACAAAGACACAACGGGTGACTGGATGGAAGGAGAAAAAGCATAACATGATGCTTAGCAATTTTGTTCAGAAGATTAGGAGAGAGAGAGAGAGAGAGAGAGAGAGAGAGAGAGAGAGAGAGAGAGAGAGAGAGAGAGAGAGAGAGAGAGAGAGAGAGAGAGAGAGAGAGAGAGAGAGATGAGGGGAGAGAAAGAGAGAGAGAGATGAGGGGAGAGAGAGAGAGAGAGAGAGAGAAAGGTTACCATGTTGTAGTCTGTAAGAAGCATTGTGTAAATGGCATGTCTATCCTTAGACATTCCTCACATCTCTGTGCATTTGCACAAATAAATAGCTGGTGTTATGAGAAATTCATTAGAAACCCTAGTGCAGGGGACTGTTAGTTTGGTTTTGTTTGCTTTGCTCACACTGATGTGTTGGCGTGACCGGCAGCCTGGACCCTCTGCTTGTTGTGACTAGCGGCTCCTGTTTACCAAGCAACACCAACTCCTAGCCATCCATCCTTCATATCCTGGCACGGGGATACACCTCCTAACTCACAACCAGCAGCAGAGCTACCCCAACGCCAAGAAATCGTTTTATCTCTATGTATATTTTACATGAAAACTCTGAAGTGTGTCTACCCTGATTTAGTTCTTAAATTGCTCACCGGTTGGCCCACAGTGAGATTTTTCCAGACCAGTGTGACCACCCTTGGTGCCATCTATCACCAGCCACAAGAACTAACACCTTTACATTAAGCAAATGACAAGAACAAAGAAAGGCATAATTTAATTAAATCATAGACTAGGAGCTAGTCATAGCTACCCCTTGTTCACTCTATTCAGCTTAAGTCTTTGATCACTACATTGACTGCGTGCCACCATTATTTTCGGTGCCTCTTTTTTAACAGATTCTGATAGCTTTATACTACATCATCGATCATTGTTGTCATCATTGTAACTTGTTACCACAGTAGAAATCATCATTAGAATTATTCTCTTCATAACTACTTTGCCATGTTTTTATAATTTTATCACTTTCATTAGTATTATCTTTTTTATTTCTATGTTTTTATTTTTATTATCATTATTATCATCATTGATATTAATGTTATTATTATTATTATTATTATTATTATTATTGTTGTTATTATTATCATTATTAATATTTTTATTAATATCATTATCATTATCATTATTATTATTATCATTATTATTATTATTATAATGATATTTGTATTTTTATTTCTACTATTATTATTGTTATTATTATAATTTTTATAATTATTATTTTTGTTATTATTATTATTATTATTATTATTATTATTATTATTATTATTAGCATTATTATTAGCATTATTATTATTATCATCATCATTTTTATTATTATCATCATCATTTTTATAATTATTATCATCATCATCATCATAATTATCATTATCATTATTATTATTATTATTAATTGCTATTATAATTATTATTATTATTTATTTTTCTATTAGTATTAGTATTATAAGTATTATTAGTATTATCATCATTTTACTGCTAGCATTATCATTAAAACATCCTTGTGTTTAATTGTTTGGGATTTTACCTCCCAGAATTCATTAAATGAACTATCGGAGTTATTTTCCAGAATGTGTATACTATTGAGAATTTACTATGTAAAATGTGATTTTGCTATAAGGCGGAGATCATCTGATCCTTTTTAGAATTTTCTTGATAAATACTGAACAGTATTGACAGTTGGTTGGACACAGTTGTGAAGTGGCTGTATTTTCTCTGGCAGATTTTTCTGGTTTTATTTTAGTCTTATGGCCAAGTACAGGTCTCAAATATACAGTTTTAGTACCACAGATTGTGCATCTTTTATGTTTATTTCCAGTGTGTATATTTTAGCATATGAACTGGGACGTACGTGTGAATGAATGCTGATTCTATCTTTGAATTTATATTACAACTCCATTGTCAGATTTAGTGAATTATTTGAAATTATGAGTTGACTGGTTTTTATCCTGATTTTTTGTAGAGCGTGACGACAGTTACATTTGAAATCCCAGGAGATGTTGAAGAAGCTGCCGTCGACAACTTTCTGCAAACATTATTATGGGAAAAAAGCATCAAAGGTCATGAGAACAAACCTATGGAAATATTCAGAATGAAGGTAACGCAAACTTTTTCAGCATTGCTTTTAGTGAAACTATTCCATTTAGGATAATACATAGTTATGCGTAAATGTCATTTTTTGACATTCGGCTAATTTCATATTTAGTACTAATGCAGTTCGCCTTTTTGCTTGTTTCTTTAAACACATTAATTCTAATTGAGCCATTGAGTTGCTGTTGGAATCTAACAGACCTCACACTTTCCCTTATTAAGAGTGAATGGGTGTTTTCTATGGGAAACATGTGTTTATTGTTGGGGGTATTTCTGCTCTGCCTCGGTCTGTGTGTGCGGTGCTGGGGAGGACAGATGTCCCACTTTCACGGGGAGATTTGCGCCCTGAGGCTGTTGATATCAAACGGCATATACACCTCCTAACACAATACCCACCATGTAAATTACACGGCTTTGTCAACGAAATGCTAGCCCCAATAAGCCATTAATATTTGATGGCATTCATCTAAGTTGCTGAGGAATAATCATCGGATCCTGCCCCTCTGCACCAAATATGTTACTTCTTTTGTCCCCAAAGAACAACTGCATGTTAGCTGTTCACACCTGAATGGCAACCCGGTGAGAACGATTCTGATAAAACCATCAACTTACCTATACAGACGTGAGAGCAATCAATTCTACCTCCCGCAGCAAAATACCCCGCAAGAAAGACCCCTTCTGCATGGCTTCAAGCTAATGATAAATTCATAATGTTATTATTTCTTGTTTTGTTGTTCTTTGTGGCGTATTTGGGTATGATACTGTGCTAGTGTAAACACGGCAGTATATTGAGAGCCACGCATATCATTACTGGCCACCGCCTGGGTTGGCTGGTCCTGTCCTGGGGGTGCCTTCCTGCAAGTGGAGCGTTCTACAGCGGGAGATTTCTACTGAGCTAGCAGAGAAAACACTTTCTTTAGAGCGATGCCCAACAGGGGCGGATACAATATTTCAAAGCAATTGCTTCATGATGGGAAACTTTTTCTAATGCCTAAATTCAAGAAAAATAATGATATTTTTTCTATGAAAGAAGGTGTTTCAGCAACTAGGAACATTTCCTCTTCCCCTTTCTTCATATCTGCATCTGCCCATTGCTGCAAAACACAGGTTAAGGTCCAGATTTCTAAGTCAGTTTACCGGTATTCTCAAGTTTTTATAATGTAGGGGGTGTCATAATCTGAATTTGAGCCCTGACCCTTTTTTCTGTCTTAAAATATGCCAATTGAAAAGAAAGAGGGATGGTTAGATTGCAAATTCACGAAGTTTTTTTTTTAATATCAGTAAGGCCACTCCAATTTATTTACTTGTCCTACGTGCTCAGGAGGTAGGAAATGAGCCATTTTGGAATAAAAAAAAAAGTTGAAAAATGTGACTTTTTTTATTTTTTTTAGAGTCTGACGACTAGGACTGGTAGCGATATGTTTCTACCAGCCTACTCTCAACTAAATAAAATCAATCAATCTATTAATCCCTGTAACCAGAAGGGTGGGAGGTATACCTCCTCAAGTCTGAGGCTCTACTACAGCAATGATAGCTTCCTGTAGTTGATTGAATCACACTTACAAAGAATATTCTTAAAACTTGCACTTTTTTCTTTTTTTTTGGGAGTGCAGTCTGACAGCTAATTTCAAAACCACTTTCGTCCGTAAGACACCAAAGATGACTTTTTTTTCTTTTTTTTTGGAGTATGACAGGATTTTTTTTCCAAAAAAAGCTTGTAAGACAAGTAATTAAATTGGAGTGGCCTAACTTAGATAAACTGTACCACAATTATCCTTGAAAAATGCAGGGAAAGGCTACACCTGTACACCTCAATATATGTTTGCCCCCCTTTTCCTTTCAAACATAAACTGACCCAAAGAAATTCATTACTGCATCTTAAGTTTTTCTGGAGAAGTTAGGATGCAGGCAAGAATGTTTTTGCTTAAATAAGGCATGCTTTGACACTTAGGAAGATTTGATTTAATAACATCTATTTGTCGCATGTATTTAAATTTGCACATCGGATAATGTGTTACTTTAACACAAGTTAAGGATGATTTAAGTTAAAGATTTACTTTATTTTGCTCAAGAAGTCATTGAGCTCCCGTTTGAAAATGATTTCTTCATTTATTTCTCAGGATTATTTGGTAAGATGATACAAGAATTGTTTCATCTAACCTATACATAAGATTGTTTCTTTATGAGTTCATGTCTAGTTAGTCAGTAGTAAGTAAATCATATGTATATTGATATATATGGGTATAGACATGGTGGTGGTTTTGTATTGATAAATAATGCTGAGGAAACCGTTATTAACTCTATATTATTTCAACTTAAAATGGTGAAGTTTGTTTCTGAATGTAAATTCATGTGTACCATATATTAAAGACATTTAGTAAATCTCTATTTTACTATATGGAAAAAAATGTGTTTAGACTTGAAGGATTGTATAATATAATATAGAATACATCTTTGAGTAACTTTGAGTGAAGATCTTATCTCTAGGGCCACCCTTAGGGCTCCTTAAGTGACAACCATATATATCTAATGATTTTCTTCCCTCAAAATTTAGGTTAAAAACCTACCTTGATCCTTAAGGAAAACTTAGGGGATTCCTCCCCTTTAGATAGTTTATGCAAGCCAGCCCTGTATCTTTTGACAGACATGCATTTATGTTGATCCTTTCTAAAATGTTGGTTTATCAAGGACTTTTAAATATTTGCTTATAGAAATAGGATCTACTTCTAACTTGGATTTATGTTAAACGTGTTATTCCTCACCAGGGAGCTACATGAAAATGGGCAGGGAGTTATTAGCATGTATTAACATTAATTATACATAATAAGTATTAATATAGAGAGTTTCATTCAGAGATCCTTTCATATTTATGCCCCTCTTATCAATGACTTATGAAGAAATATTTACAATGGTTATTTTTCATAATTATGTTATGTGAAAAAATGGGGTCACATTTTAATTCTACCTTAAAATGAATATTCTTCATTTGTAAGTTATGTTTTATACTTGATGCTGTCTGATTGTGACATTGATTACAATGGAAGTGTTGCTATATCTAGATATATTGATCCTAGACCTATGCTTTCCCTCCAACATTTCAAGCTGTGAGTGTACGTTTCAATTATGTTTCTCATACTACAGATACAAAGCTAATATAAGAGCCAAGATCAACAATGGGCAGAGCTATATTCCACAACTACAATAGTGACTGCATCTGGCTATGAGTTTTGATATTAAACATTTCTTTTCAATGCAGTAGGTTATTAAGTACACATTTAGGAAATGTTTCGTTAAATTTCAATCCCTTACTATATGCTGCAGAGCTGTACAGTGTACTTGACTTCATAAATACAGTGAATTACATAAAAACTAGCTCACCTCAGAGTATCATTGCACCACAAAACAGCAATATGGGTAGGTGATTTCATTTAGGTTCACTGAAAAATATTGTATCATTTTAAGTTTTGTGGTGGTTTTGTATAGATTTAGATCACCAATGCAAAATACATTAAAGTCAGCAAATATTCAGTGTTTATTTGATTTCGAATAAGATAATTGCTACCAGCAGCATCAGAAATACTGTCTGTGGTTGTTTATTATTCTCATGCAATATCAAACTTAAGTCCTTGAGCAAAATTAAATACAATCACATGGAAGTATATAGCTAAGTTTATTAACCCTAAGTTGAAATGTTTGTTAAGAGTTCTACTTCACTAAGAGGGTGGTGAGAACTTTTAATTAACTGCGCCTGCATCTGCATGGCAAGATTATCAGCCATAAGTAAGAGTTCTTGTCACATCATGATGGGTGGTCTATCTTCAAACAGCATAGGGTGTATTTAAGGCCTGATATGATCAGAGCAAACAGTGGGATGACCAGGAGGAGTCTTGTGTAACACATGCTAAGTACTCTATTGACTAATACAAGATCAAGCCTCTAAATCCTCCACAGCCTCCAGCCATCAGCAGCAACCTGGAAGCACTGCAACTACAGGCGAGGCGGCCAGTGCTGGATGGTGCAGTCAGAAACATACACATATTATTTATTTATATATATATATATTATATATATATATATATATATATATATATATATATATATATATATATATATATATATATATATATACATACATATACAGTGTATATACAATATGTTATCAAAAATGTTTGCTTTAAAGCAAAATTTTGGTTTAGTGGTACAGAAGATGTGTGCTAAATGATATGACAGAATTTTTCATTTTTTAGGATAAGTATCATTAAAGTTTAAAGTAGGTTAGGAATATCCATATTTTGATGGTATATATTAGAAATACATATGCTATTCCTTGAAACCATTGCAGCCTTTGTTAAGATCATCATTTACTTATAACAGGCATGTAAACTGAATAATCTTTGATCATTAAAATCATGACATCCTCCTTTAATCATTTATATGTTCTTATAGAACCATCCATTTGCCTTTTAGGTTGAGATTCTTGCTGGATCTTGAAGAGGTCAAAAAGGACTTATAGCCAAAAATACTGGAACTCAGTACCTCAAAATTACATATTACAGTCTGGATTAAGGTGCATATCTCAAGCCACCAATTGAAGTTAAGGAAGTGTACTCCTTAGGGCTGATGGAATTTTGAATAAAACATCTTTTAATTGCTTCTTAAGTATTTGCTTAAAGCATGTACCACATGGATGGTGTTCATAGCTAATTTGTGCTATGGTAGTTCATTTACAACCTCAGAGATGTAAACTCCTTAGGACCAGGCCAAAAACGTTCACAATAGGGAGTGTTCACAACCAAAAGAGTCCTTTTCATAATGTAAAAGATACAAATAGCACCTGGAAATAGTGATCTTTTTAGGACGTGTTCACACCTCTTAAGTGTTCACAATGAGAAATTTGACTGAATACACATGTCTAGATATGGGCATATATTAAGATGCTAACTGAATTGCGAGAAGTGTCCACTAGGGGGCCGATGGAATATGCTGAGATATGATAACATAGGAAATGTGCGTGGCACATGCATAATAACAGGAAGTTGTAGTATGATATCTGTTGCCATGCAGCAGGATGGTTCCGCTAGAATTGCTTGGCTGCTGGCGCCGATGTGTCTGGTAGCGTCTCCCCGCCACCTGGTGCTCTCCGGCTGAACTATAGTCGGCAGTTCACGCTAGCTACATATGGCTCTGTTTTGGCTGGACCTTGTGACCACATGCGCCATGTTGACTTGTAATAAATAAGCAAGGCAGCTGCTCCCTAAACATTTACAAACAGGGCCACATCTCTGTGTGCTAAACATACATACAAGGGGGGCGACTAACGTAAATCTTGTCTCTGCCAACACCTGTAGCAACTTTCCTCTCGCACTAACATGTGCTTCATGTGTGCTCCTCTGCTCACCTTCAAACAATCTCGCTTCACAGGCGCCAGATTTTCAAATGCTTTGAGAAGTACAAAGTGTAAGTATTGTTATTGAAGTTAAATAGTCTGTTTAGTGAGGTGTATACATTGATTTCATTTAGAAACACATTAATGGTAGTAATCCTAAGAGGGTCTTTTAACCCACGACCTTCAATAGTATCCACCTTCAATCAGCTGAAAATATCACAGCATTTGGGAAAGAGTGTTTGTTGAATGCTTAAGGATGTTTGGGATAACAAAGCAGCTTTGAGTGGAGTTGGTGCTTGCTTTTATGCTGCAGTGTTTACCTGTTGGTGATACCTATCTGAGACTCCAGGTGCGACTAGTGTCAGCTACAGTTACTGCCCTCAAGCCATGCCTCTTTATAACACATAAGTACTCCACTTCTAAGCTAGACCTGAAAAATGTAAGAGCTATTACTTTACTCTCCATATCCGTTGATTTCATTTATTTATTCAAGGTTTTGAAGAAAGTCTGGAAGTGATGAGGAATGTTAAGTCTTTATTCATTGCTTTACTACATTTTAAAGAATACTAGACTTTTGAATTGAAGTGATGGGGGAAATGTGAGCAGCTGGTATTCTAGAGCACCTGGGAGAGCTGACAGGAAATAACTAAAACATTGTATGCAAGTCTCTATCTATAACATTACTTTAACCCTTCCAATACTGATGCTACTTTGGCCCAAAGCACAAAAACGCAAATATTTCTGAAAACCATCTAGTCATGTTGGTATTCATCGGATAGCTCTCACGGAGTACTCTGGGATGAGAACTCATATGCCAGGGTTTCAGTAATTTCTTAAGTTTTTTGCCTCATTTTGTATTGGCCAAATTAGCTACCACCAGCATAAGGGTTAACAGTTGTAGCCTGTATGTTATGATGATTGTGGAATATGTTCGGAGGTATGCTACATTATCATTCTAAATATTGAAGGGTCATTATAATATGAGAAATTAGGAACAGAAAATTATTCATTAATGTCAATTTTGATGTTACAAAAGTTTGATTAAATTGTCAAGTAGATGTAGTATACTATATGAGGGATTGTGTATTACATTTTGAAACAGATGGATAAAGCGTAGTTTTGAATTAATGGCACCACTAATAGTTTAAGATTTTGATGTGATTATTAAAATCCTATGGATCAAACCATTGCTACAGTCAGTAATGGAGATTTATCTTGGCCTTTGTAATATACAAATATATATGATATTCTTTTGATTTAGTCCAATCGAATATCAACAACTCTTAGGGAAAGAACTTTACTCTCAGACTTAAAATGTGTGTTTCCATCTAGATTTCAACTAGTTGATACCTTAAAGTTCCTTATCTCAATATACTGCTAATGGGTGAGTAAGCCACTGGTTAATTCAATGGAATAGATTGGTACGAATAAGGCATGGCCCTTGTGGATAATTATCAACACAGCAATTAGCCACAGAAATGAAGGGCCACTTATCCCATTAACTTCACCATCAATATGTACTGGTTTTGTGCACTTAGCCTCGGCCCTGGGGTAGAATGAGTGTGGCTACCCTACCAGCAATACCCCACATATATATAGCATTCATGGACTGACCGCCTCTGGGGCTCACTTAGACCTGCTCATGCTTCATGTCTCATGGTGGCAGTGTATAATGTTATTCATCAAATGCATGGCTAATCAACATTTGTTAAAGTAATATGGCACATGGGTAGGAGTGCCAGGTAGTGAAAATCAATTCCAAACATTACTTACATACAGTCTGGATTTTAGCCTGATTATAAAGCTGCTTGAAATGGGTCTTAGCAAAACAAGACAAAACTTTGCCACCACTATGGTAAAGGTGGCAGCACAGTCATTGCTGGCTTCACAAATAGGTATCCATTGAAGCTCTGTTGGCTCCTCCCAAGGGTAAATAACAGATCTGAACATGGACTTAACCTGGTTCTCTGGCTGCTTGAAATAGGTCTCAGCAAAACAAGACAAGCTTATCCACATCTATATCAAAGGTGGCAGCACACTCTTCATTGACTTCATAAATAAGTATCTTATGGAGCTCTCTTGGCTCCCCAATCTATAGGGTAAAGAACAGAATTAAACATGACCTAAGTCAACTCAGGGTAGGTCACGGAAATGGTTATTTGATTTAACAAAGGACTCTTAGCATGTCTGTGTAGATGTGGGCATAGATTAAGCCCCTAATTGGAGTGCAAGTTTTCACTTGAATAGGAATAGCTATGAAAGTACTACCACTTATCAAATGTCTGGTTATTTCGTATCTGTTAAAATGAAATTGAACTAGTATTGCTATTTGTGCTAGGTTAGTGGTGCCAGATACAGCAAATCAGCAGCACCATATCACATGCATACAATCTGAATGTAGTTATGGATTAAACCACTAATTAACATGCCAGAATGGCCCACCGGAGAGCTGCAAGTAGGAAGAGCTATGGGACTACTGGAGTTGGTAAAATGGTTGGATAATTAACAGTTGTTGATGGGATGTTGCAGATGTAATGTGGGGGTTGGGCACAGGTTTGCGCAAGGGTAGGGGGTGCCGGATACCCTGCCTGCCACACCTGGGTATGGCACATGGGCACTAGGGCTTCATCTGCTTACCAGATACAGTGGCGCTTCCGGTAATGTTGCATTTGAATGTTGATGTGAGTTATAAATGTGTCCTAAATTAGGCCATAACAGGAATCCCGTCTGAAAAGACATGCACTTTTACACCCAATGCCAGTTCTCATCATGATCAGCACTAAAAGTAAGTATTGGGCAGTGAGTGATGATAAGACTCAAAATTGAACAGGAATGGCAATTTATTAACCCATCTAGTGTTAAGGAACCCGGTCATGTTGGTATTCATTGGATAGCTCTTGCTGAGTACTCTCAGATGAGTGCCCATGTGTCAGGGTTTCAGTAAATGTTTTTATTTTTTTTTGCATCATTTTGTATTTGCCAAATTAGCCACCAGTAGCATACAGGTTAATCCACAGACAAGAATTGATTTTCAAGACACAAAGAGGTGGAATCTTTTTTAATTTTTGGTTGGGGTTCAATGAGCATTAACAAGAACGTAGTTTTTAGGTAAAACTTGAATAATAAACTTTTACTTTTTTCTTTTAGCAATATAGACCATAAACATCACTGACTTTTTATGATGCATTTTGAACATTAATTTGAACACATGTAAATCAAAAGGGCACACTATCAAATTATAATTAATTATAAATCATTATTATTATTATTATTGCTGTTAGAGGCAACAAAAAGCATTGAAAACGAAAGAAAATTGGATAATTAGGTTTGCAATTTAATATTATTTTTTCATCAGTTATTATTGTTTTATTATCTTCTACATTTTTGCATTGATATTCAACAGCCTACATAATTTTAGCTATTCTTGCTCGCCGTTGCACTCCTCATTTTGTCGAAGGTCCCATGATTTTCTTGGTGCTATTTCTCATCTGGCTGCGTCAGCGCTTCCACCTGGGTTGACGCTGAGGCCAAGAAGGTCCTGCCCCCATCAGCCACCTCATCGCCTTTCCCTCCTCATCCGCACGCCTCATTGGTCCAGCCAGCCCCCACGCTGGGGGAGCCCCGTCACTGATACACGCAGCCAGCGAGGCTGCCCAGGCTGCCAGGCCAGACTTGCTGCCGACGGACTTCCCCAGCAGTATTTTTAGACGTGTAGGAAAACATTTGACATATTGCTCAACAAGCCGACTGTTTGTACACTCTCTGTTCATAGTCTAGAAAAATGAAAAATCAACACAACTTCTCGGCTAATGTTCAACAGATGGCCGGGCGGCGGTGAGAGCCCTCAGTCAATTTTAGCTTAGTTGGGACTCGTTTCACGCCGGGGTGGCTCGCAACCCCCTCTCCGCAAAGCAACCTCATGTACTTCATGTGTTTAACATCTGAAACCCAGTGTTGAGGAAAACTTGTGTAAGCTTTTTCACGTTCTCCTGCCTCGCCTTTGATGTTGCTATTTGGAGGCAGCGCGGAGCATGTGTTGTGTCTATTGAGGGCTGTGTCCAGTGCGAGTTGTGAGGGGCGCACATTTGGAAGGCATTCCCAATCCAAATGTTTACATTGGCTTTTTATCGAGGGTTGGTGTGCAATCTGTTGCTTGCTCCCCTGCCCCCACGCCGTCCGCCTGTGTGGCCACCCTACAGTTGTTCACCATTTGTACTTCTCAAAAGTATTAACTCACCTTCTGCTGTATTTGTCATTATGAAGCGCCGCCTGGTGGATACAAGACACGTTCTGAAAAGGAACCTAGGAAGAATGCCCCACGTCTCTTTAAACACTGTAAGGCAGACTTAGTTCTAATGAATATTAAGATTTACGTGTCATATATATATATATATATATATATATATATATATATATATATATATATATATATATATATATATATATATATATATATATATACACACATACACACACACACACTTATAGTATGTTGTTTATTGGAACCTCTTTAACTGTGTGCTCAAGTCAAATCATCTTTCGCTACAATGCCATTGATACATCGTAACACCCCACACATGACATACTAGTAGTCTATTTCTGAAATGTTACTTTCAAATTTGAAACCACTATAATATAGTAGAATGCCGTTTTCGTTTGAAACCACTCATCCAATATAATATGCTATCATATGCAATGCATTCATCAGGTGTGCTTCCTTAACTGTTCATTCCCTTTGGCTGAGCAGCACCCGTGGACCTCTCCCGGTGCCGGCCAGCGAGCCGTGGTCAGTGTTTGGACATGTGGTTCACGGGAATGCCTGGTCACTCAACGGCAGTGTACTTGGAACGGGCAAAGTGGTCAGCGGTTGTTCCAAGTGTTTACAGTTTAATGCGGGTCAGATGACAGGGAAGGGGAATCCTATACGGTGTAATTAAGCGTCAATACCCTTCGCACTTGGCCCCTGTATCACATTGCTGCCGCCAGGTGGGGGTGCAACTTCCGGTGCAACTCAGTTTATTTTAGATTTCGTTGATAGGGCTGCCAAAGTCCTGTTGGAACTCCATGGGGGTAGCAGAAATGCAAACAATACCAATGTCTACGAAAGACCTGCTCTTCCATAGGTCTTTTAGGTCTTTGTTTGGACTAAAAAGTGACAATTATCAAAATTCATGAAAAGAATTTGATCCATAAAATTCAAGTTTTAAAGGGGTACTGGCCAGGAAAGAGTGTACGTCTTGAATGTAGTCAATATTATATTGAATGAAATAGTGTAGACCACTCTTATAAGGAGTAGCGCAAACAGCATTGAGAAACATGAAAACTTATTACATGGAAACATTATCGTGCTGACTACATGTGCGATATGACAAAACGGTGGTCAGTGTACGAGATTGAAACCATCCTGTCCACTCACCCTAGCTAAATAAACTTCAAGGCGAAGACAACTGTGTGATATATAATCAGCTTCACACGTAGGTGACCACACTGCATGTCATTTCATTGAAGTTGAGACAAGATTGAATTTCACAGTCCTGTTAAAGTGATCATGCCAGACTTGTTTGCTTTTAATTCCTTGCCTCGTGCAGTAGACCTTCACAGCTCCATGCTTGACTTGAAGTCTTTTGGAGAGCAGAGCTTGTTGGGTATACTTTCAGGAGTGCTGAAATCAACAGGCAAATAACATACGTGTGTAGCAAGATGTCTTTAGTCCTCCTACTTTAGGAAAGCCTATTGTACATGTATATAATCCGAACAAAGGTAACTCCCATATTAGTCACACTTCAGCTTGAAGATAAAACTGATTTTAGTATGGGTCAGGAATACATAATCTAATGCTACATACCAAATAACGCTTTAAGCGTCATTTGTTTAAGACACACACACACACATATATATATATAAAACCAGTAAATCTTATGATACTGACTGAACATGTATATAAAGCTTTGAGAATCGTATCTGTGGGACCTGATTTAGATATAAAAAGCAATTGTATGAAAATGTATTTGCATAATACAATTTTGCTGCATTTTCTGAACTCCTTACTGATGTACAGCAATAATGTGTGACAGTCGGTCAAGCCGCTAGTACAGACCGAGTTAACCCTTACCCAGGAGGCCGCAGAGAGAGCGTGCGTCCAGAACCAACATTGGTCCAGCCCCACCATGTGGCGGCCATGCTGTTGTTGTTGCGCACCAACTATCCGTGTGTGGCCAACTAAATGCGAGTTAGTGTTAGCACGGACATATGGAATGTGCATCGGGCCAGAATCTGACCAGAAGCCCGATGAGGGTTTAAAGCTGACATCAAGGAGAAACGTTCCCTCCTGCTGCCCTCCTGTCACAACCTATGTATTAATATAACTCCCCTCTAATGACTAACCCTGGGGACCAATAGGTGGCGTGGTGAGTTTGGGTGCAGATCTGTCCAGGAATTTCTCTCCCATTGTACGCCACATTAGACAGGTTAACCACTGTGGAGGCAAACGATGTAAGTGATTATTAATAACTGCTGTATATTCTTATCTTGAAATCAGCTGCCATTTAATGTGGTTAATTTGTGGATAAAGAGTCATTTTGAGATTTTTACATATTTCGAAGCCCCAGAGCATTTTTGCCCTAAACAGATCAACTCTGGCTGTCAAGGCCATCATCACTGAGCAGAGTTAGGGACCACAGGACCTTGCATAGGCAACGGGAAACTTATTTGGTTCTTCTCTCTAAAGATGTATTTAATTTCACTAAACTAAGGTCACTTCAAGTAAGCGCATGCATTTTAGATGTCAAATGATAGCGGATTAGCTTCAAATTTGCTAGAAGTATTACTGACGGAAGGTTATCACCACATTTTACTTTGTTCCCTACATTATCTTATGATTGTAGACGTTGAAAGTTACTTTTCTTTCATTTTTAACAAAGACTTCTAAAGAACTGGCATTAATTATCAAACAAAAGCGTATAGAAAAATAAACGTGGAAGACTTGCAAATATAATCCAGAATTTCAGCAACATTTGAAAAACATTATTCCAATTCAAAAGGGCTGCCTCAGTGGTCAAGCCTTCTAATGCACTGCGCAATTATTGTGGTCTGTTTGCCTCTATTGCGCCCTTTCGCCTCTGCCCATTTACTAAAGTAAAGTCAGGATTTAGCCACTAACAAAAGAAAAGAACCGAAAAACAAAATACCAGCTATTCCCGTTCTTCAAGTTGAAATTGCCTATTGATTTGAAAGACTGGACTCTTACCAAGCATCACTAAGAAAACCAATCCAAATTGGTTGATACATGTACATGTTAGATTAGATCTAAATTGATTAAACCACGAGTAGTCCCAAATGTGTATACATTACGTATAAACCGAGTGGAAGCAACTTTCTCAAACTCAACTAGTATGTATGTGAATTAAATATATATATATATATATATATATATATATATATATATATATATATATATATATATATATATATATATATATATATATTATAGCGGTATAGGTCCTTGGCCGAAGGAAGGATGCGACAAAGCATACAGAATCACCTTGCTTAAATAAAATGTTTCTTAGTTCTCTTTTCTTAACCTGTGATAGCATTTAGCGTCAGCTGGGGAGATGGAAGTGTTGTAGAGTGAAAACGGGATGAGTAAATACAAATATCAACAGAGCAGTTTAATAACCATAGACACATTATACATACCGCTGGAGTCGTTCATCAACAGCAACAATTCCAACACACTACAGTTCCATCTCATGTAAACCTACACACCAAAATCTTTAAATTTAAAAGTCTGGTCTCAAGGAGATAAGTCCTATAAACAACATGCTCTTAGGCAGAATGTCTCTCGTTGATCTGGCACAGTACCCACAATAATCCAGTTCCAGCCTCTCTCGTTTCTAGCAGTTATCCTGTCTCAATAATCCTTTTAAACACATATCTTGATTCCCTGATCAGCTGGGTCGTCACGTAGTTACTTGACCTCTCTTTCTTTAATCCCTTGTTAATCCAATCTCAATCATTTAGCCGATCTCTATTCTACCGTCATTATGCTATTCGCCATTACTCAAATTCTAACTTCCCGCTCATTTTACTTAATCATCTGTCCTCTATCAATCGCTCGTGCCGGAAGTCCTGGATCATGCGTACAGCCGTTGGCGGCTAACTGCACGCGCGCTACGTTACAATGTATTCCTTATAATTATCTACAATGTAGCCAAGTCAGTACTACCAGAATCAGCTGGTATCTAGTTTACAATAATTCGCTAGTGGCAGAGTGTGTCCATATTCTTAAGCATGGGGTCTATCCGCCACACAGCCCCCGACTTGCTCTGAATCATCCTTGATTCTAAAACGGGAAAACCAACATAACTCAAACGTTAACTAGAATCTTTTCTCTAAAAAGTCTGAACTACTAGCTGCTGTGTCGCTAAGGTCTCAAGAATGTTCGCTTATTTTGAGTTCACTACAATGTGAACGACTTCGACACATCAGCATAGTCCAGAATCTAACTTCTTGATCACAGATTCCTTCCTGGGACGTCAGGGATGGCACACAGGTCCAGGCAGTCTACGGAATAGTCAGCTTCAATAATAATCCAAGAATAAGGCACAAAATCGTCGTGACTTGATAATCCGTCGCCACAGATGATTGACGTAGTAGATTGGCACTTCTGCCAAATATCCATGGAATGAACACAAATCGTCGTGACTGGTTAATCCAGCGCGACAGACGATGGACGGAATAGGTCGTTTGGTCGTAACAGGCAGATCCAGGAACTTGATCGCAGCGGCTGGGTACTCCAGCACCAGAATGTCGGAATTGAAGGCGTCTCACGAGGTAGAGTGGATGGCTACCTGGGAGTCAGACATCGAAGATCACAATCTAGCTGACGTCACACGATGATCACAATAAATAAATAATGAATCATAAAGGTGGTTGCTCATGCGTTTGTAGTTGCGGTCGCTTTTAGCTTACGGAGTGAGTTTTACCGGACTTGCACACTGTCATCTCGAAGACAGCCAAGGGCTGTCACTCACTCAAGTTGGCAGAGGTAAATAACACCATCAGCATCCGTGGCAGCGTTCAATTCCCGCTGGCGGCGCATGCCTTCCTGCACTCCGGGATCATAACTGCTTTGCGACCCCTCGTCATCCGCCCCCCTCCGCCTTCCTTCACGGGAATTCCTTCGGGAAGAGGGGGCGAGTGTGTTCTGGGGCGCCTTCGTGGTGGAGTCCAACTCTCCAATCCCACGGCCTCATGTCTGTATCTCCCGTCTGCCGAATCCGCCTGCCCTGGAGGGTCGTCTGCCTCCGGATCCTCAAGTCGTGGGTACTTTTCTTCTTCGAGTTCTAATCAATGAGCGGGGAAAGCCGGATGATCAATGGCTGTGAACGGGTGATCGGAGGGGTAGAAGGTCGTGTTGGCAACGACATGTCCGCCTTGTACTGTGTATTATCCTTTCTTCCATTTCATCCGCACTGCATCAAGTTCGTCGGCATGATGTCACAGGTAGTGCAGTCGTATCTCTCAAAAATTGCAGTCCGCGAAGGTGCATCTCTCGCCATACTCCTTGTCGTGGCTCAGGCACCTACAGGCCCTCGGTCTCGCGATCTCTTCGGTAGAAGTGTGCACTGGTACCGCCGAAATTCTCCAAGTTCCTCTATTCTTCGGCCTCCACGTTCCCACACTCCACCCAGTCACCGCTTGGCTGCTTTTAACTGGCTGGGTTAGTTTCTATTTCGCCGCGCAGAGATTATTTCTAGACTCTAGCCTACGGCAAATTCCATTGTTTGCCAACTAGGTCAGGCTCAGCCGCTGTTGTGATGTCATACAGGGACTCCCTCTCACATGCGGGGAAATCCCCAAGGTCTCCACCTTGAAGCTCTCGCGCGACCTGTCAACACTCGATGCAGCACTCGACACATTTCGCCGCTCCATTCATTCTTCTTTACTCCAGCTACTTCTTTCACCCCAACTGCATCCAGCAACTGGTTCTTTTACATCTATAGATCTCACCATGTGCTCTCCTTCACTTTTCATGGATTTTACATGGAGGGTGGAGGAAGATCTTCATGGAAGTGACCATTTCCCTATCATCTTAGAAAGCCATTATCATCCTCCAGACAACAGACCACCAAAGTGGCAGTTTCACAAAGCTGATTGGAATCCTTTTAGAGACCTGTGTTTGGAGGCCTTTCACCAAGACGATCTTGAAGGAGGTCTTCACCTGGAAACTTTTACCGACAAGCTTTGTGAAATTGCTAACCAAACAATACCCAAGAAGCCACAGAAGCCATGGTTCTCTGATGAGTGTAAGGAAGCTATTTTAGAACGAGAGAGATCTCTTAGAGTTTTTAAGAGATCCCCAACAAATGCAAATTTACAACTATATCGTATAAAGAGTGCTAAAGCAAGACAGGTCATTCGTGTCAACAAAAAGAATAGTAGGCACGAAAATGTATCGAAATTAAATGCCAGAACGTCTATGAAGAAATGCTAGGACATGGTCCGTAAAATCAAGGGTAAGGGGGGCAGTCCGTCTGTAAAACATATTGAGAAGAATGGCAAAAAAAAAAGCGCAACCAAGGGATATTGCCAATACCATTGGGGAGGCAATATCCTTCAATTCCTCCTCTGCACATTATTCTTCTAAGTTCCAACGCATTAAAAAGAGACAAGAGAGACATCCCCTTATATTCCAATCAGACAATACCGAACCATATAATCAACCCTTTTCAATAGATGAGCTCAGGACTGCGCTTGGCAAAGCCCATGACACAGCTCCTGGTCCAGATCAATTACATTATCAGATTTTGAAGCATCTTCCTGAAGCTTCTCTCCAGTGCATTTTAAAGGTTTTTAATAATATTTGGGAAACTGGAGAGTTTCCACCTTCTTGGAGAGAAGCCACTATCATACCCATTGCCAAGCCAGGAAAAGACTCCAAAGATCCAAATAATTACCGCCCAATAGCTTTGACCAGTTGTGTCTGTAAGACCATGGAATGAATGATAAACGATCGTCTTGTTTGGTTTCTTGAATCTTCTTCACTTATCACGGAAGCCCAAAGTGGCTTCCGGAAAACAAGAAGCACAATGGATCACCTTGTGCGCTTTGAAACCTTTGTGAGAGAGGGATTTTTAAAAGGAGAACATGTGGCGTCTGTCTTTTTTGACCTAAAAAAGGCATATGACACCACTTGGAAGTATGGATTTATGAAGAGGATTTACATGAGATGTACCTCAGGGGACGTCTGCTCCTTTTTATTAAAAACTTTTTATCTGAAAGGAAAATTCGAGTCAGAGTAGGGACATCCCTCTCTGACTTTTATGGCCAAGAAATGGGAGTTCCTCAAGGTAGCATTTTATCTGTCACCCTTTTAGTTGTCAAAATCAACAGCATCACCAGCTGTATAAAAAATGGTGTTGACAAGTCTCTATTTGTCGATGAATTTGGTGTCTCATATCGATCAAAACACATGCACGCTTTAGAAAGGCAGCTCCAACTTCATCTAAATAGAATAGAAGATTGGGCTGATAAAAATGGTTTTAAATTCTCCCAATCAAAGACTGTTTGTGTCCATTTTTGTCAAAGAAGGGGTCTTCATCCAGATCACTACTTAGTACTTTATGATAACCCCATTCCTGTAAAAAAGGAAACAAAGTTCCTTGGCATTTTACTCGATTCAAAATTGACATTTGTCCATCATATCAAGGGCCTGAAGAAAAAGTGTGTCAAGGCTTTGAATTTGTTTAGAGTAGTTTCCAACAATGACTGGGGTGGGGATCGTACAGTTCTTTTAAGACTGTATAGAGCCCTTGTTCGTTCAAAGCTAGACTATGGATGTTTTATTTACGGAGCAGCATGTAAATCTTATATCTCCTTGCTGGATCCTATTCAAAACCAAAGTTTCAGGCTTTCTCTTGGAGCCTTTAGAACTTCTCCTGCACAGAGTCTTTGTGTTGAGGCGATTGAGCTCCCGCTTCACCTCAGAAGAGAAAAGCTTGCTCTTCAATTTGCAACTAAAATAGCTGCCAATCCGAATAACCCTGTTTATGATACTATTTTTAACCCTTGGTATGTGGACCTTTTTGCTAGAAAACCAAGAGTCATTCCTACTTTTGGTATTCGTATTAAGGAGTCATTGGAAGAATTGGACTTTGATCCTGACATCATCGCAAAGTTTGAAATTCCTGAATCTCCTCCATGGATATATCAAACTGCTATGGTCAACCTCACTCTTTCATATGCCAAAAAGGGTCAAACGGATCCTTTGAAATACATAAGTTTACATAATGAGGTGAAGGATGTCTTTCGAGAGTATGATTTCATCTACTCTGACGGCTCTTGTTTCAGATGATAAAGCTGCAGCGGCGGCAGTCATTGATAATCATTCTTCCATTGAACGTCTTCCAGATAAGTCCTCTATATTTTCTGCCGAGTTGGTGGAGACGGCAGATGATGATGAAAGGAATTATATCATTTTCTCAGATTCAAAGTCTGCTCTTCAGGCCATTTCGGGCCAAGACTGGACACATCCTCTTGTCCTCTACATATTGGAACGCCTCAATTGGCTAGTACAGTACCAAGAGAAAAGAATAAATTTACTGGATTCCCAGTCATGTTGGCATCATAGGTAATGAAAAGGCAGACACTGCTGCCAAAGCTGGTCTTTCGAAAAGAGTCACAAATGTTCCAATTCCTTATGGTGATTTTAGAAAACACATCAATGCCCTTTTAAAACGCAAATGGCAGTCCTAATGGGATGAGGCAGCAAACAACAAACTACATGAGATTCATCCATAGTTGGGTCTTTGGCCTGGAGGTTCTAGAATCATTAGACGTGAGGAGAGTGTTTTGGCAAGAGTTCAAATTGGTCACACTCATTTGACTCACTGCTTCCTTTTGAAAGGAGAAGATCCTCCCCAATATATAGCTTGTGACTGTCATTTGACTGTCAAACATATCTTATTTGACTGTTTCGATTTTATTGAGTCCAGAAATAGACATTTTAATGTTAATACCTTTAATGAACTCTTCGAAAAGGTTCCTTCAGACAGCATTTTATCTTATTTACATGAGATTGGTCTGATTTACAGATTATGAAATATTTTAAGAATCTATTCTGTAGCTCGAATTCCTGTGTCTTGTCTTCCTCCATTCTTCACACTTCTAGTCGACCTCGCTCTGCCTTAGACCACCTGGCTTTCTTCACTTTCTATGTACACCCATAGCGCTGCGGAGATCTCCTTTCTCACCGCCCTGAGGTTCTCTGGGAGTTCTCTTTTTCTTTTTTTCGCTTCCAGTTCCACATCTGGCCTGTTATCCTCACTCTCGGAGTCTCCAGATGTATCTATGTCGGGCTCTCTCGGCTCATCTTCCTCAGCTCCCTTAGTGCTAGACCAATCGTCCGGCTTGACAAAGGTTATCAGCCTCTCTCCGTTGACCACTTCTCTTTCCTTTCCTGTCTTCTATTCGGTACGTCACATTGGCCAGCACGTCGATGACGGTGTAGGGCCCCCTGCACTTGTGTTCAAACTTGGCAGCTCGACCCCGTTTCCTGACTTTCGTGATTAACCAAACCAGGTCTCCCACATCTCTCCAGTGGCCCTGTGCTCCATGATCGTGCTGCAATTTCTGACGTCGCATCGCTTGGCAGGTGACTTGTCTGGCCCGTCAGTGGACTCTGGCCAATTTCTCCCGGAGATCCCAGGTGTACTGCAGCTCGTCTTGTTCCACTAGGCTGGTGGGTAACTCGGACAGGGTAAGTGCCAACGGGACTGTCATCTCTCTTCCAAACAGCATCATGTGTGGTGTCTGCTGGGTAGTCTCGTGAACACTGGATCTGTAGTCCATTAGGGTGAGGGGTAGGATTTTATCCCAATTGTCGTGCTCATCTCCTATCAGGCTTATAATCATGGCTCCCATCGTCCGGTTGAACTTCTCCACCATTCCATTTCCTTCAGGGTTATATGCTGTCGTTCTCGTCTTGCGTATTCCCAGCAATCTGCACACCATCTGGAACAGCGCACTTTCGACGTTTCTTCCCTGATCGCTGTGGATGGAGACAGGAGTACCATAGCTGCTGACAAATCGTACACCAGGGCCTCAGCTACCGTCTCTGCTGTTTCGTCTGGCAAGGCGTAGGCTTCTACCCACTTGGTGAAATAACAAGTGATGACTTGGATCTTCGAGTTCCCTCTGGCTGTCTCAGGCAGCGGTCCATACATATCGATGGCGATTCTCTCAAAGGGCGTCCCCGATCTCGCAATGGTCATAGGATTCTTCCTGGTTCTACCTCCCGGTCCTTTGGCTTTGACGCATACTCCGCACTTGGCCAGCCAACTCCTGACGTCTGCTCCCATGTCATGCCAGAAGTATCTCTCATGTAGACGTACTACTGTTCTTTTCACATCTAGATGCGATGTCCATCTTTCACTGTGGGCTTGTTGGAGGATCTCCTTCCGCTTCCCAGTCGGAACCAGTACTTGGGTGTGAACTTTCGCTCCATATGAACTCTCCCACTTTCTGTAGATGACGCCATCCTTCATCACCAGGCGTTGCCACTCTTTCCAGTAGGCTTTTGTAGCCAGACTGAACTCGGACATTTCGTTCCACCTGGGTTTTTCTTCTCCTTTCGCCAACCTAGTCCAGATCGGAACGATGTTGGGGTCTTCTCTCTGTAGTTCTTTCCACTCAGCATTCGTCCATAGTGGCTGCACTGTTGCTGCCGCCACTCTGTGGTTTTGCTCTGGACGAAGGCAGGTGATGTCTTCTCCCACCTCTTCAGGGGACTCACTTTCTGTGCTCTTTATTTCTGAATCGCCACTGTCAGAGCTTCTTCCTCTTCCCGGCTGCACGTTTGGTCATCTGCTCAAACCGTTGGCGTTGCCGTGACTCCTGCCAGCCCTGTGCACAATCTCCTTGTTAAACTCTGCCAGGGTGTTTTGCCACCTGGCCCACATTCCAGTGCCGTCTTTGAAGGTCTGCAACCACCTCAGGGCGGCGTGATCTGTGCGTAGCTTGAACTTCCTTCCTATCAGGTAGTGCCGGAAATATTTGCAGTAGAACACTACTGCCAACAGCTCTCTCTTGGTCCCACTGTTATTTCGCACCGACTTGCTCAGCCCCCGACTGGCATAGGCTATGGGTCGTTCCACTCTGTCCTGTACCTGTGACAATACTGCACCAAGATGAAGTCAGCTTTGCTGCTGGGGTAGGCCAGGATGGGGGCCTTCACCAACTTCTTTCTCAGCGTCTCGAAGGCAATCTGGTACTCTGTAGTCCACAGGAATGGTCTGTTTTTCTCGGTCAGCCGATGCAGGGGACGGGCGATCGTTCCGAAGTTCTGCACGAATCTTCTGTAGTAGGACGCAGTACCCAAGAAGCTGCGCACCTCTGTCTGTGTAGTTGGCACTGGCCACTCTCTCACCGTTTCTATCTTCTCTGGATCGGTCATCACTCCATCTTCAGTCACCACGTGGCCCAGGTAGTGTACTCTTTTCTTGGCGGCACTCCCGAACCAGTCTTGTTGGCGCAGTCTCTCGCCATGTGGGCCTGGCTGCTGGCAACTGTAGCACGAGAACGGCCTCTGTTGTCCGTTAGGGCCTTCTGACATCCTAGGCTGTAGCTTCAGGACTAGTTGTTTCAGGGCCTCATCTCCGCCTCCAGGGTGTCCTCTGGGGTGGGTGTCACCGTTCCCTTCTGTCTCGCCACCGTGGTCAGCAGGGATTTCTCTTTCGGCACATTTGTACTCCGTCCACTCTCGGTGCCCTCATACTTGATGGCCAAGTGTACAGCCTTTTCTAAGGTTTCAGCATCCCCTTTTGCTGTCAACCGCTGTATCTTTTCGTCAGCAATCATGTCGATGAACGCCTTCCTCATGAGCCGATCTTTCAATTTCCCTTCTGCGTCGGGATAGGCCAGGGTGAACAACCGCCTACAACATCACCTAACTCCTATAGACTCTCATCTGGTGTCTGGCGACGCTGAGCTAATACTATGGCATGTTTCTCGGCCTGATCATCTGACGCATATCTCTGGTCAAGGACTCTCACAATATGTTCATACAAGGATCTTTCGGCATCTGACAAATGTTGAACAACTCGCTGGGCTCCTCCCTTCATAGCGGCGATGCATGACAGGCTCTTTTCACTATCACTCCATTTGTTGAGTCTTGCTGTCGCTCCATCCAATCGATCCACCCTGATGCTGTGCCACGATTCGGATCCTCTTGACCAGGCAGGTTCGTCTTTCGGTGGGACCATGACCCTCTGCGTCTCGGCCATCGTCTTCAGAGCTCCTCCCATCAATGTGGCCATGTCAGCTACCACCTGTTCGAGTCCAATCGCCTCTTTTTCCGGCGGTGTCTCAGTTTCCCTGGCTGGATCGATCCCGAACTCCAGATTCCGCATCGGACCACGAGTCTCTCTCTCTTTCTTGGAACTCTGGTCCCAATACCGCATACCTTACTGCCGACGATTGCTCTGGCGAGAATTCGGTTTCTTGCAATGCGCCCGACAAACGTTCGCGTGACAAATTGTTTTTCAACGGCGCACCCGACGATCGCTCTAGCGATAATTCTGTGCCTTGCTGTTTACTCGACGATCGCTCTAACGAGTTCTGTGCCATGTGGGGGCCCTGATGCCTGCTCTGGCGACTGGTCCCGACGAAGCCCCTGATTTGATCGGTTTGCCGCCGCCACCGCCAGCGACTGGGCAGACAACCACGGCTGTGTGATGTCAACCTCATTGAGCAACAAAACGCTGTCTGGCTGTTCCTCCACAACAACCACATCCATTTCACCATCCATCCCCACTGATTTTTCGTACCAACTGTGAGTTCGTCTCTGACAAAATTTCTACACTATCCCACCGCTGTCACCAAGTGTGCTATATGTAGCGGTATAGGTCCTTGGCCCAAGGAAGGATCCGACTAATCATACAGAATCACCTTGCTTAAATAAAATGTTTCTTAGTTCTCTTGCTTAATAAATAATAGTTCAGTTGGCTTTCTTAACCTGTGAAAGCATTTAGCGTCAGCTGGGGAGATGGATGTGTTGTAGAGTGAAAACGGGACGAGTAAATACAAATATCAACAGAGCAGTTTAATAACCATATGTTATACATACCGCTGCAGTCGTTCATCAACAGCAACAATTCCAACACAATACAGTTCCATCTCATGTAAACCTACACACCAAAATCTCTAAATTTAAAAGTCTGGTCTCATGGAGATAAGTCCTTCTATAAAAAGCATGCTCTCAGGCAGAATGTCTCTAGTTTATCTGGCACAGTACACACAATAATCCAGTTCCAGCCTATCTCTCATTTCTAGCAGTTATCCTGTCTCAATAATCCTTTTAAACACATATCTTGATTCCCCGATCAGCTGGGTCGTCACGTAGTTACTTGACCTCTCTTTCTTTAATCCCTTGTTAATCCAATCTCAATCATTTAGCCGATCTCTATTCTACCATCGTTACGCTATTCGCCATTACTCTAATTCTAACTTCTTGCTCATTTTACTTAAGGTAGAACCCTATTCGATACATGGGTCATTTTTAAAACTTGAATATCTGAAAACTGAGTTTAATGAAGACAGTGACACTTATGCTATGGTAAAGGTTACATCTCATAGTACAGAATAATGGTAAACTTATCAATAAATGACTATTTTGAAGTAATGCGGCACCCTTAAAGAACATATCTGGATGTGTTTCGTTTTTTGGCAAAATGTCAAGACTTACCCTTTACTTGATAATGAGAGTCTACCATATGATTATTCATGTCTTTGGTGAGGTGCAAGGTCTTACCTCAACAAGGGTTTTGCACGATGAGTATCTTAAAAACATTTTTGAATGTTCCCATAAGCCTCAAAATTACTAACAGCACGTGGTTTACATAGTAAATGCTGATTTTCAGGTCCTGTCAGTATTCAAGGTACATGTGACATGACCTTGCACCGAGACGGGCTTCATATCTGTCATATTCTAAAATACAGACTTCGAAGACTGTATCGTTATTCACTTTCAGCCAAAAAATGAGATGAAACTTTTGGTCAAAATGGTCTATCTCGAAGGAATCTGCATGGTAAAAGCAGACAGCCATTTCGTTCGGGAGCAATGTAACGAGGAAAAACCCCAAGGGCCCCATGCCCTTTGTGCTCTCGAGGTGATCACAATTGGCTGTTGCCAGCTCGAGATTCGTGGCGAGTAAACACTGCTCATGTGTCATCTTTTGTTTTGATATCCATTCTTAGGGGCCAGCCAAGGACACCACCTAGTGGTGATAATCTTGGTGTACTAGACTATCACCTTAATCGTCTGTCCTCTATCAACCGGAAGTCCTGGATCTCGCGTGCAGCCGTTAGCGGCTAACTGCACACGCTACGTTACAATGTATTTCTAATAATTATCTTCAATGTAGCCAAGTCAGTTCTACTAGAATCAGCTGATATCTAGTTTACAATAATTCGCTAGTGGCGGAGCTTGACGACATTCTTAAGCATGGGGTCAATCCGCCATAATATATATATATATATATATATATATATATATATATATATATATATATATATATATATATATATATAT
>OZ012684.1:76017202-76092327 GCA_963942565.1 Maea johnstoni | reverse complement strand
TAAAAAGTTTCCCCCTGAGAATGTCCCCAATTGTTTTTGAAATAAATGAAGATAAATGAAAGATAAATGTTGTGGTGAATCTTATGTTCTTTCTTGTTATGTTAAAGAAAAGAATGTAGGGCCAGTAAACATTTTGCAGGACCAGTAGATGCTATGTGTTACTGGTCCTACAGGGCCAGTATCATTTTGAGTTAGCGTTGAGGTCTGCCTATACCTGCTATGTTGACATTTAGAAGCTACCACCTGTGTATGAAATGAGGGGTGGAGATCAGAAGGGCAGTACCATGTCTAGTTATTTCAAGACAAGGAGCTAGTCTATATGTAGGTTTCAATAAGCAGGATATATTGCTGCTTGATAATAAAAAAGATTCCAGTGTACAAAGGTGACCAAAAGGGTAGAGTTCAGTGTATTTTCATAGTCTGATATGTATTGTTCTCATATGCAATATTCTGTAGCATCATTGTTTATCTATGTTTTTGAATTTTGAATACTTTATTTATTTAGGCCTTCCATTTGAAGAAATATTTATTTGGTTTTAAGATGGTGGAGCCTCTAGATAAATGTTATGATAGTATAAATAGCATCCTTTGCCTTTCAAAACAGTATATGTCATGGGAATGCACATGCTGCATTGGTTATCTGTCTACGGAGATGTTGCTGGGAAGGTCTTAAGTAGGAAAATGTTATTTCTGTGGATTTCTCGGCGACATAAACATTGTTGGATTTGTCCAGCGTGGACAAAGGAAGTTTATGAAGAAGCCCCGCATCTCTGCTTCACCACCGGCCAACAAAGCCACAAACAAATCAACTTACACGGCCCCAAACCTCGGCCAAAACCAACAGTAAGACCTTGCCGCATTCATCCTCTTACCTGACCATTAAAACAGCCTTTCATTGAGACCCTCATTCCTGAGTGTCTCACCATTCACTCCTGTCATCTTCCACTCCGTTGGCGAGAGCTCCATAGTGCCAGGATTAGGTATGGTTAAAGAGGCGGTTATTGTAGGCCACGACGCTAAGTTCCAAGGGTTTGCGTGGAAGTGTATCAAAAGGGTATTAGGAGGGATTAGTTGGTCAGAGATGACACAAACATTTTGTCATGTCTCTAATTCCATTGAGTGGCCTTAAGAACCCCCCTCGCCTCATTAGATATGTCGACAATTGCCAACGCTCAAGGGGCAAATTAGAGTATCCGCTCCAACAACCACTTCCGTAGGTCACTGCCAGCTTAGCCCCCTTCCCCTCTGATATCACCTGCTCCCTTTACCCCCAATACAATATTCCCACCATATCACCCCTTACCTGCTGGGTAACTCACCATTTACCTTCAATAATAGAAAAGGGTGATGATAAACAAAATACCCTTATTTTCACCTAGACTGGCCAGCTTTGATATTATAGAAAATCAACCTCACAATTTCGTTTTATGATAATTACCAAGTTTTGAGGAGACTAAATAGTAAATTTTCATTGTCACAGTCACATGGAAACCGTGCACCTGAAAATTATTTTACGTGCCATGTAAAAATTTCGAGGCGTATATACTCTATTGACTGTAATCAATATATATTAATTATGATATACATTACCTGTTATATATATATATATATATATATATATATATATATATATATATATATATATATATATATATATATATATATATATATGTGTGTGTATATATCGTTTCGGACATGAACGAATCTACGAGGTATTCCACCATCAAACCACACATCAAACCAGACTTTTTCATTCGGCAGTTAGCAGAGTTTAGGACATTCGTTCGTATATATATACAAAACAGACGCTAACATTGTGTGTTCTACAGTATATATATATATATATATATATATATATATATATATATATATATATATATATATATATATATATATATATATATATGTATATATATATATTTATGTACATATATATATATATACATATATATATATATATATATATATATATATATATGTATATATATACATACATATATATATATATGTATATATATATATATGTATATATATATATAATGTGTATATGTATACACTGTATATATATATATATATATATATATATATATATATATATATACATATATATATATATATATATATACATATTTATGGACATGTATTGATGGAGATAGATAGATACTAGTAGATAGATACATAGATATTGATAGATAGATATTGATATATATATATATATATATATATATATATATATATATATATATATATATATATATATATATATATATATATATATATATATATATGTGGATGTAATCCGATGTATTCCAATGTTCACCATGGAGCAGTCAAGAATATTGTAGAGGGCTTTTACTTTCTTTTATTACAGGGAAATCGCTCTAATAAGGCCAAAAAGGTCAAAGGCGATTTATACCAATAAAGTAACCCATGGGAGTAAATCATTTCCATTGCATATTGGAGTTGGGTTGAATACTAAACTAAAGAATAGGTTCAGTTCAAAAATATGCTGAGGTTTAGTTCCTCGTATATCCACCAGGGGCGCTTTGAATACATTATTGACGTTAAATCGCTCACATCTGTGGACATCCCTGCAAAACATTAAATTTGCAAGAACAAGACGGCAGACCCAAAACAATGGCATATTGAGTAATTGCAAAATATCAACAGCATCAACATACATGTCACAGGATTTTGTGTGCAACTCATGAGATTGCAATAGCGAATATTACATTCATACATACAGTTTTGCATAAAAATGTTTTTTGTTATATTTTTATTTATAATATATGTATGTGATATACCTATATGTTTTTTCTATTTATTAATTCCAAATGAAATGTTTTAGATATTGATCATAAGTAACGTTTGTAATCCTTGGTCTGTGCTGCTATCAGTTTCCAGACCGGAAGGAGACGTGATCCAGATTGCTGTAAGGGGTTGTCACGTCAGAATGGGGGGTGCACGTAAAGCGTGGTGTACCTACAAGGGCCCAGGGCGCTGCTGCTGCTGTGACTGAGTTAGATAGCTGTTGCTACCACACAAACCAGGTGTAGCAGGGAAGTCAGCTTCCAAGCCACTTCACCTGAGCACATCCCAGTTATTAACTGCCACTAGTAGATCAACAGCCTACACAAGTGCTCGCTGCTAATACTCTCCTAGTATTTTTACTGGACGCTTCTGGATACACGTGTTGATTTAGCACAGTGAATCCCCGACGAGGAATGCATGGAATTCACATTTGTTGTTGGATGGGAGCCGGAAACTATTACTTCTAGTGGCTGAATCCTCTATGGCCTCCTGTTTTGACCACTCGAGCACTGTCGAGGTGGTCACTCTCTACACCTGCCCTTTGTTGTCTGCTTAGATAGGATGGGTTTAACATTGACCACATCACAGAGCTGAGTGCATTCATTCATGATGGGCTCCACTTTCTTATACAATCTTGCATCTGCAGGTATTAGCTGATTACTATAGACTCCTCAATAGAGTTAAGACAGGAAAGAACGAATATAGAGACACCTCAAGTTACATGGATGCCAAATAGTTCATTGTTTTGTTTATTTCATTGTTGTTTGGGGGCGTTAGGGACAGATATCAGTTTTGAGGATATTTCCTTTCAAGAACTGTTCACCTGAATTCGCTATTTCAGTTTGTTTTGCCTAGTTGAAATTTCAATACTTTGTATCAGTCACTGATATTCCTGATTAGGGAAGGAAATGTAAATGGATTTTGTAGATACATGTAATTGGTTTATTGGCGTCACTTTTTTCTGATTTTATTTGTAGTAACCATAGGTGAAGAACTTGGTTAAAATGATGCATTCATCAACTTGTTTTAGAATAGGGTTTTTAATTAATGTCACATAATCGACTGCTCTCTCTCTCTCTCTCTCTCTCTCTCTCTCTCTCTCTCTCTCTCTCTCTCTCTCTCTCTCTCTCGTCGTATTGCCATGTATCCTTAACTGAAAAGCAATACGAAAATGAGCCAGGAATTCAATTGTAACCAACATGTTTAAAAGGTATGGCATATGCAACGCTAACATGCATGTTATGACTCCAAATGTTTCGCTCAATATATTACTTAATTAAAACATAGAAAGGGTAGTTTTACTATTTTGTACTGGGCAATGTATGTATGTATTTTTATTGACTGTACTTCGTACAAAACATACAAGTTACAAATTAATATGTAACAATAAACAAAGGAGGAAGTAGAGGTGAAAATACGATAGATATCTGACTCAAGAAACGATAGATATAACTAGCATCATTCATCGCAGGCCAATCCTAGCACGGAAAGTAAATCTAACGGGTTGTGTTGATATTTTGGTACAGACCATTTATTTGATAAGTTATTGATTCCTGGATTGTTCTTTAATAATAACTTTAATAGATCTTGCGAAATTAACACAATTATGTCATCACAACTTTAAATGACTGTGTACAGCACTGATTGGAACAAAATGAGACGTAGTCCTTACCAATGCTCATCGTATTCACTTTCATTCACACGGATTTAGACAACTCAGTTGTGTAGCATTCCTTACATTTTCCGTGTACCGCGAAGTCAGTACACAAGCTCAGTTTTACATGAATAAATCTGGGAAAGTACATTTATTTGATACTCAGTCGAAGGCAAACGTATTGGTCATTATCAACCGAGCGATATCAATGCTATAATGCCCAGTCGCGGGTATAACACCTAACTGTACTGAGACCAAGTACATGTGTTATAATACCTAACAGATAATACCCAGTCGTAGATAGTTGCAGGCATCAGCATTTTAATACCCAGCCGCTCGCTGCCACAAGTATTGGAAATGATCTACCCAAACCATACCGAGGCCAGTATTGAGAGGAGATTCTGTGGGAATCTTGGCTGCCGTGTTTATTCTTAAGTGCTCTCTAGCCTCGTGGACTTATGTGAGCAGATAAAAGTTGAGTGCTGAAGAGCGAGGGTGAATCACAGACTGTCCCCTCTAGCCCTGCCCCTCGGCGTGCTGCGGCCGCCGTCCGGCCCGCCGGGCCGCAGAATCGAACAGGCCTGAGCCGTCAAGAGGCAGAAGCTTTCTCGGCGGCGGCCTCGGCCTGCGTAAACTAATCCCTCTTGAAACGGCAGCCCGAGAAGAGAGTGGCGAATGCGAAACACATTTTTCCAGCTCCGAGTACAAATATTGATGCTGATGTGAGTGGTGTGTGGATCACCAAGAAAGCCACCCAGCACGATCTCTGACGTGCCGCAGGAATACCAGTAAATGTTTGAGGTCACAAGATGTTAAAATAAATATTATGTCCTATGTATCTGGCTTGTTTGTTTGTCCTATGGAAATTTTGCCTTTTGGAACTAAATACTTTCAAGATGTTGGGGGATTCTATGGATGCGCCAAGCGTTTGGATGGACTTTGTTTAATTCCCAGCATGTTTTCATAGGCTTAAATAACTCCAATTTGTCCAAGTATCAATTCGGTGCCATTGGATATTTGCCGGGTGCGAAGGGTGAGTGTATGTGAAGGGGAGGTACCCCCAGCACCTCCACGTGGAAGCTATCCTCTATGGCTTGACGTGTCACGGTTTGTTTTCTCCCTTGATCTAGTTACAAGAATCCCTCGCACAGGCCTAACTGTTTCCGTGGTTTTCCATCCCTCAGACAGCAATACTCGTGTGAAATCCGCCTTACAGCTGATGAGGAACACAATAATGCAGCAATTCTCTTATGGTTTTACAATTTATTTACATATCGCAGAAACCATTTTCAAGAAAAGATACTATCCTCTTTATTGGTATTACAAATCCGCACAAAATATTCATAAATAACCTGATAGAACCGTTGCAGTTATTATTAACCTTAGCTCAAGATCAGTTGACGGTGCTGCTTTGGGCTAGTTCTCAAGAAATGAACGCTAGTCTGAACGCTATCAAATTCATTGATTTCCTGAAACAAGCATCTAAAAACATTTCAGATTTTTACATTTAAAGGCACCCTGCATGAAGAAAGCGCAGAGAGAGGGACAGAGAGAGAGAATCTTTTGAAGTCGTCCATTATTACGTCACGAATGCTTATGTTGTTAAGCTGTTCCTCAAGTTGAAATAGTCCAGATGTAGTTAGATTTCACAACTGTCTTGCCGTACAAATTGTTGACAAATTTCGGGCAAACTGTTTAAGTAAGGAGGCATTCCTTTGACTGTTGAGGAAGTTGTGAGGTTGCAGTTGTCACCCATCCGTCACGCTGGATTATAATTGCTGCTTATTAGTCCTTATAGAATTAACAGATGTCTTCTCTGTTTACATTGCTATCAAGATTAACGAGCCATACCCCACTCCTACCATAACCTAGCCTCCAGGCGCTAATGCGTTTTACCCTTTATATGCCATTATATGCCATTACCAAAGAAAATAATGAGTGTGTGTGTGTGTATATATATATATGTATGTATATATATATATATATATATATATATATATATATATATATATATATATATATATATATATATATGTATATATATATATATATATATATATATATATATATATATATGTATATATATATGTATATATATATATATATATATGTATATATATATATATATGTGTGTATATATATATATATATATATATATATATATATAAATATATATATATATTTATATATATATATATGTATATAAATATATATATATATATAAATATATGTATATATATGTGTATATGTATATATATATATATATATATTTATATATATATATATATATATATGTATCTTTTAATTGACCGTATTGAAATAAAATATATTCATACGAAAGATATACACATTGAAAACCAAAAACAAATTAATAAAGTGAACCAGTATGTCTTAATGTACTAACAGAACAGAATAACAGACAGCAGAAGTGGAAATGACGAGCAAGGCCAGATGGTTACTATTGTCAGAGGTCAAATCCCTCTTAGCCATTGTTCATTATTCTTTATTTTTCTTTGTATGAAAATGGCTAATTTAACGTTAGATGTCTGTACTCCAAGTTTGCGTCTGGAATATACCCACTTCTCTCTGAACAAGCAAATATGACATAACGGGATGTTTCAAATCATTTCCTTGCACTGCCAGATGTTTGAGAATACTTAGGGTAAGTGTTGGTCAGTCAGTCTCATCAGTGAACATATTGCCACCGATGATATCACTACATCTACAAGATCAATTAGTGGGTCCTGGAGCAGTGTGGGTTTAGGGTAATCACGCAATGTTGAGAAAACACTGGCGTAGAGTGACCCTGTAATATACTGCCGCATTACGTCACTTTGTTGACGTAAATCCAGACTACGCGTGGCCCTCTGGTGGGAGTTCCCACAGTTAATTAGGAGGAAGAAGGGATTATATCACTTCATCTCAAGCTTATTTCTGACTAAACATTTTCAGAAGAATTAGGTTGGTGATAATGTTCTTAGCAGTCTGGGTTCATTAAGTACATGTGGTGACGGTGCGTGTGTGAAAATAACATTCCAGCCCCATGAAATCTGCAGGCTTGGGCGCCATCTAGTTGTTATCAGGAGAACTAAAGAAATGTTTGCCCACTCTTTCATACTTGATGGAACTACTGGGTAGACCACCCAGGTGGTGATATAAAGGTAATAGAACAATGAGATGGAGACAAACACGCACAAAACAAATAATAGCCAACACCCATCTGTAACACAACGTATGTTAGCATTGTAGGAAAAATTAATGAACGTTCGCACGTCATATATATGTTATAGTATACATATACAGTCTTTGTCTTTGAGTCTCCTGCCAGGCTCCTTGATGACGGCACCACAAAAGGTCTACGAGTATTTCACACGTGTGCAGCAAGAGCCCTGCACTAGGTGCGACATAGCAATCTCCTCGACAAATGTTTGTTAACATAGCTGATAAGTTTACTTTCTCCCCAGCTGCGGGGCCCTTCTACTGGAAGAAACTCTGCCAAACAATATCCGAGTTTGTGAATACTTAATGGCCCCACCTTGTAGCCGATTAGGTGTGATAATCCGCGACGTGGAGCAAACACTGGCCACCGCCCACTCACAATGTGGGACTAATCAAGCGCCACCTATAACGCGTTTGTTTGTAAACGACTTTCTTATTCACATATTACTGTAGCTAGAGTTCTGACTCGCTCAAGTAGGAATCATATATATATATATATATATATATATATATATATATATGTATATATATATATATATATATATATATATATATATATATATATATATATATATATATATATATATATATAGTTGTGTGTGTGTGTTTGCACATACTTGGTGGTTGGGATATCTTTCTGCAGACAGTCATGCATTCTAAGAAAAGCATTTCAAAACCACCTTGCAAGTTGACAATTTACCTGCGATGCAAACTAAGCCAACACTTTGCTACTCCTACTGAACTACTAGTATATGATTTGCATAATATTTCATGGGTTAGACAATGACATGAGGGGCCTATCCTGTACTTTAAAACGACGACAATATCGGAAGCAAATTCTGTTTGCCGTCTGAATATTCATTGAAGAGTTAATTCTATTTTTGTAAGCCGGTCTTGGGGTTTCCCAAATGCCAATTGCGAAAATTATATTGAGTAGAAAAATTAAGAAGGTCTAGAGTGATTTTTCTCATTGGCTGAATAAAATGCTTTGCACATACTTGGAATATCATAGTATTTTAGTGTCACTAGTCAGTTACCATGATTGCTACTTAGTGGAAGTGTATATACATATACATATACATATATGAACATTCTTTAATAGCACCCACTCCAATAAACAATGCTGGTCTGGATAACAATAGCAAGGGAAGGGTGTGTTCCAGCGCGTGCTACTCGCGCGTGCAGGGTCACGTGCAGGCTCTTGTTTGTTTTTATAGCAAACCACAACAGCCGTTTTGTTGTTCAATATTTCATAGCCCCAAGCTTTTTAAAATCGGTTGGTGATTAACATATTTTATGGCAGCCCTATTGAGTAAATGACAAATACTACTGGTAGGTAGGTGCACCACTCAATTAACTAGACCTCTTCTAATGGCAACGGTTGTTTTGAAATAGGCATGTAACTTAGTGAGT
Organism: Maea johnstoni; assembly: GCA_963942565.1. Taxonomy (NCBI): domain Eukaryota; kingdom Metazoa; phylum Annelida; class Polychaeta; order Spionida; family Magelonidae; genus Maea; species Maea johnstoni. The sequence continues at coordinate 76,083,230 of OZ012684.1, read as the reverse complement.
AGTGGGGAATGGTGCTGCTTTGTAAGAATAATAATTTTGAATGGTTAATGAGGTATTTGTATGGTTTTAACACGAGGATATGGGATGGGCCGCCAGAAAAGCCTGCCTCCCAAGACCTATAGTATGAAAATCTGTATGGTATAGTAAGAACGGTTTAATCTTTAGCTTAGTCAATGACCCATACCGTGGCTTACCATAGTATAGTGAAATGCTCATACTTAAGGGCATGGTTTCCTACCTGGTTAGTTAATTCCCGCTTTTGCCACATGAGGGAGTTGTTTGAGTAGTTATTATAATTAAGACCACAAGTTGCTTCGTATTGTTAAAATGTTTTGAGTTTTTTTTGTAAATATGTGTACGATAATTACAGAATAATTTGATGTGCTATCGTAAGAAAAGAAAAGTGTTTGTACCCTGTATGCTATTGCAACGCATACGTACAGTCAATACACTTACAATTACAAATACTTTATAATGCCACAGCGCCATCTACATCTATTCCGAAGACAAGATCCTTAGGTACTAGTCCTGTAGGTATCGTACCTTATCGAAGTTGAGTCAGCAATCACACTAACATAGAAGAGCTTGATCAGCATCCTGATTATTTAATTTATTTATTTTGCTCCCAACTCTATCAAATTGGGCACTCATATAGTGTGAGAAAAAATGAGACCACTGTAAATAAGGAGTGGAGGGGACTCATTGCTTTTTCAAATGTACAGTTTTTGCGGATTCTACGTGGGGCTCTCGTGGTGATTTAGTGGCGTGTCGTGTCAGCGTAAGTACGGAGAATCAGCGGCTATCTGAGCCACGAAATCCATGATCAGTCGAGGTGTCAGCCGCGGACACCAACGTCCCTAAACAGAAACGCTTCCTGCTTATCCTGATCATGCATGGTGCTGAACTATCGCATTGATATTTGTAATGGGATTGGTGATTACTAGCTAGTGTCTTTCTATACCTGCCTGTTACCCAGAATGACGTGGTAGTGAGGTATAAACCTTTTGATGCTGGTTGCGGATTTTACAATACAAAATGGTGCAAATAAGCCGAAAAAATTACTGAAACCATACTATGTGGGTACTCATCTGTGTATCCTCAGTGAGAGCTGTTCAATGAATACCAACATGATAGGGTTTAGATGGTCTTCAAAAATCTTTGCATCCTTGTGCTTTGGATGGATGTACCTCAGCATTGGGAAGGGTTACATAATAGAAACGATATTCTTTATGGAGGGTTCTAAAATATTCCCCATTACTTCAATGGTTTAGTATATCTTTATCTGCGAATTACGTTGACGAGAATCGAGTTTGCGTCTATTTCATTTTCATCTAAAATCACTAATTGAAGTTGTAACTAATGTAGACTACTTCGTGAAAATGACTGAAATCCTGGCACATGGGTAGTATGGGTACTCATCTGAGAGTACTCAGCGAGAGCTATTCAATAAATACCAACATGACAGGGTTTAGATGGTTTTCAAAAATCATTGCTTCCTTTTGCATTGGTCGAAAGTAGCCTGAGCATTGGAAGTATTAAGAACGTCTATAGTGGACCTCGCTTGGAAGTCAGTCTCCGTACTTATACGTCTGGTTGAACTTCTGTGCGGCCCATTGTCACCCCGTGGCCTCTCAAGACAAACAGGTTAGTTAACAGTCAGTGCGGGTTGAGTAAAGTAACAATTTGTCTTTGTCTCAATCCTTGATAGTAACATGATTCTATCTTCCGCCTGGGTTTGTCCCCTAACGTGTTGAGGGTGGTAATGAAGGCAATTCGTCAGTGCTGAGGGCGTGAGGCTCGCTCAGCTCCGACAACCTCTTCATTAGTCCTGCTAGCCTAGCTTCCAGTCTAGGCAATGATTAAATCCGGTCCCTTTCCAACTGATCACTATAGTTTATTCCATGGCCATGTACTCGTTTTGGTGAATCAACAAATAAAAAGGAAAATCTAGGTGACCCCCTGGTGAGGACTAGCATGACGAAGCGACAGTAGTAGGCTCGTGTTTGAGTTAGTCTACAAATAATACCTTGAGATTCAGAGATAAATTTAGATTTACTTTAGAATTTTAAAGGAACACGAAGTTCGCTTTAAAATTCTACCTTTTGTGTAAATACAGCAGAACACCTCTAATTAACATTACAACTTGTGGGACCAGCCACTGGTCAACTTCGAAAGGTTTCTTATACTATAAAATTAATAGGAAAAGTAAACATGGGACTGGTAAAATGTAATCACTTTATAGGGATGGTCAAGTTAGAGTGATGGTCACTTGGATGGCTTCCACTATATGTACATTCATTTCAATTGCATGACATACCTCGACTAATGTGGGTAGGCTTCTGCACGAATTTGCTCAGGATAGTCTGACTACCTCTCTGCTGATGTGGAAATAACCCCTTAACCGATGACATGTATTGTGGATACAGCCTACCTTACATTGCTTTAAGTAATTACTCAGAGAATGTGATAAAGTTATCATTATTTCAATCATGTGACATGTTATCCGAGCCCAGATTAATTAATTGAAGCCAGTTTATAGCAGTGCTCATTCCCCGTAGCAAGCACGATGGAAATTGACTGCTGCTTCCAATCTTTGCTTCCATTTCATCTCTCCTACATTTCTCTCAATCACGCCCTGGGGACCTCTCATCGCGTCTGCTAGGCCTGTTTCTGCCTCTGCTATGTATTGCCACTGTGCTCCTGGCTCATGGCCTCAAGCTTCATATATGCACAATACACTTGAAATGGTCAGGTTTGTGTCAACGATTTTTTGCATACTAGTATCCTATTTCATGAGAAAATTCGCCCCTGAACTCGGATTAACTAATGAATCGTGACTGTTATACATTGATTTCCTATGTATTTTCTTGACCCTCCATTATGCTACATGGTGTATTTCATTGCCAGGTGTCCATATTTGACTGTGATTAGAAAAATATGAATATGCCCTAAATCATACCTAGCTGCCTTAGTTTTGAACGAATGGGATCATAATGAGCAATATATATATATATATATATATATATATATATATATATATATATATATATATATATATATATATATATATATATATATATATATATATGTGTGTGTGTGTGTCTGTGTATTATATGAGTGCATGAGGCAGATGCATAATTGAGTCATTCTCTTCAAGATCTCTTATCTATTTGAAATGCTCTATCATATAAATCACATCACTTCTAGCATGCCCATATTAAATTATTAATTGCGCCAGGTTATGTGAAATTAACGTTTAATATGGAGCACTCTCGGGGGACTATTTGTTTTTGACTGTGTGGCGGCCTCGGAGGTGTCGTTGACGTGAGTAATTAGGTCCGGTGTCGGAGCAATTTACCGGATTACATGCTGTAAGCAGCTCTAAGATTTATGGCTCCCATCTGTGGCCCCTCGCTGCACTCCGACCTGTCTCTGCGGCGGACCAGAGGTGCCTCCTGCCTTATTCACCCAGCAGCCAGCCCGCAATCGATACAGACCTCGGTACATCCACGCATAGCAATTAACTAATTAGTAGCCCCCACTGAAAAGACGTCCATTTAGTCTATCGACTCAGAGTCAGAAACTGGCAAATTGATTGGATAACTGAATCCACAAGCTCCGAACCGGAAGCAAGTGTTAATCCGTAATGTTCCGAACAAGGATTTGATCAGCCGTGCAATATCGCTTAATCCACTCACTTTGATTTGCGGATAATTTGATTCGTTTTTTGCTGTGTAGTCCTATTGCTGCGTTAGCGTTACGGAAAGATCCAAGCTTGTGTATATTGGATTAGACTCGCTAAAGCTGTTCATTGTAGGGACAAATTAGGCAATGTAGATGTTCTATGTGGGTTTTCTGGAGGTTTGAAATGGGATAGGGAGCTCGATATTGATTGCCCCTATGCCTACAAAACACCGTGTAATAGGATGTGTGTGTTTCTATGGAGCAGGGAGTATTATACAAAACCAATTATACCAGAGCGCCTCGCAAAACAGTTTTTCCACCTAAGTCCATTATCGCAAGAGGTTCAGTAATCCGCCGCAGCACTTCCCCTGGTGTGATTCCTAGATTACTTTATCCCCGTCTAGCCTACAGAATGGCCTGCTAAATTAGCACTATCAGTAGCTGAAAACCCTTCTTGAATGTACTAACAAACGTCTCCCGCACGGGCCGGCGCACAATGCTCGCTACAACTGCTGGATGCGCCTCTCTAAATGGGCGCCTCTCTCCCGGAGCTCACGGGCTTTGTCTCCTAATGGAGGCAACGGGTTCAACTCTCACAAGTCTCCACAGCAATCTGCCTGCGAGTTGATTGCTACTGTAATTGTGGCTATTCAGTCTGTCAACTACACGCCACTTTCACCCACCCACCTACAGAAAGCACACACGAGGCGAGAGAAAAAGAGAGGGGGGGATGTTCCGATAAAGATTAACCCTTATGTCGGTGGTGGCTAATTTGGTCATTGTAAAATGATGCAAAATATCTGAAAATTTACATAAACCCTGGCATATAGATACTCATCTAAGAGTACTCAGTGTGAGCTATCCAATGAATACCAACATGACAGGACAGGGTTCAGATGATTGTCAAAAATCTTTGCCTCCTTGTGTTTTGGACAATAATAGCTTCAGCATTGGAAGGGTTTACCTTTCTTTTGTGTGTGTGTGTCTGAATAATCTGGCCTACCACCATGCATGATGCTCTAAGATGATTATAAAAAACTCCTCTTTCGTACTGGAAATCTAAATCGCTACCCTCTTAAGGGTTAGTATAGAAAAGGTTAATGATTCCTTATCCTATGAATGAACCCTTCCCCACCTTTTTTTTAGAAAACCAACATCTGACCTATGTTCAGTTCAATTCGTTTGAGGCAGGTCAATGGGTTTCATTTATAGTTTGCTCAGGCTCCAGTACACCCTCAGGGTATTTACCTTTCCATCCCGATCTTGATATGTTCTGTATTTGTAATTTCATGTCTTTTTAATATGACCAATAAACGATACAATACAATACAATACACTAGTGGTTGTTGTACGTATGGATAACATACGTTTCCATTCCCATGTAGGATGCCAGTCAATGGGCTAATAATGTGGTGATGTAGTGATACTGTGCCTAATCCGTCCATTATCAGTCCTGCATCAAGGATATAATCATGATGATAGGAAATAACATGCTGTATAAAGTACAACTCCTGTCAGGCTGGTTATGATTTAACAAGGAAATGTGGAAAAGGGTTATCATAGCAATAACACATTGTCTTCTTTTTATAAATACCAAACCTATCAGATGTCCTAACCACATCGGCACGGAGCAGTACTTTTCACAATTGCCAATAGTAACAGTTCGGGTATTTGAAAATGTGAGAATAATTCTGGTATAAGACTTCCAAATAGTGACCACATGAGTACCGGTACTCATGTCAGATATTCAAAATTGCGGGAATAATTCTGTGTTAAAGCTCTTCAGGTTGCTGTTTGTATACATAATGCATAATCATAGATTTTTTTCAACATTGTCGAAAGAGGACTGGTATATGTTGTTATGCATGTGATGTATGGCTTGATGTTGGGCACAATTTGCAAGTTGACAGGAGTTACCATTATAAAAATCATGATGAATGTGCAATTTTTCAGCCTCATTTATAGTTTTTTAATATGTTTATCTTCATTCTTTCTGCCATATTTAGCTAAATCATGACTGTCCTATTGTAAGTGGTGGAGGAAATCGCAATACTCAGCAAAGGCCACCACATAATCCTAAATCACTGATAACTTTCTCACACGCTCCGCCAATCTGAGCAGTGGTACCTAAGAGACAGGGAGCAGTCAGTGCAACCAACACCTTAGACCACTCGGCCATCAGGTCAGGCAGGCGCTCTCATTTACTGTATGGGTGCGTACAGCGCCCATATACATCTGCCTGAATATTTTTCTTCTTCCTCTACTACTACTACTACTACTACTACTACTACTACTACTACTACTTCTTCTTCTTCTTCTTCTTCTTTGCTCCAATGCAAATCTGCCTAAATATTCATATTCCCCATACAACTAGCATGAATAAGCTCATATTTTGTCAGTTTCCTGATAAAATTAGCATTGTCAACCTCTAGGTGCTAAAGTGACCTCATCATTGTTATGGAAAGATATATTAATCCACTCTTCAATCTGCACGTGCCAGGTCGGAATACCTCTTTAGCCTAAAACAGTGCCTGGGTGTTATTGAGTTCCGTATCTTAGAAACAGGACTTCTAATGTTGTCCGCTTTAGGATAATCACTTCCCTCATCATCTATTCTTGGGGCACTTAGAGCGTTAAAAGGCCCGGCAGATGAGCACCTAATATTTCTCTATTACAAATTACATTACACTAATCAGTCTGCTTGGAGATATGTCCTAATTCAACCGCCACCGGGAAACATTAATCACACCTCTGCTTGCTAAACTAATAAACTCGAATTATTTTATTTTCCTATGCGCTAGTAGTAAATTCAATAATGTTTGAAAAGAAATCAACTGTTGTGGAATACTTGGGTTTATTAACTGGCCGTCCCGCGGCGAGGAGATGACTTGAAATGAGAAATCTTCAGAGCTAGTTATGCGAGGAATCTCAATCTGCGGGCTTTATTTGTGCTTTTCTCATGGTAACACTGGAGGGATGGCCAGGAATTAGGTATTGCGGCACGTGGCCGGCCTCTCCACTGCCCTGCCCAAGACAAATAAGCAGGTAATAATATCACTCAAATTAACTCAAGATTTCTCTTTATCAGGCCGGAGTTGTGCAGCGAGGAAGAGAATGCAATAACATGTTTGAGTTGATGTGCTTGGAATGAGCTTTGTGCATTGCTGTTGGCAGCACTTATGTCTAGCTAGACCAAATGCTAGGCCTGTGCGAGTTATGGGTACTCACATACATAGTGCACCTCGCCATAACTCTCTCAGCATAAAAAAGATAAAATGGAATGTGTCTCTATATTAAACTAAGTTGAACCATCTAATTAGCAAACGTTTCGTGCGCAATGATGATAATGATGATAATAATAATAATAACATGATCTTTATTAAAAGTCTCACAAATTATGGATGTACACATTAAAGACAGGTAAAAATGTATGCACGTTCAATATACTGACCAATCTCAAAAGAGTTTTGAGACCCTTCATAATATAGGAGTTGTGGTATTGGAAGTAGCAGCGTCAAATAGTGGTGGGATGTTGAGGCATTATTGCTTTACACATACTACCTCATCAAAAGTGCCTATTTGTCTATGATATACCAAGGCAATAGCTATTTTAGAGTTATCGTTCATTACTTTACATTTACTACCTTATCAAAAGTGCCTCTTTGTGCACATGTAATTATGCAAATTATTAATTATATATATCAAGGCAATAGCTATTTTAGAGATATCGTGGTTAAGAAACTAAATTTTAATATCATTTCCTCCCCACTCTCACAAGGAATGTATAGCCTTTAACTGCAGCAATGTTTCCAATCTCCCTGTTCGAAAGGGTGAGTGTAGCCCTCGCATGTGTGTATTAATGCCCATATATTTAGAACTGAGGGGAGAGACTCGGACTTCATGGTTTCTCCTTTCAATTTAGCGTTTACCTTATCAAATACATATTGTATATCGTAGAGTTTAGGTTCTATTCTTCAGATAAGAAGCACGCGTGTATGTTATGAATCAAAGAAAAATGTATTAGTTTCCTGTTCTCTGCATTTTAAAATCAAAAACGTGGGATGCATTTTCACATAATATGTCAGTTTTCCTTCCATCTGATTAAACATAAGGATAGGTGCATTCTGTTCCAGTAGGAAATACCGTATTCTTTCCATAACAGTAAAGTTTTTCATGCAAGAGCAGAAAGGCGTGTAAGAAAAATCTTCTTGTTGAAAGAGTTGTACTCATCATAGTGTCTCTTCAGGGGGAAGTAACTATGTTTTCTTTCAGCTTGACAAGACTTTACCCTTGTATCGTTCAGAGTCACAGGCGTTTGATTCACTAACTGTAACAGTTCAGGTATGTGAGACAGCAAGTGTCACCAACCTGGCTCTACATTCATGTCCTACCACGCTGAATTGCATAGACAAATACTAACACATCCACTTAATAGATGCTACCTGGACACTCAGGCGAACATCCGTCTCGGAAGGCAAAGAGAGAAAATACTTGTTTCTCTGTCCATTGTCGTCGTAGCCCTTTTCCCATCTCATTACTTACCTAAACACTTCACCAACTTGTCTATGCGTAAGGAGTAAATAACGTTGAGAAGAATGATGGTGATAATAATAATGATATGAATGATAATAATAGTAATAATAATGATTATGATATTTATAATTATACCATTACTACCTCGAGTAAGAATTCTGGTGGCATAGTATTCATATTTGAAAATTGATTGAAGACATTTCCACTATACAGCTGAGTTTGTGCATTGGCGGTTTACCTCAAAAATCAGCTTCCTTGTCATGTTCGTTTTTGCTACCTTGACCAATCTTTGTCAGGGTATTTGTGATGATACTACTAAATGAGTAGTTCTCTATTGGCGTCCCTAACCGATGTTACTAAGCTTCTGGAATAGCAAAGTTAGTAAGGTTATTTAGTTCAGAGTAGTTTATACACTGTAGGATGGATTGCAATTGAAAAATTGCAAGGAGTTACAATATATGACAATATGGCAGAACTCGGTTTATAGAGTGGTACTTTGTTTATACTGTATGCATATCCATATCCGAATGTATATGTGGCATTCACTAGTCAAGAAATGATACTTATATGAAGAAATCCTTGGATACGTTTTAAGTTTTACACTCCCAGATTTACCTTTGCCTGGCATCTAGAATATGTACTTGAACTTTTCAGGAAGTATCTACATAAATAGCTGCGTAGGTTCAAACCCTTGACCTGCGGATGTTTGTGGTCAGAGGGAATCTGTAGGAAGCTGCCTTGCCTGCTGTTTTCACAGTGCAATTGCTAACAATTACGGTAGTTCGGCTGATTTGTTCTGAAGATGTCGATCATCTAGGTGGGTTGGTTTCACAAGGTCTTTATCACAACAGGTCCCGGAAGTTTATTCAAGCCACTCGTTCCTTTAACATTCCAAACTGCTATTAGGCTATATTGCTGTTGATGACCAATCGCAACAAATGTTCAACGATAGATTTTACAATAGCATTCGTAACTCTTTCATCATTGTTTCCTAGTTCTTCCTCGTTCTATCACGATAAGACCCCTTACACCTTTTTCTAGGTATGTGGTGAAATTGCCATCGATAAAGGGTTACTTTGGTGGTTTGTCCTTCACACTTCCGTCTACATACATATTCTGACTAGGGATGATTTAAAATGGCGTGCAGGGCCTTAGCCTTAGCCTTAGCAGGTGTTCACAACGTGCAATCTTAAAGAATTTGAATTAGTTTTTTTGTATGGAGGGCTGACTAGCATGATACATATAGCAACCATGTACATTCACTTCTTTGTTGGATATATATACATATATAAATATATATATATATGTGTGTGTGTATATATATATATATTATATATATATATATATAGAGAGAGAGAGAGAGAGAGAGAGAGAAATAACATTTAAAAATATGCATGCTGTAGAAAAATCGGCCTATTAGTCATCTCCATGTGTATCTTTTCCTCCTAGAAGTGAACCTTCCTCATATATTAATACGTGAGCTAGTATTAAATCCTTACGATTCCACATAATCCCAAAAATGGCAATGTTAGAAAATTGTATTAAGGTTTGCCTTTCCTTATTTTAACAGCATAGGAAGGTAGGAGTATTTTGTGTAAGCACTATTCTTTACAGTCTAGACTGTGTTACTCAACAGCTTCGATCTGCTGAGCAGGTAGCGAGCGGTATATCCCCCTAATTTATGTCACTTCATTGTGCCCCGCAGTCATTGCTGGCCACCATTTCATACACCCATTGAAGGGGAGGGAAGGCACACTGCTGTGTTTCTGAATAATCAAGAATGTGTGTATACTGGGACATCAACTCGGGCAAGTTTCTCTATTAACTCCCACTTTGCTAGAGAAGGGCCAACGTAAATAGTCCTTCCGCATGGTCGGCGACGCAGCATTGTAAGGGCAACATTAGCAGAGTGATATGGCAGTGTTGTATGTAGGCACGGTGGGGAGTGCGGGATACATGCAAACCGTCTTTACACGTTCATTCATCTCCCCTGCTGCAGCTACAGGCTCCCTGCCACCAAATACACCCTTTTATGCTGCAGTCAAAGGGAAATATAGCCACCTTCACAAACTACAACCCCTTGCTTGGCCTGCGATGGGATTGGGGGTAATGGATCTAACAGCAGCTGCTGATACAGACAGTTTTTGTATGCTCTTTGTTCGCTTTCGTACCCCCAAATGTATCCATTCATTCATTAATATAGCCACATCAAAAAAGGAAAGGTCAACGTATATAGCATATGAATAAACTCCAATAAACAGGAAAATGTTTGAATGGTATAAGCAGCTAGGTGATACCTAAAAACCGTATTTCAACTTTGAGGATTTAGTTTCCGTTTCCGCAGATGATTGCAAATGAAGGACAACTAACTTTCAATATCGATTTCAAATCGATTACTTCCCCTATACTACTATCGGAAAGGCTTCCCTTGATTTTAAATCAAAATTCTCGAATCCTTGTAGAAATTGCATTTGATAAATTAGTAGAAGGCATCACTAAGGACGGGTTATTAAGTAAGTTATGATGTGGCATTTTACTACGATTACAAGGAGTTAGAACATGGGAAGTGATTACTAGTATCTAGGATGTTAAAGACTGTGGATTGGCATATTGGTAAGATTGCATTCAGTTGAACAAAAGTTGTTATCGAGGAAGGATTCTGGAAGGGTTTGGGTGACATTTTGGTACAGTTTCAACTTTTTTGATGAATGAAAGTTTATATACATATAGGAATTTAAAAGGGTGTGATTTTGTAGTTAGGTAAACTGTTATGTTGGATGACGCATTATTGATTGTGGCCGAGTACTGGGTATGCCACTATTTTCATACTGCTTTTTCACTCTCTCATCTCCACTCCTATATCACTTTGCATCGATTTTCCTCTGGGTACATGGTATAGAGGGTATCGGGGTGCAGCTTGTAGCCCGTGCCTTATTAGCCGGTTTGGCTGGGTGCATTAAGCATGGCAGGGATGGGTGACTAGTGTAAGGGTTCACTGAGGGATGTCCACACGTGTGATTAGCTATAGAAAGATGCTGTTAGTTGACACAATCACTGATTACAGGTAAAGAGGAAGTTCTACCTTAGCGGAAATCCACAATAGGGATGACTGCAATAGAAGACTCTTGGAGAGCAAGCTGCAGTAGGCAACTTAATCAAGCACTACACTGCATAATTAGCACTCCTTACTCGGCTAGTTGAATACCATAGGCAAAGCTTCATCTAACTCTCTTCTCTCCTGGAATTTACTATGAAGCTAGAAATTTTTATTGTTGTTGGTATTGAGAAACGTGGTTGCTGTGCTTATCAAATATGTCCCCGAGGCAAGGGGCTGCCCCCATAGTCAAGCCACCCAACGCAGTGCAATCCAATTCTCCATGTGTCTCTCCACTGCTAAAGCTCCGGCCTACGACTATTGCTTGAGGCATGTCAGAAAAAAATGAGAAGTTCATAATTATGTTGATAGTTGAAATAACATAGCTCTTTTGGTACGGTGCTTTATATGCGTGAGTGTTTAGTACAAGGCTTTTTCTTTCATGACCCCTCTGACAATGTTCTCAGGAACTGTCAAAAACAAATATTTTGAAGCATGTGAATCATTTCTCCCCATTACCTTTAAAATGAAAACAGAATTCCATAGTGTCAGTTTACTCAATGAAATAGAATATCAGTGTTTTCTTTCTGTAGAAATTGAATTTTTAAATCCGCTAACAGACGCCAGAATTCCCATCACAATCAACGTGAACGGAGTTTATAAAAACAAATGTACCTTGGTCAATCCTCAGCCATGGCTACACGGCTACAAAGAAAACATCTCTCTGTGCAATCTGTCTGGCTAAAGCCCCACTAGAATGAAAGCTGAGATCACTCTGTCGGCCTCGAGTGCTCTTGCCGGGATAAGCGGCGAAAGCAAACGAGAAAGGATGTTCTTTCAGGTGTCGGGAGAATCAATACTAAGCACAAACTACAAGGCTTAATGAAAAACTCCGTGTCGGTGGCGGTGTGGGTGTGAGGTAACTGGGAGTACAGGGAGACGACAGGGGGAATTCAGGGTACATAGCGGGGGCTGCCCTAATGGCCGAGTGGTCTGAGGTATTGCCATTGACTGCGCTCGTTGTCTCGCTGTGCTGGATATGTGGTGTGAGGTAACTGGGAGTACAGGGAGACGACAGGGGGAATTCAGGGTACATAACGGGGGCTGCCCTGATGGCCGAGTGGTCTGAGGTATTGCCATTGACTGCGCTCGTTGTCTCGCTGTGCTGGGTATGTGGTGTGAGGTAACAGGGGGTACAGGGAGATGGCAGGAGGATTTCAGGGTACATAATGGGGGCTGCCCTGATGGCCGAGTGGTCTGAGGTATTGCCATTGACTGCGCTCGTTGTCTCGCTGTGCTGGGTATGTGGTGTGAGGTAACTGGGAGTACAGGGAGACGACAGGGGGAATTCAGGGTACATAACGGGGGCTGCCCTGATGGCCGAGTGGTCTGAGGTATTGCCATTGACTGCGCTCGTTGTCTCGCTGTGCTGGGTATGTGGTGTGAGGTAACTGGGAGTACAGGGAGACGACAGGGGGAATTCAGGGTACATAACGGGGGCTGCCCTGATGGCCGAGTGGTCTGAGGTATTGCCATTGACTGCGCTCGTTGTCTCGCTGTGCTGGGCATGTGGTGTGAGGTAACAGGGAGTACAGGGGGACGGCAGGAGGATTTCAGGGTACATAACGGGGGCTGCCCTGATGGCCGAGTGGTCTGAGGTATTGCCATTGACTGCGCTCGTTGTCTCGCTGTGCTGGGCATGTGGTGTGAGGTAACAGGGAGTACAGGGGGACGGCAGGAGGATTTCAGGGTACATAACGGGGGCTGCCCTGATGGCCGAGTGGTCTGAGGTATTGCCATTGACTGCGCTCGTTGTCTCGCTGTGCTGGGCATGTGGTGTGAGGTAACAGGGAGTACAGGGGGGCGGCAGGAGGATTTCAGGGTACATAACGGGGGCTGCCCTGATGGCCGAGTGGTCTGAGGTATTGCCATTGACTGCGCTCGTTGTCTCGCAGTGCTGGGCATGTGGTGTGAGGTAACAGGGGGTACAGGGGGACGGCAGGAGGATTTCAGGGTACATAACGGGGGCTGCCCTGATGGCCGAGTGGTCTGAGGTATTGCCATTGACTGCGCTCGTTGTCTCGCTGTGCTGGGCATGTGGTGTGAGGTAACAGGGAGTACAGGGGGGCGGCAGGAGGATTTCAGGGTACATAAATGGGGCTGCCCTGATGGCCGAGTGGTCTGAAGTATTGCCATTGACTGCGCTCGTTGTCTCGCAGTGCTGGGCATGTGGTGTGAGGTAACAGGGGGTACAGGGGGACGGCAGGAGGATTTCAGGGTACATAAATGGGGCTGCCCTGATGGCCGAGTGGTCTGAAGTATTGCCATTGACTGCGCTCGTTGTCTCGCAGTGCTGGGCATGTGGTGTGAGGTAACAGGGGGTACAGGGGGGCGGCAGGAGGATTTCAGGGTACATAAATGGGGCTGCCCTGATGGCCGAGTGGTCTGAAGTATTGCCATTGACTGCGCTCGTTGTCTCGCAGTGCTGGGCATGTGGTGTGAGGTAACAGGGGGTACAGGGGGGCGGCAGGAGGATTTCAGGGTGCTAGCAGGAAACCAGATTTTATAGCTTAGACTCTCCATAATTGGGGCTGCCCTGATGGCCGAGTGGTCTGAGATGTTGCCATTGCCTGTTCGTTGTCTCTCACTGCTGGTCATGTGAGAATCTTACCAGTGGCCTTTAGTTAGGCGGTGATTTTCAGCGGGTACTGCGGTTTCCTCCACCACTTACAACTGGCTTTTCACTATCTAGCTGTAATCGTGTATACTGTATGATGTTGTACTATCGTTTTGCTGTCAATAAACAATACGATATATGAAATTCCAAATACCACACCAAAACGGGCTTAACAGTGGGCCTTGGTGTACTGTTAAAACGGTCCTAGGAGTTTCTTCCACCATTTAAAACTGGCTAGTGACGGTTTAGCCACAATATGGCAGAAAATTTGACTATTATCAAAATTCCAAACTTGGGCCTTGATATACTTATGATTAATTGGTGCTGTTGCCAGTAGGGGCGAGATTGAAGCAGGAGATTCTGTTGGAGTGCTGGCTGGTTCTCCTAGCAGCAGGGAGTGTGATAACGCCACCACTGCCCTGATGGAGAGATACTTGAGGTGTACAGTGAAACCACCCAACCCCGCTTCCCATGACGGACTGACGGCCCAATAAGATAAGGTTTCCTCGGCCGCTGTCATCTGAAATTCCTCACTGTAATAGAAACAACAATGTAGACCCTTGCTCAGATGATATGCATATTATATAGTAGCGCACATAGTGTATTATTCAGTTCTCCAATGAAGTATGCGGCTGTGAGATCTGATATGGTGCTGGAACCAATGTCTCTAATAATGATATTGGTCTCAGCACAGTGTTCCCTCTTATAAAACGATGTGAATGGTTTACAACATAATTATGAACTATTTGAAGTGTTTGTCTGAAAGAAAGAAGCCCACGTTTTATTAGAACAGTTCATTTCAAAATAGTTTGAACACTGTCAGTGGTGCGATTTTATTTGAATATTTACTTGAATATACATTTAAACAGTTAAGCAATAATAAGTATGGGCACATCTTAAGGTGATGGGTACCATTGCAAGCCAGTTAAAAGCCCTGTCCCAAAACACACCTCTAAGCAGCATAATCCTATAACTAGGTGTATCTCCAGGTTCCTGAGTGTTATCAGGTAGAGAACATCATCGCCACCTGTCATTATTCAATCCATATTCTGTTTTATTTCAGAATTTACAACTTTTTTTTCGAATGACATATTCTCATTAATTACGCAGTTGATGGATACTGTAGTTTCACAGATACCTTAGGGATGTCATTGACTATGCCCAATAAAAAGTATTTTTTTGATTTTTTACTGCTGAAGACTTTTACGGGCCATAACATTTGAAAATTTTAGTGAGATATCGTGTGTGTGGAGCCTACAAACCAGTCGTGGTTCGCAAGGACAAGCCTGTTGCTCCCTTGTGTGCTAGGGACAAAAGACAGCCGTACAAAGACACACATCAGTGGTCGCGCGTCACATTCAAAACAAAGGCCAAGGTCCGGTTTGATATAAATAGTTGATAGTTTTTCTAGCTTTACGGGCCTAATTCATTTGGGGTCAAGATTTCTCACTAGAATTTTCAATGTTATGGCCTGTAAAAATCTTCAGGAGTAAAAAATCAAAAAAATACTTTTTATTGGGCATAGTCAATGATATCCCTAAAGTAACTCTGAACCTGCAGTAACCATCACCTGCGTAGGTTATGAGAATATGTCATTTGAAAAAAAAGTTGTAAATTCTGAAATAAAACAGAATATGGATTGAATAATGACAGTTGGCGATGATATTCTCTACCTGATAACACCCAGGAACCTGGAGATACGCCTAGATATAGGATTATGCTGCTTTGAGGTGTGTTTTGGGACAGGGCTTTTAACTGGCTTGCAATGGTACCCATCACCTTAATGAACTATCTATAACAGATAATACGACACTCTAGTGTTTGTTTCGTTTTTGTATATTTGTTTTTTGTTGATATCGCAAAAGATAATACGTTATATTCAGTCTCTAATATAATCATAGACCACACAGGCGTTAGATTATTGAATCACATGTGTTTGGAGAAGTGTTACGATCAAAATGTTTAAGTATGAATGGCTATTGACGTGGGTAATAGAATCGATGGTAGATTTGGATATCCATCCCCCTCTTAGCTGGCCTCCTGCTGTCTCCCATGATAGTGGAAGCCTCCTATTCTATCTCCACCACTTGAATGCCTCTTGATGATGATGGCTTGATGCTGGGGCTTTCTGAAGATGCTCCAGCCTCAGCAGCTGATCATCTTCATCTTCTTCTCATCCCTTTCTTTCTCTCTCTATTTACAGGGTGTTCTCGCTCTCCGGGGCCAGCCGTGTCGGGTACTAGTCCAAGCCGTGCACGAATTGTTTGACAAGCAAGTCACTACAGTGTGGGAATGCAAGGCTAATCGAATTAACAGATTGGTGTTTATCGGTGAGTCTAAACACAACAAATTGATTGGTGTTATCACAGAAGTGTATATTTACTTCCCCTTATTGATATGTTGACACAAGGCGAGTGTAGTTTTTCCACCGTTAGTGTGCTGCGGTAAGGCCAGCCCGCTGCTGACTGCCGGGCTGCCGGGCTGCCAAGGAGCAAGGATGGGATCTCTCAGCGGCCCCAATGATCATCCCCCGCTCACGTTCAGTGTTTGGTAATCACAACACGGCGGTGTCAACTGTTTACCAGAGCGCCAAATTGTGTATGAGGAACACATGCGCTCAGGGTAATTAATACTCATTAAGTGGAATCTCGCCTCGAACTGCTTGACGCGTTAGCATACTGGCCGGCAGGGCTCGCTTGTTGAGACAGCTGCGAGCAGAATCTTGCCGGTCAAACTGCTCCCTATGTTTTCACATGCAGGCGGGGGAGATGGGGGTAACCCTAGCCAGGGCTTTGATGTAGGGAGGGGGGGAATCCATGGGGGCACATCAGACCCAACTGTTGATCTATCTAAACATAATTCTCGGAGCAAGCTTGGGCAGCTTGGGTAAACTATTGCCACATCAAAGTCGGGGCCCACCTGGAAGCCCCACAATGTTTTCCTTATGAGCTGTTTTTTTCTGGTTGCGGGCTATCCACGGCATTGTGGTCCGCTATGATAGCGGGGTAAATAAGTAAATGTGACAAGGGGAGCAGCAGGGGAGAGGGGCGGATGTGCGCCCTCTATTGTTCGCTCCGCACACCTGAAGAAGAGAGGAACCACGGGATGCCTCCCCAATAGCAGGCTCAGCTTACCCTCCTTTCATCCGTGCTCACTCGACAGTTAATACGAGCCTCATAAAGCGCCCATTACCCCTCTCCACTGCTCTAGGGAGGGGACACTTCCCTTGTAGACGTCTTACCTACCCCATCCACTCTTATCTCAGCCCATTGTTGCCCTCAATGAGTCCGTCCGCGTCCTCTAATGTCGAGTTGAGAACAGCTATCCAAACGCTCTAGCTCTCTTTGAGGGCGTGGGGCTTGAAAGGCTTATGTTTGTTCGCTGAAAGAATAACAGAGATCGATCCGGAGCCGGGAGGTCCCTAAATTGATGAGTTTATAAGGGTGAAAGCAGTGGATGGGAGTGTAAGAGGCTGTTAGGGAGATTATAGGCCTCCCCAGCACCGCACGAGATTACAGGGGACTTAAGGCAGAACGTTAACATTTACCTAAAACGCAAATTGATGTTGCGAGCTGGCTGTTTTTGCTGTGTCTTTGTGGAAGTGGCGTGGGTAAACTGTTTGTCGCGGAGGCGGCTGTGGGGATGAGTAGCCGGCTTTAAGCCTCCTAAGACGATTGCCACTAGCTGCGACATCATTTGCTCATCTCCACCAAAATGCAAAATATGTGTCGTTGCCGCTAATTCTGAGAGCAGGAATCGATGTGATTTTCTTCGCGTGCAGGAGTCGAGCAGGACACCAGTCCAGCCCTTCTCGGGGATCGAACCGCTAGTAAAATTCACTTCAGTTTTGAAGATGGATAGGGATATGTGGTGTGCTCTATGTGGATAATACTTATTATATAGCTGCCGTTATTTGTCAAGGATGTTATAATATACACTAAACCTCTTTAACATATCAGAGACTGTGTATTTCTCAGAATATGTAGGGTGCAATTTGTTTCTTATCTTAGCTGCAAATAGTCCCGTTTTGAAGAGTCAATTTATTTTTGTCTAGCAAATTGTTGTCAGTGCCTTAGTATTCCATTCATATCACTGGATTTAGTAGTAGAAGTAGTAGTAGTAATAGTGAATAATAATAATAACAAGGATAATAATGATAATAGTAGTTATAATAATAAATAATAATAATAATAATGATAGTAAAAATAATAATAATACTTCATGTTATCAAGTACTTAATGGTGTATCATCAAGGATTTTAGTTGATGACTGATTTTGTCCAATCTCTCACATTTCTTAATAAAAAATGAATTTAAAAAAATTATGAATTTAAATCATTACCACAATGCCTGTATGGCTGGTACTGGTATTATAGATAGATAAATAGAGAGATAGATCTTTATTTCAAGTCGGTAATAATTTTACATAGTAAACACGAGCTGCCAGGGCTCTTGGCCGACTACAAAATAACAATTCAAAATATAACATACATGGTGTAACAGCAATATAAATGATAAGTAGAGGGAAGTAAATTGGCACACATTAATTGACAATGAGTAATACCTTCAGTCTTTCAGGACATATGTTTATGATTTTGGAGTAAAATAGCAGATACTTCTGCTCGTTTACTGATATTACTTATAGCAGCAGAGAGAGCAGGTACAGTTAGTTCCAGACCAGGTTGAGATTAGGTTTTTGAACTCTTTCAGTGATGTTGTTTGTCTCAAATTGTTAGGTAATGACTTCCAATATATATAATTGATTGCTTTCCAAAGGAGATGGTGTTATATGGCGGTAATATTAGAGAGTGGTTCCTTCTAAGGCTGTATTCAGATTCTCTCTGTGAAAAGAGAGCTGACATAGGGAGGGGCCCCTCCATGAACAGCTTTGTGGATCTCTGTAGCTAGGGATCTCGGTGTACTGAGGCAATGTAGGGTTGACTGTCGTCTCCTCTCTCGTCGCGATGTGACCTAAACTGTTGAAAGCGACGTCTAACTTAATCCTGCCTCCCTCCTCGCCCCCCATGTGTTTGATATGATGGTGGGTGGGAGTTGGGTTGGAAGGATTTGTCTAGCACCACGTAGCACTGTGATCCTGTCCTGCGGCGGGCAGCAGCCCTGGTACGCCGTGCTGAGACGAGTCGAGCGCCGCCCGCTCTCCTGGTCCCCGCCACAGCCAGAAACCTGCAAAGGTTCCACAAAGGAAATTAGCCGAGAATTAATGTAACAGTTTCTCTCCGCTGTCACCGCCACTTTCCACTACATCAATCAAATCTTGCAAAAACAACTTAATCCACCCTTATCAGATCCACGGCGATTTGATGAGATTAACAGACTCGGCAGTTCACGCCTCTGAACTGCGGGCTAAATTGGAGTAACGGCTGAGAGCGTGATGTGAGATGCTATCTGTATACCGCCCCTCCTCCTCTGCTTCTCTCTCTCTCTCTCTGTATGGGCCATGGTAGAGATATGGTTACATCAAGAGAGGGGGCGATCGTGTCACTTGTCTGCCTAGTACACTGAAACAAACACAGCCATGAAAAACAATGCTTATCTGATCATATAAACCACTCCACCGCCATCGGTGCTAGTTCGTTAGAAAAATGTGCGGTGTTGTGAAAGACTGTCTATGGTACCGTTACAATCGAAAGACCCCTTGGGACTATCATAATAGAATGGAATTGCTCCTCTGTTCGGGAATTGTCGTTGCTGTGTGGCATATGCTGTTGACAGAACGTCCAGAATCTAACACATAATCAAACAAACAAATACGTTCTACTACGAAGTCTAATGCCAATCATTATATGAATCTGTTTACATATACACCGCTCTGCCTAAGTCCAACTAGGTCACACACACACACATATATATATACATTATATATATATATATATATATATATATATATATATATATATATATATATATATATATATATATATATATATACTTATATGTGTGTCACACACACATAAGTATATATATATATATATATATATATATATATATATATATATATATATATATATATATATATATATATATATATATATATATATTCTTATATGTGTGTGGCCAAGTGTGGATTTAGGCAGAGCGGTATATATATGTATACAGATTCGTCTGCACCTAAGATTGTTCTAGTCTCGCGAAATTCTTTAAACATATCGTTAGAATAACTGCCAATGCCCTATGATTCTGGGATTGCTCTCCGATGAAAACATCATTTGGTAAATACCTTAAGGAGAAATGGCAATGGAATGACTTATTTTACTTGGATATTTCTCCGAAGCGTGCGATGTATACAATTTATCATTTTTTTAAATAAATAGAATGTCTTCCAAACGTTTCCTTTCAGAGAAATTATCCATAACAATTGTAATACAGTATTGAAGATCGTGGTTATATTAAGAAAGATACTGCTTTTAGATGCAATTTAGAATATCAACTGATACACCGGCATTGAATGATTGAATGGATTTCATGCAACGCGACTGCAAACACTTAATGATATCGTTTGGATCGAACTATCTAACCATTAACTATCAGTTAGCGTGATCGCTCACAAATGAAACAGACCAAGTGAACACGTGTCCATAAATCGTGAAACGTTAACGTTACTCGAGTTTTAAGAAGAACATGATGTTGAATGTGTGTAAATTGTATGGCAGGGGAATAGAATGTAATCAAGTGTAGAGCATTCGCTTATAGAGAGACGATAACTCGACGTTTATGTTAAAGCCATATAAGGTATGGGAGGGGGTAAGTTCTATGTGGGAATTCCCCGGATCCTAGGTCGTTTTGGTGGTTTAATCAAGATAGATTAATCTGTCTGCTTCTCTCCGTATGAGCGCGCTCACATTGTATGCTGTTTATCACTGTAAAACGAGCATTAAGCAAATGGCGTAAGTTATTAGTAGCAGGAGTAGCACTGATAGCGCCGCTGATTAGGTGTAGTGTAGTGGAAGATTACATGACCGCATTTATCGCCCATCACCTCCACTACATAATCCAGCCTTTTAATTAGATTAATCGCAGCCTCATCTTATTACACGCCTTTAAATATTGTCAGCGCTGGACGAAATGTTGTTGCAGTCTTCAAACAGTGATTTCCTTGTTCGCTGGTGAGGAAGAATTCATTGCAGTGCCATTAAGGTCGCGACCTAACATCATGGGCCACGCCCACTGCGCACTTCAATACTGCACGCGCAATTATGTAGATTTCGTGTTAATTTCAGTGTTGATTGCTTGCGATCATTATGCCAATTTCACACCATTTTCATTGCTCTGCAATCTGTCTTTTCAGGGAGAAACCTGGACGGTCCAACCCTAGAGAGGCTGTTTAGGGAGTGTATAGCATAGGAGAGAAAGGCGAATGACAATAACAGCTGAAGGCTTAGGCTAGACTTACAGCATTCGATCTACCGAGTGAGAGAGGGACCGGGGGAACAGACGAAGAGAAAAAAGCATCCACTTCAGTACGAGATTAACATCTGGCGCTCCTACTTCACAAAAACAAATCAATCTAACGTCTACAGATCCATCATCGCTAAATGATAAGAGGATCTGCAACAAGAAAATCGGCATTTTCTACCAGATTGCTAATACGTACTTTAACAGTAAGCATTACCTATGTGTTAAAATAGCAATTATTGAATTAAGATAATTCTATGATAGCTTGTGATTGCATTATACAGTTGTTCAACACTTGGTTGCTTATTGTCGGATTCAGCGAGGGAATAAAGTATCCTTATCTCATCGACTTGCGGTTTATCTTCACACTTCCTCCTATCATCTTAGCCGCGCTCATTTTCCACATCGTCGAACAACACAAATGTCTCAGATTCCTCCTACTTAAAAGATCTGCGGCCCTCTGTGTTACAATGGGGGCTCCCAGAAACCTTTAACCCTTATGCTGCTGGTGGCTAGTTTTGGCAATACAAAATGATGCAAAAACATGAAAAATGACTGAAACCCTGGCAGATGGGTACTCATCTAAGAGTGCTCAGGGAGCTATCCAATGAATACCAATATGACAGGGTTTACATGTTTTTTCAAAAATCGTTGCATCCTTGTGCTTTGGAAGAAAGTAGAGTATTGGAAGGGTTAAACATAGCTGACGAGCGTGCGTGCGTGTTTAGCGGGGCTTCAACATGAAGGCGACCCCTCACGCATCCAAATGATATGTTTGTTGTGATTACATTACAAGCCCTTATCTGTGCGCTCAATCATAGAGCCCTGTGTAATGTACAGTAGGCTTTGGCTCTCGAGGCGTGTCCAGCTTGCCTAAACATTCGCTGCCCACAACTTACCCTTTCGCAGCTACTGTTTAGATAGGCGCTCTACGCTGGTTGCAGACCACTGCTTCTCTCACTACTTCAGCAACCAGCGCTCTCTCAGAAAACTGCGGCAAAACAGCTCTCTCTTCTATGAGTCATGCGGGGGGAGCTTCAGGACTAGGAAGTCGCCACCATGTCTGGGAGAGAGAGAGGGGCGTATCTTGTTACCATAAGCGAGGAGAAGGAGGGGGTTTCTGGGCTTGGGTATAGTATTGTATGCTTATTGACAGCAAAAAAGTACTAAATCATACAGTATATAAAGCAAAAAAATATAGTAGTATATCACATAATGTGTCTAACATAATAATGAATTCCTCCTCTACACAACACAAAATAAGAAAAGTAGCAATGAAATCTCGTCATTAAGCCGAGAGAGAAATTAGCTCGCAGAATTTCATACAACTCAGAAAACTGCGCAAAAACATCTCTTTCCTCTATGAGTCGGGGCCGCAGTGGTCTAAGTCGCCGCCACTGACTGCTCGCTGTCTCTCACCACTGACTGAGTTCGAATCCCGGCCTGGGTATGTGAGCGAGCTGCCGGATACTCCGGTTTCCTCCACCACTTACAACTGGCTAGTCACGAACTAGCCCTATACTTATACTTTTGTATTTGTAATTCCACATCCCATGTGATGTGGTCAATAAAGAATACACTACAAATACAAAACAATACAATATGGCGAAAAACGAAATTCCTAATCTAAAATTCCTCGATGAGTCATGGAAGGAGCTTCAGGACTAGGAAGGAGCCAACATGTCTGGGAGAGAGAGACGTATCTAGTTACCACAAGCGAGGAGGAGAAAGAGGGGGTTTCTGGGCTTGGGGTATATCTGGTGAACACTCATGAGTTTAACACATTGGCTAACTGTGTCGTTCGCCGGAAAATACATCAGTCATGCATGCTTTGGAAAACCACTCAATAACACTTGTGATAATTAACTTTTTTCAGAAGATGCCGTCACTGCGAGTTTAATTTTCTCCATCCCTTGTTAATGATTGGTGATTATCAGTAGAAACACTTGGGTAAACTCTGCGGGCCATACCAGTGGCCGGCGGGGCCGCATTCCTGTGCGCCCTGGTTCCCAGGCGATGGTGGGTACTTCCTTCATTGAAACCACCTGAGCCGCCGCGCTAGACTGCGTGGCGCCGAAGCAGCCCCTCAGCGGGGAGCCCCCACAGCTGACGGGGGAAGCCGCTCCTCACAGGAGCCCAGTGCGTGCCTCTGGCTTACATCAACAATCAGCGACCACTTGGAGAACAAATCACTAACACAAGCTGTTTGCCTTCATAATGCACTGGGCGAGTGGAGCCCCTACCACCCTTCATAATTGCTAGGCCCCATCCCGCCAAACGCCACCTAGCGGGGAATTTGGGAAATGAAATTTTGCATACAAAATGTGCATGAGGTGACGATGAAATTGTTAAACATCGTTTATGTATTAAGTTATCATTTCTCTTTGAGATCTGACAACGAGCTCGAAATGGCCAATCCATTGTCATCAGTGGTATTTCCGCTCCTAATATGATTTTTGGGGACGGTTTTATAAATGCTTTAATCTACTCATGCCTGTACCGCTAAAAAGGCCTCTCTCCCTTATTCTCTCCTGGTAATATCTATAATGTAAGGGTATTTTAGGATGTCGTCGGAGGATGTTTACCTATAACTCTCCTTCAGATAGTTCGTGAATGCAGGTCTTATTCTCAAGCCATTTTCATAAGTGCCATTGGTTCATGGGGAACTCGAGGCATGAGTCTGGAATCTGAATATGTATGTATGTATCTTTATTGACTGTAGCAAAGTTACAAAATAGTTCATACTAACAGATTGTGTGTGAAAATATACAAGAATCAAATTAACCATAAATTAGAGAAATGTGATGAATTCAATATCAAATTAACTAACTAGTGTACAAATAGTGGGGTGCTTAAATATATTGCAATGGTAGACTCTTTCACGAATTTAAGAGAGTCCAAGCTGTGGTTAGGTTAAATTGTTCCTGGTAGGGGATGGACGGAGACTCTCTTGACTTGTGCATAAACAGTCCTTGCAGCGGCCTGCGTACCGCATTGGGATCATACGCACAAACAACTCGCCTGAAAATCGCCACAACAAACTTTAAAAGATACCAGTTGAACACAAACACACACGACTATTCTTAAAGTCCACACCACAGGGGCGCCACTTCGGGGGGAAATAGTCCAAACAAGTCCCGATACTTTATCCAACACACCGGACAGGTTGCCAGCTCAGTGTTGAATGCCGGACACCCTCAGACCACCAGTACATATAGGGACATTCCAGGCTTAAACGAGCTAAATAATACGTGATGAAAATGTCAACCCATTCCAATTGACTTTGATTTCTCGTCCGAAAACGACGACAGAGGACAGACTGATAACAATAATAATAATAATAATAATAATAGTAATAATAATACCTGTAATTATAATAACAATAATAATGATGATGATAATAGTAATAATGATAATAACAATAATAATAAGATAATCGTTATCAAATACATCACTCAGTATGGATAAATATATTAC
The DNA here is from genome assembly GCA_963942565.1 of Maea johnstoni. Classification (NCBI taxonomy): domain Eukaryota; kingdom Metazoa; phylum Annelida; class Polychaeta; order Spionida; family Magelonidae; genus Maea; species Maea johnstoni. The sequence goes on along the minus strand of OZ012684.1, from coordinate 76,058,353 downwards.
AGACGAGTAAAAACAGGCCTGTTCAATCTACTCTCAAAGGAGTTCTAAGAGACGTGAAAGCAAATTATAAGTACTCGTCACACACAGATGTCGATTCATTAACACCAGGGAGATAGATACATGTATGCATTGTCCCTGTTAGCACATTATTAAAATCGTTTAAAAAGTTTATTTGACACATTCAATGCCCCTGTGGTTCCATCAATTCAGATCGTCTAATATAGAGGATGGTTTTCAGAAAGCTTGCACATTGTTTGACATAATTACCATCGCTTAGTATTTTTTTTAATGTATTCTGATAAAGCTGGCTGACCGAGATGGTAGGACAGATCCCTGGTGCTTGTAGTGAACTCAAGACCACAAAGTTGCCTCGTGGTAAACCGGGGCTTGTATTATTATTATGTATTATTATGTATTTTACGTTACCAGTGACTAGGTGTAAGCAGCGTTTTATTCCATCAATTACAACTGACGCAAGTGATCTTTTCCAAAAGGTATATTTTGGAATAAGGTCAAAATTTCCAAAAATTTGTATACATACATATATATATATATATATATATATATATATATATATATATATATATATATATATATATATATATATATATATATATATATATATATATATATATATATATATATATATATGTATAATTCTCGATGGAAGGGTGTATGGTTTCTCCAGTTCTATGTATCCGTTAACCGGACCTTTAAGAATACACAACTATGGGGAGATGTTCACCCCAGTATCTCTCCCTTTAATCGCTGAAGGAAACGGATGAATAGAGACCACCCATCCTTCCCCTGCGTGAGGAAATTGCATTCAGTCTCGCAACAATCACTGTTGTTTCCTTTATTTATATATCTATAGTTTACCTTTCTAAACGAGGAGGACAATTGATTGTACTAGCTTTATGTTCGAGTAAATTTGAAAAGGGGAAGAATTGCACATACATTACAACAGTCCATTTGGTGAATTACAACCCATTCCTGATCTCTTTTTCGTATAGATCAGCTGATGTGCTCTCCATTAGAGGGTCCATCATTCCACCAAGCATTAAGCACGTGCAATTTTATGAACTAATACATCCAAAACGAATAGTGTAATAGGTATATGATTAACCAAGAGAAAAAGATATATATATATATATATATATATATATATATATATATATATATATATATATATATATATATATATATATATATGTATATATATATATATATATATATATATGTATATATATATATATATATATATATATATATATATATATATATATATATATATATATATATATATATATATATATATATATATATATATATATATATATATATATATATATATATGTATGTGTGTGTGTTTGTGTGTGTATATATATATATATATATATATATATATATATATATATATATATATATATATATATATATATATATATATATATATATATTCGGATCAGTTCCGTGGAACGCACTTCTACACACTAAATCATCATCATTGGATGAATACCCTTACCCGTTCCCTCAGTCCTACACTGGTACATGTTAAACTGAGAATGATTTCCACATACACATTGTCAAATACACTTACATGTACATCTCTCCGGCTATGATCCCATCTAACAAAAATGCCTTGACTAACGACCAAGCCCTTCAATTTGATATTTTCTCGTTGAAATGTTGTTCATGTGAACATTCCACAAGTCCACTTGAAGTTGTTGGTTTATCTTTTAGCAAATGCAATTTGGTTTCCACTGGTTCTCTTCTATGCATTATAAAGGTAGGCGGGACAGGGTAACTTTTCATGTGTGTCCCGCGAGTATCCGGCAGCTAGGATGAGGGTAGGATGAGAGAGGATGAGGGGGAGAGGATACACTGTTTTCTTAAAGCTTTTATTTGTATTTACTTGTGTTTAGTGTCAGTCACGGTATTGGTTACGGCTTTAAGAAGAAAAGATGCGACAATTCAGCAATAAATGTCCCCTGTGGATCTCGCCTCGAGTTGCCCTAAAAAACTACTTTCCCGGACAAAAGAGAAGCAAAACTTTTAAAACTACAGGGCCGGAGGGAAGTTTAGATTAAAGGGATGTTCATTGAAGTGTGATTGGAACAATTAAGCATCTCACACGCCGGGGTGTACACCTTTAGCGGCGCTGAAAGGTGTGAGGCGTGAAGCTATTGAGGTTTGTTTTTGCAGCCATTAGACACAGTTAGTAGCAAGGTAGGATTACCCCGCGGTACCCCTAGGCTGTCGCGCAGAACCAACAGTTGAGTGTACACTCGCTCTCCCTCTCCCGCCCGGCAAAGATATAGAAACAACAAACACAATAGATAAATTGCTGCACAACACGTTAAGAATCACTGCCTATTAGCCTATAAATGTCAGTTTGCTAGCTGTGTGCACTGCTAAGCCGTCTAGCGTAATGTGGCGTGTGAAGTGTGTAAAGATATATGTTGGGTAAGGGGTAGTCCATGTTATTATTGCGCATAGTCAACCTTGAGACGAGACGAATTGTGGCCGGTACTTATTGAAATAAACTTACTCACAATCCATGATCGTGTGCGATGAACTTGCCAGATTCTTTTCACTGTTACCATTTTCAAAAGCTCGGCAAACAAGGAGCATGCCTCACTGAAAATATGTCATCTGTATTATACTTCTCTACTAGGATGTTGTAATAAGGGGCGGGAATGTTATTTGCGGTATTTAAAAGCAGCGCCGACCACATTGATGCTAAAACTTTTCAGCTTTAAGGAAAGGAAAAACGAGTCGAAAGTTTTATTTACAAAATAAAACGGTTTACCTTTTGTTGCTATTTTTCTCCTAGAGCTGGTATAGTCTCTCTCTCTCTCTCTCTCTCTCTCTCTCTCTCTCTCTCTCTCTCTCTCTCTCTCTCTCTCTCTCTATATATATATATATATATATATATATATATATATATATATATATATATATATATATATATATGTATATATACTAGTATATATATATATATATATATATATATATATATATATATATATATATATATATATATATATATATAATACTAGTATAAATATATTTACACACACACACACATATATATATATATATATATATATATATATATATATATATATATATATATATATATATATTATATATATATATATATATATGTGTGTCTGTGTGTCTGTGTGTAAACGCCGTTTGAAATCAACTCGTCGATAGTGAGGATCGGCCATTTTATCTTGAAATGTCAAAACATATCGTGGCTGAAAATATCTCTTAGGAAACATGGTGAACAATCACTTCCTCCAATCTTGCACAAACACGCGCTGACGGTATATAGGAACTGGCTGATGGCCTGTGGGTTTGACAAACACTACTTCTTCCTTATGAATAAATTAGTGGTTTAGGTTCCATTCAAAGTGGCCTAACAGGATATCTTTTAATCCCTAAATTTGAAGTAAAATCAAACTTGAAATTGAAGGAAGGTAAAGAAAACTTATTTGGATTTTGAAATATTTGGAAAATTTCAGTGGCTCTAAGAATAAAATCTACAGGTTATGGAATAAATGGGTATCAAATATTTTTTTAAATCCTGTTCCGAGGACATACTGATTAAACTATAGAGAAATTTGAAAGGAAAACTAAAGCTTATCTTAAATGCATGTTATATTTCACCTTTTTACGAAGCACATCGTGTAGTAGCAGTAAATCATCTTTGAAGTGATTGCTTTGAAGGAGATTGCATGGATGTTTTAAAACTACATATCTTGCCTCCACAGTGGAGCCAGTGCGTGTTACCAACTGAAACCAACAATGAGATGCATTACGTGAATGTTATATCAAAGAACGTTATTTCATATGTCTGCAATCAAATGTGAGGTCGATTTTATAAACAATGCAGAAAATTAATAAAAGGAAACTCTTGAAAAGTAATGTATATATATAGTTTTATAAATTCGTAGTTTATCAACTATACGATATAAAGTACAACACTATATACACACATTTTTTGCAACAAAATAGAAGGACAGAATGTATTTCAAGGAAAGGGAACATGAGGGTAAGTAAGGCACTTCACTAATATGCTACTGCATTCTTGATGATGCTGCAGAAGAGGTTCAGCAGGGTCTTGTTTCCTGAGGCTGGCTAGAAGCTGTCCGGCTCCTCGCAGTCTAGGCGCTGGCTATTGGAGCGCAGCGCCATCTATTGAACAAATAGATCAGGCCTGACATTTGAATAACGGACTGATCTAGAATAACTATTCAGTGCATCCTTTTCGGACTTGAGCATGTGATTTAAATGTTGATAAAAAGTATGGTAATAAAATAATAAAATAATGATTAATAATAATAATAATAATAATAATAATAATAATAATAATAATAATGAAAGAAAATAATAATAGCAATAATGATTATAATGATGATAAATAATAGATATAATATTAATAATAATAATAATGACCGATGATAATGACCAATGAAGATGAACATGATAAGATACCATCAAAGGAGGAACCTTAGGAAGTCATATTAAGGGATGCAGTGAAAATGATAGGGAAGAGAAGTTCTGTGAAGTGATCACCGCACAGAGTGTGAGATCACTGACTGGAGACAAAACCATCAAGCAGTGAAATGTTCTGGTTTGTTATGAAATATGATAAATGATCCATGACATCTTTTGAAGCCACCGTCACGTGATATCCTGCTACACATCTAACCCACACACTAATTTCATGCTTAATTTTAAAGTTACCCCCGCCCGAGAACACCAACAAACGAGATATTTAGGGAGGATGTGAAATAATTTAAAAACGCATACAATGAGTTTGAGAAACTATGCAAATTACATTAGCGATAATAAAAAATAAAAAAAAGATCACCACCACCAACAAAAGCAACAATAATAATAATGATAATAATAATTATAGTCATAACAAAACAACAGCAATGATAATTATAGTACATAGGACCAGGAAAATGATCATACCGATGGATGCTGGAATGCAAACAGGCCTTGGTTGAGATTTACTGATAGCGATATCCAGCTGTTTTAAGCTAATGATATTTTAGTTTAAAGACAATATTTCTAAATTGATTCCGGCGGAGGCGATGGTTATCTGTGTGTATCTAGTAAATGACGGGATGGGTTTGTGTGTGTATGGAGGAGCATGTTTGATGGTGATATAGACCCTAACATGATGATCAGCCTTTCCCTTTCCCGCTGCTCGGCTTGTGATAAGCCCCGGGAAGTAGCGAAAACGCCGTGGAATCGGTCTAGGATCTCGAGAGCCTGCTGGGAGCGGGAGAGATAGAGAGAGATAGGGAGATAGGGAGCAAGTACCTCCTCTGCTACACTCTACGCTTATCCCTAAACATCCCTCCTACTCTGTAGCCCTCTACGTGAGCGCCAAAGCAAAACAAGTGATGATCCCTGATGTTATCACTGCTCCGCAAAAGATGCTATCTCTCCCCCTCTCTCTCTCTATCACCAGTACGTGTATGTAGAATTTCCCCATGTATGTATGTATGTTAGGACTATTATGTTAGTTTGCATACCCTTAGCCCTATTAGCGTTAAATGGTGATCCTTAATATTATTAGCATTGCTCCACGCAAGATGCCTCTCTCTCTCTCTCTCTCTCTCTCTCTCTCTCTCTCTCACACCAGTACTTCCCCATGGAAGCTAGCGCGGGGTTTCCGTGGTGAGCTCTGGCACTAATGGGGGAGAGAGAGGACGGGAACTCTGGTGCTGATCAGATCTCCCTGTTTTAATTCCTAAGCAAACTCTAATTGAGAGCATGTTGAGCAGTGTGGTTATTTATTTGAAATTCCGACAGGAAATCCCGGTATGTTGCCGTGTTTATTTTGCGTTGCCCTCTTTTTGCCGGGGACGTCGTTTTACGAGTGGCTGTGCCGTGAAGTAGTTTATTTTGCCATTTTCGCAGGAAACTTGAGGCTACTGCTTTGGTTACTACCACCGGCTGCTTCCAGTCACTTTTCAAAATATTGCTTCTGTCCGCATGGCTTCTCCAAACATTAATTAACGCACATCATTTAATTACAAAAATTGAGCACGATGGGAGACTGAACTTTAGCCTTAGATCAACAGACAGTCCGCTCACGCAGTCTTAATGGTGTTTATACCAAACCTTCCCTATTTAACAGACACCCACAACTAGAAACCAACGGGTTGGACAGTAGCGAGAACCAGGACCTGTGACGAATTCAGTTTAGAAATTCTACGACAGACGACTTTTGAAATCTATAACATTGGATGGAGATAATTTGCAAATAAAAGTATCTTCTTATGAAAAAATTCTACGTTTTCAATTAACTCACAAGATTTAACCATTTCGCATCGGTATGCACATTTTTCGTGTTATGTTATTCATAACGGTGGTGAGTATACCGTGTATGATATTAGGCCTCTTTATTCTGTGCCCAGGGTTTACTGTCCACTTAGAAGCAGAGATATACATAGCGATATGTTATGATTATTTATGAAATCTAATTTGCCTGTTCACTCAACCAATGATGAATTGCATCTCTACATATTTCTGAATTATTCACCATAATTTTCACCATTTACCTCCATAATGTATCACCTAAGAAACTAAATGAAATCTTTAAAAATACTAAAACCAGAGGAAACGGATTGAAGAATAACTGACCAATGAATATAATGTTTGTGGTTGAACCAAAGCTGTTTAAATTCTGCTGCCAAACTCAACACCGTCGAGTAACGGCATTGCCATTTTAAGCTGGATAACTATGTCTCCTCCCCGACCTCTCGACGCACGTGCTCAAATAGAGTTACTCAGGGCGAGCCACCAAAACGACAACTTTGCTTATTCACTTGCTCGGCCCAGGGTATTCTTTTCGTCGGGCCAGCTCGATTTTCGCCTTCCGAGCGCCCTTAAAGCAACACATATGTTGGCCACATTTCCCCGAACTATGCGCCGCTTATTTGTACTAGTGGTCCACTTGTTTATTTTCCGTTTTCCTTCTAAACAATTTAGAGCAATATTTTACATTTATGATAGACCAGGGCCTGTAAACGTATGTCAACACTATTAAACAAACAGCTTGTATCCTTGCGCTGTTTGGTCCGTGCAGATTTTACGGCTATTAGCATTGGCCGAAAGTTTAGTACTGTTTGATAATGGCGGCATAGAATAAAGACACGATTAAGATTACAGAGCCCGATGAGGATATTAGTTAAAGCTCTCCCTCACCCCATAAGCAGCCGTGGGTTGACGGGCAGGCCAGCCCGACATGCGCCTTACTCAAACTTGGTTGGATTACGCGGCCTGTGTTTGTTAAAGTAAAGTCAGCTAATTATACGAGGGGGCGGAGCCTATGCGCATTGACGGATTTGATATGGTAATCAATCGCGAGAGTGACACCTCACTTGCCCCGTACCACGTGACAAGCCGTCATTCTTAAACCGCCGGGGAAACCTCTCCACACACAGTTGTTTGAGTGCACGCCAACACAGCCAGTCACTTGTGTGGTGTCCTCACGTTAATATTAGCAGGATTTCGACCTAAGTGACCGTTGTCGTAACTTGTCAAGGATTTGTACGGACATTTCTCAGCAGTGCAATCGAGCTAGTTCTAGTATCTCGGGCTGTCTGCAATGCGATGTGATATCGAGACTAGCTTCTCCCCACACGAGTGTTCCACAGCCAGCGAGCCGGACTGTCTAAGCCATCTCGCTCAAAAACACACCCTGGAGTTCTCGCCGTCACCAGCCTCGAGCAGCACCCCTCAACAGCAGCAGCAGCCGCTAGCCACCATGACCCGGGCCTGCAGTCCACCCGCCCCGCACCCCACGGGCCTCGAAGACCCTCACAATGACAGGTGTGAGGCCGCGGAGAGACAGGAATGTGAAAGTGACATTAACGTCCACGATTTCCACGACGAGGACAAGACTGTGGAGTGTGTGGACTCGCCGCACTCGCAGCACAGCCACGATCTGGACCTGGACAGTGGCGAGATCAAGTCTCTCTCAGACTCGGACGGAGAGACGACTGACGAGAAAAAGAGCACGAGTAAGTCCAACATGGTTAAGCCTCCCTATTCCTACATAGCTCTTATCACAATGGCTGTACTACAGTCGCCGCAGAAAAGACTGACACTCAGTGGTATTTGCGAGTTCATCATGAACCGATTCCCGTACTTCAGGGAGAAGTTTCCAGCCTGGCAGAACAGTATTCGCCATAATCTCTCGCTCAATGACTGTTTCGTCAAGATTCCCCGAGAGCCGGGAAACCCTGGCAAGGGAAACTACTGGACCCTTGACCCAGCCAGCGAGGATATGTTCGATAATGGAAGCTTTCTACGAAGGAGGAAGCGTTTCAAGAGACCCTCCACTGACATGTTGGGGCAGCCGACCGCCTTCATGACAACAGACCCGTACCATCTTCCGCCGTCTATGCATCATCACCACCACCCTCACCACCCACAGATCAACCCTTATGCCTACATGTCGCCCCTGCCACCCCCGGTACACCTTCTACCCCCAGGAGATCTGGCACGGACAGCCTTCCACCCTATGAGTCTCAATCTACCGGGTGCTCTACCAGCGATTCCTGTGAGTTCGGCACCAAGTGCCACCCTGGCCGCTTTGGCTGCGAACAGTGTCGGCAGCGGAGGCCTTCCTCCTGGGCCTCTGGGCGCCACCACGTCTAGTGTGTCACCGCCATCTTCGTCATCCACATCATCACACAGAACGGGCTTCTCCATAGAGAACATCATTGGTACCTCGTCATCATCATCGTCAACAACCTCACCATCTAGTGAAAGCAAGCCCAGCTCTGTGGTGAGCTCGAGTATTAACGTCAGTGGTATGAACACAGCCACCACCCTCTCATACGGTACCCTGGCGGCACCCTCTACATTCCGTACCCCCGCGGGTTTACCAAGTATGCACCACTTTCAGGGTAGCTTCTCGGCCGCCCTACCGTCTTCCTTCGCCGCCCTGCGCCCGGGTTCCTCCATGGACCCGCGGTTACCACCAGGCCTGCCCACCAGCGCCTTTGCGTCACCCCTCTCCGTACCCATGCGGACTATGTCAGCGCTGGACCTAGAAAAATATAGACAATATGTACATTCATACGGTGTTCCCGCATGGCCGAGATGAGACCACCAAAAAGACTATAGAAACTGTACAAAGTGGAAGCCGTGTATAAATTAATTTTCATTTCTTAGTCTTCTGTGACTCTTGGTTCTAGCAACCTAAACTCTACCTGTGGACTATATGGAAGCATCCTCATGACAGTTATCATCTATCTATATATAAATGTAAATAGTGTACAAATTCTATCTATGGAGAGAGAAAGTATTGGGCCGAAGACCCAGCGAGATGAACTATTCTTCAGTAACTCTATTATTATATTATATTGACGTTAAGGTGGAAAGTGCATTTGTATTGGAGTTAAAAAGTGACCAAAGATTTTCCTAGTGTTAAGGAGTTGCTGAGTTTGAGCACAGTCTTGCCAAGGTGTTAGCTGCCACAACAGGGTATAGTATAGTCCTTTTGTTGCTACTTCAGACCTGGACTGCCAAACGCTAAACTTATTTATTATAAAAAGCAGTCCGTCTGAAATAAATCCTTCTTAACCTAAATACATCAACATCTACCTGATAAATACCCGAGTGATATTTTATGTGCGCATTATTCCACGTGTGTTACAACTAATTATGTAATAACTACCGATAATGTAATACTCAACTGATAATGTAATAACATTTACTGATAATGTAATACTTAACTGATAACGTAATAAACTTTACCGATAATGTAATAAACTTGGCCAACTGATAACGTAATAAGGCATGAACGTATAATGTAATAACATGACTTAACTGATAATGTAATACACTCTTACTGATAATGTAATAACTTTTCCAAACCTTTTCAAAGTTTCACACAAATTCATTTTAGAGTAGTTTGAAACATTCATGCATCTAACATATCAAGTTCTGCACTTAGAAAAATAAATAGGGGTGGGGTTCTGATGTCGGGAGAGGGGCGGGGATGGGTTGGTGTTGACTAGGCAGGGGTGCCAGATATTTTGATTGAATATCTTTTTTATGTGTTTTAATGTGTATCCTTTTGTGTTATGCCTGCATATCAACACATTTCAAGTGTACAAAAAACTTTCTGAATGAGATTTTTGGCCAATTTATTACTTGTTGCAATGTATGGCAGTTTCATTTAAGGGGAGAGGAAATTCAAATTAAAGAAATTGAAAGTTTCATTTGCTAGAATATTCACTTTTGCGAATTGGAAATTTTTGTAATACTTAACAGTACAATAAACCCTTTGCTGATAATGTAATAATTCAACTGATAGTGTAATAATACTCTGAATGATTATGTAATGAATCAACTAATAATGTAATACCTCCACTTATGATGTAATAAACTCTGACTGATAATGTAACATCTCAACCGATAACGTAATAAATCTGACTGATAATGTTATATCTCAACCGATAATGTAATAAACCTGGAACACCTCAACCAATAACGTAATAAACTCTGACTGACAACCGATAACCTAATAAATCTGAGAACTCTGACTGATTATGTTATATCTGAACCGATAATGTAATAAATCTGAGAACTCTGACTGATAATGTTATCTCAACCGATAACGTAATAAATCTGACTGATATTGTAATAACTCAACCAATAATGCAATAAACCTCTGACTGATAGTGGAATACCTCAACCAATAATGTAATAAACCTCTAACTGATTGTGGAGTACCTCAACCAATAACGTAATAAACTCTGACTGAGAATGTCATATCTCAACCGATAATGTAATAAACCTGGAACACCTCAACCAATAACGTAATAAACTCTGACTGACAACCGATAACGTAATAAATCTGAGAACTCTGACTGATAATGTTATATCTGAACCGATAATGTAATAAATCTGAGAACTCTGACTGATAATGTTATCTCACCCGATAACGTAATAAATCTGAGAAATCTGACTGATATTGTAATAACTCAACCAATAGTGTAATAAACCTCTGACTGATAGTGGAATACCTCAACCAATAATGTAATAAACCTCTTAACTGATTGTGGAGTACCTCAACCAATAACGTAATAAACTCTGACTGAGAATGTCATATCTCAACCGATAATGTAATAAACCTGGAACACCTCAACCAATAACGTAATAAACTCTGACTGACAACCGATAACGTAATAAATCTGAGAACTCTGACTGATAATGTTATATCTGAACCGATAATGTAATAAATCTGAGAACTCTGACTGATAATGTTATCTCAACCGATAATGTAATAAATCTGAGAAATCTGACTGATATTGAAATAACTCAACCAATAATGTAATAAACCTCTGACTGATAGAGGAATATCTCAACCAATAATGTAATAAACCTCTAACCGATTGTGGAGTACCTCAAACAATAACGTAATAAACTCTGACTGATAATGTTACATCTCAACCGATAACGTAATAAATCTGAGAACTCTGACTCAACTGATAATGTAATAAACCTGAGAACTCTAACTCAACCAATAATGTATTAAATCTGTATAATTATATAACTCAACCAATAACGTAATAAATCCGTATAATGTTATAACTCAACTGATAACGAATAAACCTGAGAACTCTGACTCAACCGATAACATTATAAACCTGAGAACTCTAACTCAACCAATAACGAAATAAACCTGAGAACTCTGACTCAACCGATAACGTAATAAACCTGAGAACTCTAACTCAACCAATAACGTAATAAACCTGAGAACTCTAACTCAACCAATAACGTAATAAATCTGTATAATGTTATAACTCAACCAATAACGTAATAAACCTGAGAACTCTGACTCAACCGATAACGTAATAAAACTGAGAACTCTAACTCAACCAATAACGTAATAAACCTAAGAACTCTGACTCAACCGATAACGTAATAAAACTGAGAACTCTAACTCAACCAATAACGCAATAAATCTGTATAATGTTATAACTCAACCAATAACGTAATACATCTGTATAATGTTATAACTCAACCGATAACGTAATAAACCTGAGAACTCCGACTCAACCGATAACGTAATAAACCTGAGACCTCTAACTCAACCAATAACGTAATAAACCTGAGAACTCTGACTCAACCGATAACGTAATAAACCTGAGAACTCTAACTCAACCAATAACTTAATAGACCTAAGAACTCTGACTCAACCGATAACGTAATAAACTTTAGAACTCTGACTCAACCGATAACGTAATAAACCTGAGAACTCTAACTCAACCAATAACGTAATAAATCTGTATAATGTTATAACTCGACCAATAACGTAAATTAACTCTGTATAATGTTATATCTCAACCGATAACGTAATAAACCTGAGAACTCTGACTCAACCGATAACGTAATAAACCTGAGAACTCTAACTCAACCAATAACGTAAAAATCTGTATAATGTTGTAACTCAACCAATAACGTAATAAATCTGTATAATGTTATAACTCAACCGATAACGTAATAAACCTGGGAACTCTAACTCAACCAATAACGTAATAAATCTGTATAATGTTATAACTCAACCAATAACGTAATGAATCTGTATAATGTTATAACTCAACCGATAACGAATAAACCTGAGAACTCTGACTCAACCGATAACATTATAAACCTGAGAACTCTAACTCAACCAATAACGAAAATAAACCTGAGAACTCTGACTCAACCGATAACGTAATAAAGCAGAGAACTCTAACTCAACCAATAACGTAATAAAGCTGAGAACTCTAACTCAACCAATAACGTAATAAATCTGTATAATGTTATAACTCAACCGATAACGTAATAAACCTGAGAACTCTGACTCAACCGATAACGTAATAAAACTGAGAACTCTAACTCAACCAATAACGTAATAAATCTGTATAATGTTATAACTCAACCAATAACGTAATAAATCTGTATAATGTTATAACTCAACCGATAACGTAATAAACCTGAGAACTCCAACTCAACCGATAACGTAATAAACCTGAGAACTCTAACTCAACCAATAACGTAATAAATCTGTATAATGTTATAACTCGACCAATAACGTAAATTAACTCTGTATAATGTTATATCTCAACCGATAACGTAATAAACCTGAGAACTCTGACTCAACCGATAACGTAATAAACCTGAGAACTCTAACTCAACCAATAACGTAATAAATCTGTATAATGTTGTAACTCAACCAATAACGTAATAAATCTGTATAATGTTATAACTCAACCGATAACGTAATAAACCTGGGAACTCTAACTCAACCAATAACGTAATAAATCTGTATAATGTTATAACTCAACCAATAACGTAATAAATCTGTATAATGTTATAACTCAACCGATAACGAATAAACCTGAGAACTCTGACTCAACCGATAACATTATAAACCTGAGAACTCTAACTCAACCAATAACGAAAATAAACCTGAGAACTCTGACTCAACCGATAACGTAATAAAGCAGAGAACTCTAACTCAACCAATAACGTAATAAAGCTGAGAACTCTAACTCAACCAATAACGTAATAAATCTGTATAATGTTATAACTCAACCGATAACGTAATAAACCTGAGAACTCTGACTCAACCGATAACGTAATAAAACTGAGAACTCTAACTCAACCAATAACGTAATAAATCTGTATAATGTTATAACTCAACCAATAACGTAATAAATCTGTATAATGTTATAACTCAACCGATAACGTAATAAACCTGAGAACTCCAACTCAACCGATAACGTAATAAACCTGAGAACTCTAACTCAACCAATAACGTAATAAATCTGTATAATGTTATAACTCAACCAATAACGTAATAAATCTGTATACATTATCATTCAGATTTATTACATTATAGGTTGAGATATTACATTATCAGTCAGAGTTTATTACATTATCAGTCAGGTTTATTACATTATCGGTTGAGATGTAACATTATCGGTCAGGTTTATTACGTTATCGGTTGAGATATAACATTATTCAGGTTAATTACTTTATCGGTTGAGATATAACATTATCAGGTAGAGTCCTCAGATTTATCACATTATCGGTCGAGACAGAGTTCTCAGGTTTCTAACATTATCGTTTGAGTCAGAATTCTCAGGTTCATTACGTTATCGGTTGAGATATAAAATTATTCAGGTTTATTACGTTATCGGTTGAGTTATAACATTATACAGATTTATTACGTTATTGGTTGAGTTAGAGTTCCCAGGTTCATTTGTATTGGTTGGGTTATAACATAATACAGATTTATTACGTTATTGGTTGAGTTAGAGTTCTCAGGTTTATTATGTTATCGGTTGAGATATAACATTATACAGATTTATTACGTTATTGGTTGAGTTATAACATTATACAGATTTATTACGTTATTGGTTGAGTAAGAGTTCTCAGGTTTATTACGTTATCGGTTGAGTCAGAGTTCTCAGGTTTATTACGTAATCGGTTGAGTCAGAGTTCTTAGGTTTATTACGTTATTGGTTTAGTTAGAGTTCTCAGGTTTATTACGTTATCGGTTGAGTCAGAGTTCTCAGGTTTATTACGTTATTGGTTGAGTTAGAGTTCTCAGGTTTATTACGTTATCGGTTGAGTCGGAGTTCTCAGGTTTATTACGTTATCGGTTGAGTTATAACATTATGCAGATTTATTACGTTATTGGTTGAGTTATAACATTATACAGATTTATTACGTTATTGGTTGAGTTAGAGTTCTCAGTTTTATTACGTTATCGGTTGAGTCAGAGTTCTCAGGTTTATTACGTTATCGGTTGAGTCAGAGTTCTCAGGTTTATTTCGTTATTGGTTGAGTTAGAGTTCTCAGGTTTATAATGTTATCGGTTGAGTCAGAGTTCTCAGGTTTATTCGTTATCGGTTGAGTTATAACATTATACAGATTTATTACGTTATTGGTTGAGTTATAACATTATACAGATTTATTACGTTATTGGTTGAGTTAGAGTTCTCAGTTTTATTAAGTTATCGGTTGAGTCAGAGTTCTCAGGTTTATTACGTTATCGGTTGAGTCAGAGTTCTCAGGTTTATTACGTTATTGGTTGAGTTAGAGTTCTCAGGTTTATTACGTTATTGGTTGAGTCAGAGTTCTCAGGTTTATTTCGTTATTGGTTGAGTTAGAGTTCTCAGGTTTATAATGTTATCGGTTGAGTCAGAGTTCTCAGGTTTATTCGTTATCGGTTGAGTTATAACATTATACAGATTTATTACGTTATTGGTTGAGTTATATAATTATACAGATTTAATACATTATTGGTTGAGTTAGAGTTCTCAGGTTTATTACATTATCGGTTGAGTCAGAGTTCTCAGATTTATTACGTTATCGGTTGAGATGTAACATTATCAGTCAGAGTTTATTACGTTATTGGTTGAGGTACTCCACAATCGGTTAGAGGTTTATTATATTATTGGTTGAGTTATTTCAATATCAGTCAGATTTCTCAGATTTATTACGTTATCTGTTGAGATAACATTATCACTCAGTTCTCAGATTTATTACATTATCGGTTGAGATAACTTTATCAGTCAGAGTTCTCAGATTTATTACGTTATCGGTTGTCAGTCAGAGTTTATTACGTTATTGGTTGAGGTGTTCCAGGTTTATTACATTATCGGTTGAGATATGACATTCTCAGTCAGAGTTTATTACGTTATTGGTTGAGGTATTCCACTATCAGTCAGAGGTTTATTACATTATTGGTTGAGTTATTACAATATCAGTCAGATTTCTCAGATTTATTACATTATCGGTTGAGATAACATTATCAGTCAGAGTTCTCAGATTTATTACGTTATCGGTTGTCAGTCAGAGTTTATTACGTTTTTGGTTGAGGTGTTCCAGGTTTATTACATTATCGGTTGAAATATGACATTCTCAGTCAGAGTTTATTACGTTATTGGTTGAGGTACTCCACAATCAGTTAGAGGTTTATTACATTATTGGTTGAGGTATTCCACTATCAGTCAGAGGTTTATTGCATTATTGGTTGAGTTATTACAATATCAGTCAGATTTATTACGTTATCGGTTGAGATAACATTATCAGTCAGAGTTCTCAGATTTATTACATTATCGGTTCAGATATAACATAATCAGTCAGAGTTCTCAGATTTATTACGTTATCGGTTGTCAGTCAGAGTTTATTACGTTATTGGTTGAGGTGTTCCAGGTTTATTACATTATCGGTTGAGATATAACATTATCAGTCAGGTTTATTACGTTATCGGTTGAGATGTTACATTATCAGTCAGAGTTTATTACATCATAAGTGGAGGTATTACATTATTAGTTGATTCATTACATAATCATTCAGAGTATTATTACACTACCAGTTGAATTATTACATTATCAGCAAAGGGTTTATTGTACTGATAAGTATTACAAAATTTTCCAATTCGCAAAAGTGAATATTCTAGCAAATGAAACTTTCAATTTCTTTAATTTGAATTTCCTCTCCCCTTAAATGAAACTGCCATACATTGCAACAAGTAATATATTGGCCAAAAATCTCATTCAGAAAGTTTTTTGTACACTTGAAATGTGTTGATATGCAGGCATAACACAAAAGGATACACATTAAAACACATAAAAAAGATATTCAATCAAAATATCTGGCACCCCTGCCTAGTCAACACCAACCCATCCCCGCCCCTCTCCCGACATCAGAACCCCACCCCTATTTATTTTTCTAAGTGCAGAACTTGATATATTAGATGCATGAATGTTTCAAACTACTCTAAAATGAATTTGTGTGAAACTTTGAAAAGGTTTGGAAAAGTTATTACATTATCAGTAAGAGTGTATTACATTATCAGTTAAGTCATGTTATTACATTATACGTTCATGCCTTATTACGTTATCAGTTGGCCAAGTTTATTACATTATCGGTAAAGTTTATTACGTTATCAGTTAAGTATTACATTATCAGTAAATGTTATTACATTATCAGTTGAGTATTACATTATCGGTAGTTTATTACATTATTAGTTGTAACACACGTGTGTTAACATGTGTTCTCTTTAATTTATGAACTTACAAGCATTTTCTCAGTTATTGAAATTTCTACACTTGGAATTTGTACCATAGACCCAAGTATAATTATTTGGCACTATTTGCCATTTATATTGAATAGATTACCGTTGATAAAGGGATTTCTATTTCGACTTCTAATTCGAATGATTTATAAATTGAATAATTTTGCTTGTGAACTTGCAATTTTAAAATTTCCTACTACAAAGCGCCATACCAATAACTCTCCTGGTCTTTTTGGCCGTTTGTTAATGGATGTGTTGATGCATTTGGGTGGACAGGATAAGCCACAACATGTACTATCTATTATCCGCAGAATTTATGTAATAATTATAGTCTGTAAAAGTCATCATGATGGTGTGTTTAATGACTTGCAGATCTGACACCCCTGCTGGCCCGTTAGTTTCTGACACCCAGTGTTAGAGCTAGAACATGTGGCCAATTAACAAGACCACGATAATTTCCAGCTCCTAAAATCCCAGCGAGCCAGCAGCTCAGCTTCAACTGATACCAAAACCAGTTGATTTAATCTAAATGGTTGGTAAAGTGATATGTGATTGCCCAGTTGATGCAGTCAATCGTGAATCATATGGGTATTATGAGGTGTCTCTATCATGTGCTAAATTAATAATTACTCGTTCAGTATTGTCAAATGTCTCGTGTAACTAGATATTAAACTGTTAGTTAACAGTAAATCGGTGTTTAAAATACTGATGTCTATTCATATCTCGATGTGCAATCTACAGTGGCGTGTATGTGAACTATTCGTGTCTATTTCCATAGTTGCAATTTTAATTTCAAATGTACTACATTCTTACGAGGTATCAACATTTTTAAACGTTTGAATTTTGTGGTATTTAATTTCACTTGAAATTCTCAGGTTCACGACAGAACGAATAAGTCTTATTTTTGCTTTTAAATTACAAATATACTTGAACGAAGTCGAAAAGATATCGTGGTTTGCCAAGTTGTTTTGGTACGAATTTGCGTCATTATTTTCTGGTCACTTTGAATATGTGAAGGAAATATATTTTGATTTATTTGAAAAAAAATATCTATCTTGTGTTTTGCCTTCCACCATTTCCCCCTACATCAGAGAATACTACGTATGTTTAATTTCTAGCCTTAAGTATTATTATAAGTGATTTTAGGCGGCGAATCTTACGCCTAACTGGACCATCAAACGTGGACAAATTTGTAAACGGATTAGGGCAGCGTTTTATTGCTTACAAAACCCACAGTGTAAAGAGACGGCTTCGGGGAACAAGACTTAAGCAGGTATGTGGTGAGCTCCCTTACATTGACGCCGCTAAGTCTAGCC
Organism: Maea johnstoni; assembly: GCA_963942565.1. Taxonomy (NCBI): domain Eukaryota; kingdom Metazoa; phylum Annelida; class Polychaeta; order Spionida; family Magelonidae; genus Maea; species Maea johnstoni. Next base: position 76,039,909 of record OZ012684.1, on the reverse strand, counting down.
CGGGGAGAGCTTTAGCTGCGTAAATTAGAAACCGTCGGCTTAACGTGATATCCAAATATACGGCCTAAATAGCGGCCTCCCCGTCACAAAGCGAGAAAACAATCCAGTTGGTGAAAAGTCGTAACCAGCCGTGGAACTTTAAAAAAACAGTAGTATGACACCATCGGCTGAGGGGGATTCGCTGCAACACAACTAAGCTTAGAGTTCATTTTAACTTGTAAAATGACCCATTTTCTTCTCGAGTGCGCTTTTGGTGGTACAACTATGATATAAACCTAATTCTTCAAGCAGAGATACTCGAACACGATTTAGTATAAGGCCTTGTTCCTCCCAACAGGAATAACGGCTTTTCTACAAACCTTACTCAAAATATTTCTTTATTTTCGCAATTTGTCCACAAACATCAGGCCATCATTACGCGACACACGTAAATGCTTAAGATCAGCATCTTATTGTAAGAGAGCTCATACAAATATGTTTATAGTTATTCAACTGCCCTACTAATTTGAGGATTATTCAACTACCCTAGTAATAGAACAAATTAGATATCCAACTTTCTTGGTCATCTGAGTGTTGCCTTGTCGAATAAATCGATCCAATAACCTACACGTTCGCAACATCACATACCAAATATTAATAATAATGCTAATTATTAACCTAAATATTATTATGCTGCACTATTCACGTTTATATAGTGCTATTATTAAGGATATAGGTTACTCTTCGAGCAGCTGGCATGAGTCGAACAAAGCCGTTCAAAACCAACACCTATGTTCACACTATTGCAGGAGTAGCAGTAGTACAGACCAGACCATTTACACGATGCAGAACCACTTAAACCACACACTCCCAAGATAAGGCCTATTTAGTGTAATGTAACTATTCTCTACTTACGATAACCTCTTCTTTGATGTACTCACGATATCACCATCTTAATTCATTCTGGAATTAAACTAGTAATTAGTTACTGAATTACCCTAAATCCATTAGATAATTCCGCTATACATATACACACAGAACGTACTAAATATTGATAACAGGTCTGATGCTAAAACCTTGAAGATTTCATGATCATTTCAAATCTTTATCTCTGTCATCTGCATCTGAAACCTATCTCAGCACCTCGCTGAACACACGCAACCTGTCAAATCCTTATAACAAGATAAACATTAATCGGTTTTCCTGAACTTAAAGTGGCCACGTTATTGAATTGGCCCAATGTGCACTGATACGAGAGAATGGCTTCATTCAAAACCAGCCCTTTTACAAAAATACAAAAATTCCAGATGACGGTTAATTGTTGATATGTGAAAATCCACCTTTATAGAATAACACATGCTTGAAATAAGGTGCTTCTTTACCTCTCACTGAATACTATGTAAACTGCATGAATGGCATTATAAAATTAAGGAAGGGCCCGAGCACTGTGAGATTGTTTGCACTGAAGAGAGTGCCATGCTTGGGTTGTCCATTTCACCCGAAATCCGCCTGACAATACAGTGAGCGTGTCGGAGGAATTTATTATTGATAGTGCATTATTTTGCTCTGGTACAATATGGTTAATTGAGGCTTTGTGCAGCATCAGTCGTTTAATTATATCGATGACTTCCACTGAACTATTAATGAGCAGACTATCAATACACACAGAAACGGGCTAATAGCTTAAATTTTAATTGATCTTAATAGCTAGCTCTCAAGTGAACACAGTAATTGGTTGGTTAGTTAAATGCCAGATCTGCTAAGTTGAATTATATATGGCGAACAATTAGATCATTGTAGTTTCTTTAATTCTTACAGTCGTTAACGATGCATTCGATTACTTCCGGTTGTTCTTACAGGGCTCACAATATTCAAATATTTTGGAAAAATGATGAATATCAGAGACTGAAAATGCCACGTGTATTTCAAGATTAGTTATTATATGATAGGATATTTTGGAAAAATGAATATTAGATACATTGAAAATACCACGTGCATTTTAAGATTATTTATTATATGATAGGATATCTATCAATTATTGTTAGCATGTTCATCACTTCTCTCTTGGTGTCGTGAGTGAAGGCGTTATCTTTCCACCAATCTATTTGATGATAATGTTTATGTGGTCTTAACACAGGATTATCTTGTCAAACGACGGGCGAGACAGCGAGTGTACACTAACACACGGGGTTTGGGGAGGGGGTAGGGAGGGGGTTATGATGAGATCAGCAGAGGGGGAGCCAGATAAGAGGGGGCATGATACAGCAATGGGATCCTGAGAGCTAAGGAGTCCCCCTCTTGCGCTTTGATTAGAATTGCAAATTTGTGCAGAGAGCGTTGCGGAGGAGCATGTGTTGAAGCGATCAGCGGCTCGGCATTATGGGAGCAAACTGCGGGGATCTTAGGAAGATGGCCTGAGAAACAGCTGCAGTCTCCTTCTCCCCCTACTTATTCCCCCATCCATTCTGTAAACCCCCCCTTAATATCCCCCTTCCCAACAACTAGCCCACTGACAGCAGTAACGGTTTAAATACTGGGGTTAAGTCACCATCATAGGGGCTGTGAAAATTAACCACGACCTATGTCCCCTTCTCCCGATACTTATTCGGCCATCAATCCCCCCACCATCCCCCTCTCCAACGACTAGCCCAACGACAGCAGTGACGGTTACTGGGGTTAGGTCACCATCGTGGGGGCTGTGAAAATTGTCCACGACCTAGGTCTCCTTCTCCCCCTACTTATTCCCTCATCCATTCTGTCCCCTCCCCCTAATATCCCCCTTCCCAACGCTAGAAGTGACGGTTACTGGGGTTAAGTCACCATCACAGGGGCTGGAATAATTAACCACGACCTAGACCACCGAGTCGGATGTTTCACAAGAAGTGTTTTCAGTTGTTGCGGCGGGTGGGACAAGATCTGCAATTTTCCTCGGCGCTGTCTCACATTAGCTTTATTGCCAAGAGGTGGGATGAACATTCAGAGACAGACTGGTTCCCATGATCTGCAGACGGAAAAGGCGGTCTGTTACGGGCCGTTGTTGTTGCAGACGACGATTAGCCAAGGCATGAACTGAGAACGTAAAGAAAACACGCTACCTTCATGTTTTCTAAACAGCCCCACAAAGAAAATTTATTTAGATTGCTTGTCGTTGCGGACGTGTTGCAAGTGTAAAATGAGAGAGATTAGTGCGTAAACGAGTCCCGTTGGCAGAGCGAAAATCAAGTCGTAGAATTGAGTGCTGTAGCGAGTTGATTGCCCGGCCTCCCGAGAGGTAGGTGTTGACGACGCTCAGAAGATTTCATCAGGCTCGCTCTCGGCGCCCGCACACTTTATTAAGGTAGTTAGCCAGTTAATGGCCGACGACTTAACTCCTCCACTCGCTTCATTCACTCAATCACTTAGCTCCTCTTCTAAGTCCTTTCCCCATTCTCGTTAATTTTCCTGATCTTCCTCCTTTACTCCCCTAGACGGTGTAGAGAATTTATCTGCCGTTTCTTGATTTTTCTCTTAAATAAGTAGATATTTATTGACCAGCGTGATATTCCAGTGACACACACAGTTATATATATATATATATATATATATATATATATATATATATATATATATATATATATATATATATATATATATATATATATATATATATATATATATATATATATATATATATATATACATATGAATATCAGTTTAGCGTAATAATAGATATCTCTTTGTACCAGAATTGAGATATGGGGTTATATTGAAAATTGATCTAAACTGTGAACTTATTTTCTCGAAAGGAAATTTTATGGAACAAAATTCAGTACCCACTACATTGTAGTAAGTTTCTCGATATTTCTTGAGGATAAAGTTTGTTTATGGTTTTTGAGTGAGGGGTAAACTCGTTCCTTACTCCTCTCTCTCTCTTACACCCAGACGCGCCGCTCATTATGACCCCGATAAGTAGCATGGGACTTTCTCACCAGGCAACTGTTGTTATGGTTAAGTTACGACACTAATTGAAAACAGTCCATTAATTGATAGTTGAGAAATTGAATGTGCGAATACATTCAACGATAATTCTTCCTTTTTGCAGCTGCTCGCTAGTCACACACACCTTGCACTTAATGGATTCTGCGTGCTATCTCTGTAAATGAAATGGACCAAATACCAACCGTTGCTATTAGCCGGAGAATCAGAATCACTCTAATTCTGAGGCTAAACAAAACACGTGTAGATTGTCGTCGCTCGGCCTCTGTATGTGAGCATATATCTTACGTCACACATATCGCACATGTGGGAAGTCCATCAAGTGGTGTCGAGTCTTTTCCGTACAACTTATTGTATCGTATATTACAATCTTATTATCAGTGGACAGCTATGAAATCACGTTTAAAATGAATATCCTTGTTAAATTTTAGAGAAGGGAATACTTGGAATAGAACGGTGCAATATTTCTTAAGACATTAAAGAAAAAACTAACCGTTTCAATTTATAGTGAATTAAGATATTACACCAGAGAATTCGAGGCTAAAACGTAAATGATTTTCAACTTTTAAAATCATCAATGTGTTCATTTTCACTCACTATCCTGGTACGTCTTTATCCGTATTATTGCCGGGGTACGGACAGTTGCCCACCAGACAGTTGCCCACCGGACAGTTGCCCACTGGACAGTTGCCCACCAAGCAAATGAAAAGTAGGACATTTGCCCACCAAAATTGTTATAAATACATAAAGTTATAGGAATAATATATAAATAATACAACTTAGTTTACATTCTTACAAGCATAACGTGCCTAAAACAGATTTTATTACAAACAAAGGCTTTATTACAAACAAGCAGAACTTATTGCATATAAAGGCAACTTTAAACTGTCTTTTAGTACAAACAAAGGCTTGATTACAAACAAGCAGAAGTTATCACATTATTACAAACAAAAGCTTTATTACAAACAAGCAGAACATATAAACGCAACTTTTATCAATTACCAGCAAGAAGCCATGTACTGACCCATGTAAACTATCAAAACATTATATACAAATATTTAGGAAAAATATCAAAAATATTTATCTATAAATATTTTGGTGGGCAAATGTCCTACTTTTCATTTGCTTGGTGGGCAACTGTCCGGTGGGCAACTGTCCGGTGGGCAACTGTCCAGTGGGCAACTGTCCGGTGGGCAACTGTCCTACACTCATTATTGCCATATACATATTCTTCCAGTCTGACAAATATATGTGTATCATGCAGTATTAGTGCATGCGCTCGAACAGGAATTCAAGCATTCAATGTGAGAATTAGGATGAAGAATAGAATCATCCCACTCCGAGTCGGTGAGAACAGAGGACAAATGATGCCTTCATGGAGAGCGCTTACTCGTGGGGACATCTGGCGGCAAGATATGGAAACGTGTGGAGGCTTTTCCTCGAAAAAGCTGAGACCAATTTCCCTCTCCAGAACTAGAAAGCTGGTTGGTGCTTCGATTAAAATTGTGATCTATTTGAGACAATATATCAATAGTACAAATAATGCATGATACAAAATGCATTTATACAAATTACATTCGCGAAAGATTAATACAAAACAGACACGGTATCTGATTAGTAATCTGGATTACTAAAGTTTACTGTTACAAATAGTCATCTCTTGACTCGTAGCAGCAACTATCGACAAAAAAAATACCGCAACATAGTTTAAGACCACATATTTAAACAGTGTGGAGGCAAAACAATATACCCCAATAACAAATCCTAACTACGAAGAATAATTACACTACAACAAACAAGGTCACATCCGTCTTCGGATAATAATTTACCCGAGTGCTTAGGGATAATTTACCAGATTGATTTGCGAAAGAAAGGAAATGGAACTCGGATATATATATATATATATATATATATATATATATATATATATATATATATATATATATATATATATATATATATATATATATATATATATATATAAATATATATATATATACATATATATATATACATACATATTTATATATATATATATGCATATATATATATATATATATATATATATATATATGTATATATGTATATATATATATATATATATATATATATATATATATATTTATGTATACTATTCACACACTGAAAAGTAAAACTATTGCTTTCTTGTGGATACCAGCAATTTTTAAAACACGCCTGTCTTAGATGCAAGATACAGATTTTAAGAGAGTGCGGGCAGGTAGGTAGAACAAAAAGGCTTTAGTACATTCGAGTGTTGCTGTTCGCTTCCATCCTTCCTCCACCCCTAGCAGAGGGATAAGGAGCTGTGTGCTGCCTAGTAGTGAGTGTGTAGTGGAGTACGTGTGGGGTCCCTAGAACACATGCTAGCACGCTAGGTGAGTTGATATCACAGTCAATGTCGCTGATGAATAGCTCAGTGGCGAGTATTGGTCTTTCTCAGCGTGGGCCATACATATATACGGCATTATGGATTGATTATACGATACGTATCAGGGAAAGTATTTCTAGCAGAGAAGTACTGGGTACACACATTACCCATGCTCTACTGAGTCAGGGAAAGGGTGACGTATCATACACATGCCTACGAGGGGTAGCACATTGGTCGATGCAGGTGGTAGAAAATAATGTGTAGTGTAATAAGAGTAATTTGGTTTGGAATTTAGGCACTCCATTCCACTCTTGACCTATTCTTAATATTTTCGTCTGGATATGTTATTATTTCAAAATTGAAATCATTTTAACATTTACTATTTTACAACTTTGCCTATGGCTGAAACATATCACTAACATTGTCAAGCTGTTTTGACCACAGCGAGTTGATAGATGAATTAAAAAACCACATTCCCCAAGTTTGGCAGCGAGTTATTCATTATCAAAATATCAATTCTCCATAATCATTAATTCAACTTATTTCGTACATCCAAGACTCAAAAACATGACATGGACAGTTTATTTATTTTCATACGGTTCTAAACTGATATATATATATATATATATATATATATATATATATATATATATATATATATATATATATATATATATATATATATATATATATATATATATATATATATATATATATGGATGGATGGACATATAGATAGATAGATAGACAGACAGATAGATAAATAGATAGATATACATATATACATACATGCATATTTTTGTGTGTGTATGTTTTCACATGGTTTTAAATTGGTAGAAAAATCAAAGCTTTGTTAACTAGGTTTATATTCTCTTCAGAATGTAATTTCTTGTTGTCATGGAAGAATTCAACTAGTACTGACTTCTTTTTGCGAAACAATTATAGGTCTCTTACGGAATATACACTCATCCTCTTCTTCCTGCCATGACTTGTAAATGTTTTCAATTAGTTTTATATGTATGTTTTCTTGATTCACGATATCCCCATTATCATTCCTACGTACTGTATTGTCGATAAGCGTTTACATGCCGTCTGCCTTCACCTCTCTTATGCTGCGTGACCTCTCATCGATTATAGCATTGTCTCGACATATGGTATCATAATAGTTATTGAACATACAGATTCCTGTTTTCTAGTGCCGGCAGCAGCGAATACGGAGCTACTTATCAACATGCTGTCTCTCATATTGAATATAAACAAATCTGCCAGTTCACTTAGATGAATCTACCTAGAAGGCATGACAGAAGTATAGATTGAAGATATCAAAATGTGTTCATTGAATGATTTATTGTCATGATAGTCTGATGTATCGGGGTACAGCACGATGCCTCTGCCTCTGGCGATAATGCTCATGATAATCATAGTTTCGCTGATAAGAACGACCATGATGAATATATAGATGATGATGATGGTGATAGTGGTGGTGTTGACGATGATGATTATGTTGTTGTTGATGATGATGATGATGATGACGATGATAGTGAAAGAGAACCCACAGGAAACTGAATATGAATGGTAAATGTTCCTAGATGTAATAAATGAATAGTGTGGCATTATGACGTTGAAAGCCTCTGACCTAATGGCGTAGGGAATGTGGCCAGGCCGTGGAGTGGTCAGGTGTTTGAATAATCTCAGGCCACTAGTGCATGTTTGAGATGACAATGAGGGCAGTGTTTTCATTCTTCACGATGGTGAAGTAGGCTTACTGGATGCTATTTCTTATTAATCATCCGCACACAATCAAAGGCATACCTACTGGTGCTGTCTGAATAGTGAGATAGCTTATGAGGCAATTAGCTACCACTATAGAGCTGAGGATGAGATGAATAATTGTGGTAATGGTAGTATGTTATAGCAACCGCTTCTCTCTGGTATGCCACTAAACTACTACCACTACTTATACTACTACTACTATCGTTTTCTTCTTACTTTTCTTCTTCTTCTTTTACTAGTACTACTACTACTACCTCATATTCTTCTTCTACTAATACTGCTCCTACTACCTTTTTATCTTCTTCTTCTTTTTATTCATCTATTACTACTACTACTATTACTACTACTACTACTACTACTACTACTACTACTTTTCACTGCAACTACTACTACTACTACTACTACTACTACTACTACTACTACTACAGTGCTGTTATTTTTATTTTTAGTTCTAGTAGTAGTAGTAGTAGTAGTAGTAGTAGTAGTAGTAGTAGTAGTAGTAGTAGTAGTAGTAGTATTGTTGTTGTTGTTATTGTTGTTGGTGTTGTCGTGGTTGTTGTGAGTGGTATTTTGCTGTTTTATTTATAATTTTTCCAACTCATTGTATACGTTTTCAAGATCTTTCACAGCCATCCATGGTATCTTATGTCTGTTGGTGCATGGTACCAGACGGGGATTACTTTTGAGCATGAAATGAGTGTGTGGGTTAGATGTGTAGCAGGATATCACGTGACGGTGGCTTCAATAGATGTCATGGATCATTTATCATATTTCATAACAAACCAGAACGTTTCACTGCTTGATGGTTGTGTCTCCAGCCAATATTCTCACACTCTGTGTGCTGGTCACTTCACAAGACTTCTCTTTCATTTCATTGCCAATGCCTCCTCGGGTTCCTTCCTTCCTCGAGGATTCAACTGATTCACACAGTCACAGCATGCAATAGATAAGATCACTTACTTATTTCTCTCCTTGTTCGTTGACTGAACGAGCATTGTTAGCAGTGATATTGACTGTACATTTTCTATTTCAAATAACCATGTGTAAGTTCATACAGGACATGGAAAGTAAGACAAAATACAGAAGTAAAGGATATCATAAACACATAAGAGAAAGGGTTATGTTTTCCTCGTGACTTAAACTTATTTACATATATCTTCATGTGTGTGAGGTATTCAGTACTCCGCATATGGTGTGATAGCCATCTATACTCTCACATTCACTCTCACATTTAGTCAAACTGTAAAAAGCACGGAGGCCGCTTGTAAAAACTGTAAAAAGAACAGTTAACCGACACCTTCTTTCAATTTCACATTACTAGCAGTATCTACACCCACTTGTCTGTTACTCAGTCCGTATTCATTCATACATACTAGTAGGCTTGCCTTATAAGTTATAAGCCTTCGATGTATACCATTGTATATAGAGATGTAGATATAGTCGTATCCAGGTCAATGTGGCTTTATAATAGTCTTTGTGCAATGAAGTGACTTTATGGCTGAGGAAAGAGTATGGATTTATTACATATCAAATACCTGGGAGCAATTATGCGTCAGGGAACTAAGGTGTAAGTGTCAAGTGTTCATTGTAAACACATTTGCTGAGGTATCAAGCACCAGCCCTCCGCTTGTGGGGTGGCTCTATTTCTCAGCAATATCTCATGACAGTCAGGATCTCCCCAGCACCACACTGTTATACCACACTGGTACTGCCAGCAATGTGGGTGATAGCTATTCTACGTCGACGGTGTGACGATAATAATGATGAATTCAGGGACTTAGCCAGGATTGTTTAAAAATGCCTGTCAAAAACAGCAATTCCAAAATTTCTGCCCGTCCAGATTTAGCTACTAATCTATTTCAAATCCTTATACCAATTACATTTAAAATCCTTTTGTGTCAAAAAGGGCAAGTTACACTTTAGTCATGTCATAGAAGAACTGTTAGGAACATATTTGGTTATTATCCCCAAAGACTCAAATCATTCTTCATAGAAACGTTTGCCAGTCAAAAGGGATGTTTTCGGGATGAGGATGAGGATGAGGATGATGAAGGGGGGGGGGGGGGATGATTGTGGTGATGACAAGAATGATAATGATGATAATAGTGATGATAACAAGGATGGTGGAAATGACGTACCGCTATTACAGTATAACATACGATAATGACAATGACAATAACGATAATGAATAACACTAGTACTGAAATATATCTAGGACTTACATTGTTGTATAAAAGATGATGATAATGCATGATGCACAATGGAAAGAACGACGTGTACTTTGAATAGAAGAAATAAGAAAAAATACAAAAAAGCGTAGAAGAAAGATAAATGGCTGGAGATGTCGGTGTAAATTTCTATATTTATTGTATGCTTTGAAAATGCAAGCGAAATGAAATGGTTTCAAGTGGTATAGTGGGAACCTATCCAAGGGTTACCGTTATTGTCCCTGTTTATCTTATATGATATACTTACTTTCCCACCAAATGAGGGGATGTGGGCGACGAAAATGACACTGAAAGCATGATAAGATCGCTGAATTATCACTTGACATCTTTTCATCAATGCAGTAAATGCATATCAACATTTGATATGGTGGACCAGGCGGGAAGAGTCAATAGGTGGTTTATAGTTTTCTAAGAAGAATGTTAATATTTCCATGTCAGTTGCGACTTGACCACTATCAGGGTGGTCAGTGTTGACCCTAACACTAACAGTTATCACAGGTCCCCCTGGCGTGCAGATTAATTTATAGTATAATAACCAGCGGTGGGGGAGAGGATACGTCCAAGAGGTGCGACGGGTAGACAAAAGCCGCCCTTATCAAAATGACACGCACTTTATGACCGTGGTAAATCGCTGGGTTGTCGTGCACAATTAGTGGGGTTGATGTGGCAGTTATAGGGCGGTTATAAAGTGGAGAGGGGGTAGATAAACTGAGACGACTGTAGACTAAATGTTTGTCTTCGCCCCCACTTACCTACAAACACACAATCGCCGAATTCTCGCAATTCGTCACGTCTTCCATCTGGAACATTATTATTGGTCGTTAGGAACACCCACCTTGCTAGCACCCCGCGTGGCACCCATAAGGTCCCTACCCCTCTACCCTTGTTACAACCCACCCCTGTGTCACCACCCTCTGGTAGCATATGGTTCTATGCCTAAACACCCTGCACCCCGCCAACATCTCTAACTAATAGATTCACTCATTTGTTATGGCACCTGTCAATCTGAACCCATCATCCCGGTCTGTAACCGAAATGGCGCGAAATGGAGATCTGTATCCAGCACTCAATGCTTTTTACCTGGGAAGCGGAAAACACCTTTGATCGAAAGCATATTAGAGATCTCGCTCGCTGCATAGTTTTGACCCTGTATGATTCTCGTATTTCGCCACGCGTAGTAAGGTAAAAACCTCCACGAAGCCTTGCCCAGCCTTGCACGATGAGCGATCAATGAGCGAGTATTGCTTACTACGTCAACTATTGTTGTTCTCCATTGTCTTGTAAACAATGGCAAGCATATCACGCAAAACATATGAAAAAGACAGGTGCTCCAATCCGTTCTTCGTGCACACCGGGCAAATTGCCTGGAATAATCCACTTCAGAACACCTTGCTGGCTATTGGAGGGTGGCCCTATGTATGAGATACCTGTAACTGACATGTTTTACCTGTTCCTGCCACACATCTGAGACAACCAAACTTGGTATTCAATAAGGGTTCCAGTCTACATGTATCTCTTACCTCGTCACCGTTCATACTTTTTAAAATCACATCATAATATCCATCCTTCATTTCTCATTCCCTAATTCTTTTTCAACACAAAAACTCTCCAACTTTTCCCCCTTCTCTGTCTTCTACCTCTTCTTCGCCTTCTTCTTCTTCTTCATCTTCTTCTATATTTCCCTTCTTCTCATCTGTATTCGCCTCCTTTCGTCCTCTCTTTCTCAACAAAAAACGATGACAATCACCTTTAAACATATGATTTTGCACGTCGGAAAAAGTAAACGTACATGTGTGTGTTCATGTTTAATAATATTGTGTATCTGTCTTCAAATAAAGTACCTGTGTCTTGAACTTGAGACTTACAAACAAAACAAACTCTAACTAAGGACCCGTGAGTGGAAGGGTAGGGGAGGGGGGTAGGCGCCCATGACTACACCTTTTAGCTGTGTATTACTGAATGAGTATGTTGGTATGTTCGGGGGGAGGGGGGCAGAGAGAGGGACGCGGTAGGCGACTATGTCTACCCGCTAGCTGTGTGTACTGACTGAGTAGGTTTATGTAGGGGGCAGCAGTGAGGGGTAGGGAGAGGGGGGCAGGCGGCCCTGTTTCCCCCTGTTAGCTGTGTGTACTGACTGAGTAGGTTTATGTAGGGGGCAGCAGTGAGGGGTAGGGAGAGGGGGCAGGCGGCCATGTTTCCCCCCGTTAGCTGTGTGTACTGACCGAGTAGGTTTATGTAGGGGCAGCAGTGAAGGGTAGGGAGAGGGGGCAGGCGGCCATGTTTCCCCTGTTAGCTGTGTGTACTGACTGAGTAGGTTTATGTAGGGGGCAGCAGTGAGGGGTAGGGAGAGGGGGGCAGGCGGCCATGTTTCCCCTGTTAGCTGTGTGTACTGACTGAGTAGGTTTATGTAGGGGGCAGCAGTGAGGGGTAGGGAGAGGGGGCAGGCGGCCATGTTTCCCCTGTTAGCTGTGTGTACTGACTGAGTAGGTTTATGTAGGGGGCAGCAGTGAAGGGTAGGGAGAGGGGGCAGGCGGCCATGTTTCCCCTGTTAGCTGTGTGTACTGACTGAGTAGGTTTATGTAGGGGGCAGCAGTGAGGGGTAGGGAGAGGGGGCAGGCGGCCATGTTTCCCCCTGTTAGCTGTGTGTACTGACTGAGTAGGTTTATGTAAGGGGCAGCAGTGAGGGGTAGGGAGAGGGGGCAGGCGGCCATGTTTCCCCCTGTTAGCTGTATGTACTGACTGAGTAGGTGTATGTAGGGGGCAGCAGTGAGGGGTAGGGAGAGGGGGCAGGCGGCCATGTTTCCCCCTGTTAGCTGTATGTACTGACTGAGTAGGTTTATGTAGGGGGCAGCAGTGAGGGGTAGGGAGAGGGGGCAGGCGGCCATGTTTCCCCCTGTTAGCTGTGTGTACTGACTGAGTAGGTTTATGTAGGGGGCAGCAGTGAGGGGTAGGGAGAGGGGGCAGGCGGCCATGTTTCCCCCTGTTAGCTGTATGTACTGACTGAGTAGGTTTATGTAGGGGGCAGCAGTGAGGGGTAGGGAGAGGGGGCAGGCGGCCATGTTCCCCCCTGTTAGCTGTATGTACTGACTGAGTAGGTGTATGTAGGGGGCAGCAGTGAGGGGTAGGGAGAGGGGGCAGGCGGCCATGTTTCCCCCTGTTAGCTGTGTGTACTGACTGAGTAGGTTTGTGTAGGGGGCAGCAGTGAGGGTAGGGAGAGGGGGCAGGCGGCCATGTTTCCCCCTGTTAGCTGTGTCTACTGACTGAGTAGGTTTATGTAGGGGGCAGCAGTGAGGGGTAGGGAAAGGGGACAGGCGGCCATGTTTCCCCCTGTTAGCCATGTCTACTGACTGAGTAGGTTTATGTAGGGGGCAGCAGTGAGGGGTAGGGAGAGGGGGCAGGCGGCCATGTTTCCCCCTGTTAGCCATGTCTACTGACTGAGTAGGTTTATGTAGGGGGCAGCAGTGAGGGGTAGGGAAAGGGGACAGGCGGCCATGTTTCCCCCTGTTAGCTGTGTGTACTGACTGAGTAGGTTTATGTAGGGGGCAGCAGTGAGGGGTAGGGAGAGGGGGCAGGCGGCCATGTTTCCCCCTGTTAGCCATGTCTACTGACTGAGTAGGTTTATGTAGGGGGCAGCAGTGAGGGGTAGGGAGAGGGGACAGGCGGCCATGTTTCCCCCTGTTAGCTGTGTGTACTGACTGAGTAGGTTTATGTAGGGGGCAGCAGTGAGGGGTAGGGAAAGGGGACAGGCGGCCATGTTTCCCCCTGTTAGCTGTGTGTACTGACTGAGTAGGTTTATGTAAGGGGCAACAGTGATTGACCCGTGGCTCTCAGGCTGGTCATCACCTGTCTTCTACAGGACTCCTGAACAAACATCTCCTAGTCTGGTCCCTGGCAACGCAGCAGTGGCCGCCATTGACTATCTCTGCAGGAATTTACAAGGCTTTTCTCGCGAGTGTTGACATAACTGGGGGTTATCGATAATCTTATCGCAGCAACTGATCAAAGCTGGAAATTGACACCCCAATAAATTCTCCGGTGATCTAGTGCGCTGAAGCCAATGTTAAACAAGCATAAAACTAACACTAAGGCAACATTCGAGATTAATTACAACCACCTAAAGTCAACTCGACGACTCTAGCCATAACACTCAACCTACCACGTTGATCCTATGGGCTGATCCATGCAGGAATCATCTCAGTCTAAGAAATAATGATCTCGTAAATACATTGTTGGCAGAAAGTCCACATATATCAACAAGATTTTTTTCACAGAAATATTCTTTGGAAGTGATGTTTTATCCTACTTTGCCCATATGTTAAAGTAAATGAGCGTTGTTATTTTGAATGTGTTAAATGTGAGTGATGTTGGTGCTCTAGCCTACTAGTATAAAGATACTAGACTAACACTATTGTAGCCCACTTAGCGACCCCCAGTCTTCCCGAGCCAATAACTCGTCATTTATGTCAGCTTTATTGCCTTTATCGCGCCCGTAAAGTTTTACAGCCCTGTGTCACAGTGGCCATAAATAGTTATCTTAATAAGCTGATAAATATCCGACAAATAATAATAAGACCAAGACCCTATATCACGTTCTTGACTCTTATTAAATTCACAGGTACAAACACTGTTGAGCTAATCTGTCTGGGCTGGGAGTGTATGTTTGTTGATTCATAAATCCTGCGTTTCCAGCCAAATTAGATGTGTAGAGCCATGACTGTGGATAAACAGTGTACGTTCACGAGAATTTAATGGTGGCTGAGTTTATTTATTTTTCTGCGCCGGGTTATGTTTGCGGTAAGATCTAAGATCTACTCTGTTTGTATCCAAAACCGTTTGGCTTGGTATGATTTTCACAAGTACGTGCTTTACTGACTTGTAGTGCCAGGCTCCCCTGTCTGTCTCGAATCTTAGAAGCTCCCGTCAGTGGAAACTCCAACCCCCACCATTTCATTTCAGCTGTACACCAGTTCATCTATCAGAGAACGTGCCGCATTATTTGAGATTTCGTATAATGATTGTTTGTGATTGTGTACGCGTGTATTTTCCTTATTTCTGATAAGAACATATCAGCGCATATACAGCTACGTCATTTAGAGACAGGTAATATCTGAGATAGATGAAGACAACAAGTAATCATGGCCCCAGTACATGTTTTAGCTTAAGATCCCACCGAAACCATCCCTGATGTGTCTTATAAACTTTTTAAAGAGAATAGCATATCGTGTAATGTGTACTGATAATTTGTGTACTAATTAATTATTATATTGCTACTTCTGAATTTGGATCGCATACTTCGTAAGTATCTGCGATGTTGCAGGTGTGAACGGCAAGAAACAGATAAAAAAATGTCTTTTACCAGATAAACAGCGGAATTCTTTTCTGCCGTTCACACCTGCATCATCGTAAGTATCGAAGTCGTCATAGACATTTTCTAAATCTCTCACAAGATGTACACAGTGATAGGTCACTCGTCGAATGGACGGAAATATTGGCCTTCTTGTAGCCTCGGGCGCTAGGAAGGTTTCCAGCAGTGTGCGTTATGAGTGAGGTGTGTTTTGATTCTCTCCGGGGGTGGGTGGGATTGTAGCGGACAGGTGCAGGCAAATATCATCCAGTTACGGCTCTCTCTCTCTCTCTCTCTCTCTCTCTCTCTCTCTCTCTCTCTCTCTCTCTCTCTCTCTCTCTCTCTCTCTCTCTCTATATATATATATATATATATATATATATATATATATATATATATATATATATATATATATATATATATATATATATATATATATATATATATATATATATTCGAAATAGGAAATTTAAGATTTATTATAAAATCAGCACCAATAACCACAATCCTGAAGTAAGAAATCACACCAAATCAACGTCACTAAAGTGTATAATGTCCCATATTGCACGTGTTATCATCATACTGGGAGGATCTAAAAACCAGAAAGTGTGGCAGGTGTGGTGTTGTTCCGTCTCGGTGAATATCGTTGTTATTGTTTCTGATATCGCTTAGATTCTGCTGTTGTTTTTGTTGTTGCTGTTCTTGTTGTTGGCTGCTGAGATATTAGAGACTACGTGTGTGGTCCTATAGTGTGTTTGTTACCCTAATTCTAACCATATGTTGCTGTATTTTACAGTTATCCAGTAGTTAAAATAAACAGAAACTTTAATGTCTTTTGCCAAAGAATCTTTGAACATGAAAAGCTACATAATTTCATAAACACTAAATAAACCCATTTATGTTATCACACATTAAATATTCATTTGATATTGGCTGGGTAAGTGGAAATTGTATTGTTTTGTATTGTTTATTGGGCACATCATATTGGCATGAAATTACAAATACAAATAGAAATAATGTATGAAAACATAAATACGAAATATGAGAAACTATATAATACACAGTAGGATGATATGTTATTGGGTAAGTCTACAAAAGTTTTGTGCTAACTCTGGTCATTCATAGATATTTTTCAGACACTATGAATACAATCCAAGAGACAGCCATCAAAAAACCCTTCCACTGGCTTATTTTCCCTCCACGATCTTCTGTTCTCTAAGTACACAAATCATAGCTCTCACATATGGTAAGGAGAAGGAAATGCTGAAATCCTCCCCCTTCTTCCCTCTCCCCCTCCTCCGCCCCCGGCCCGCTGTCAGCCACCCCCTCTCTCGTCCCTTTATCGCCGCCGGGAACACACTGACACTCATTGACAACATGTGTAATACTTGTTATTTTTTGGAAAATTATTTACATGGCGAGTTTGGATAGGTTTTTTGTGGTGTACCCGGATGTCAATATCATGAGGCCTCCTACCACGACTTCTACCACGTGTGGAACAGCCTCGCAGCGAAGACTCACCGGGTTAGCCCAAAAAGTACATTCTTAATTAATGTAGTTTTAACATTAACAATATTTGTTTACACTATTTGTTAGGTTCGAAGTTATAAGTTACTAGCATAACAAAAGTGGGAATCGAAGCATGATCTAACCGCAGGGTAGAACAATCAGAGTTTTGACAAGTCACAGTATGACATCATCTAGAGCCGATAATTAAAAGTATATGTTTGCGTATAATGGGGTCAATACCAACTACCTAGTAAATTCTTTGATTTAACCCGTTCATGCCTGCAGTGCTCCAAAACACCCAGACTTCATTGGTAATGTATGTATGTATGTTGTTAATTGACTGTATGAGCATGATACAAACTACGAACACAACATAAATAATAATAGGACAAAAGGAAATAGTAATACATGCACAAAATATAATAAAAAAGTATATGGTACGTTAAGATGAAACCAAGCAATATAATATAGAGGTGCTCTATGTATGCATTAGTATAAGCTGCAGAAGCTAGCAAAATAAGTAAAAAAGATAAATATGGAGATACTAGGAAAGTAAAGAGAGGTGTAAGAAACTAATTAAGTAACTAGACAAAAAGGCAAAAACGCTACGGAGGGAGGGTTGGCAGTCGTTGGTAAAACGTTAACGGGAAGTCCAGGGGCAAAAACAGTCCATTAACAGTTTATACTAGTTAGCATTAAAGCTTTCTAGGATAACTTTGTGATCAGGAGTTTGGGGAAAATATTTGAAGGAAAATGTTGATAACAACCACGGGGATGGAGTGGTTAAATCTAACCTTTCTTCAATGAGATATCCTCTACCTGAGCACTATTGTTAGTTGAGATGCTACGATAATTAATTAGTGCTAGGGGAACGCCGACGAGCCCTCTGAAAAAAACGCCTTTTGAAAATCCCTTCTCTACCTCAAATTAAAGTGGTTTGGATTAGGACAAACTACTTGTGTTTATTCAGTGCCTCTGTAGACTGCATCATTGTAAAGATTTCTCCCCGTGTGTCTATCCTTGGACCTGAAGACCGTGGTGAATTAGCCCGCTCCGGGCACAACCAGATAATCTACTTACAGGGCCCGAATTTGACACTGGGGTGGAATGTCCCGGAGATGTTTTCCTAGCAAAAGCAAGCCAATGTGTTACTGCCCCTCCCCAGCCATAAATGCACAATGGTGGCACTTCTCGCACCTCTTTAATAACAGCTCATTACTAATCGGGGACGGCCCGTGTCGTATGCCACCCAACATGTACCCCCCCCCCCCCCCCCCCCCCCCCCCCCAACCCCAGCGCTCCTGGGGTGGGCGGGGAAGGCTTTCTCTAAATAGTAAAAGTGACAGTTTTATTCCAGTTGTTATGTGTTGTTTGCAGTCAGACACCCACATATGGTGCGAGGACCATGCTGTTCGTTCCCACCCAGTACATGGGAATAGCTGTGATTGTCAGGTTGCGTGATAACTTCAGTCAAATAAGCTGTGGATAGATTTCTCACTGAACTGGGAATGTTCTTCCTGGATTTACTCGTGATGATTGATAATATTCGCTGGATTAATCGTATTTCGCCCAACAACGATGATCCAAATAGTGAAGATCGGTCTGGCTCAGATTACAACTCCCTGGACCAGGCATAATTGTAGTCCTCGGGTCCATCATCAATATCTTCTTATTCATTATCATATCATTATCAGCATCATCATCATCATCAACCATCATCATCATCTTCGTGGTCGTGGTCGTCGTCAACACCATCATCATCATCGCGACCTTTGATTTGGCTAGCCATGATATGATCTGAATACAGCTGAAATTTGACAAGAATCGAAATTCCAAAATTCATCATCATCATAAGCAACAACAATATTGACGACGACAACAGCATTGTAAATTCTGTTCATATATGAGTAATTAATTAGGACATTCTTACAAAATACTTGTCAATTAAATTCCTACTCAATTCAGAGTGCAGGAACAGACTTATGTTGATTGACATAACTAAAACCACGAATGTCGATCACACGTTGTGTCTATTCATCTATAAAGCTTAAACTAAACACTTGGAAGTAAACTTTGATGTGTTTTTTTGCAGCGAACACCGGTGTCTCCCTCTACTGCTTCTGGCTGACACCAGCCTTTGTAGTTTCCACAGGAAATGCTTTGAAAATGAAATGCCCTTCGTGATATTATTTTAAAAAGATTCCAGATATCCGGAATGTGAGGGATCCTTTTCATGTGGCGTTATTTAGACTGTAGCATCAGTGAAACCGACAGATTTGAAAGGCTGAAAGAGAGTGAAAGAAGTCAGAGCGTAACAGGGCCTACAGATAGTATTCTTAACAAGACACTTACACCAACATGTTGTGTTTCTTGAGAGTTTTCATTGTGCTCGCCTTGAAAAACTCTGTTTAGACGGAAAATTGCTGGTAGAAAGAGAACGCAGGTGTCCAGATCCTCTCCTTAGGATGCGGACCCATCTTGTTCTGTCAGTCTCAGGGCCTTTTTCCGTCTCACTGATTCCAGTTTACATGGCTTTTCATTGCAACCACAAAGCAGGTTTTCTGTTTTTCAGCCCTAAGTGTCCAGGTGTGTATTTCTTGCGGGTTTTAATGAATACTCTGGGTAAACGGGCTAATTATTCTTATACTGAGGGCCTAACGCCACCCGGGACGATACACGAGAGCTCTATTCAGCCTGTCATTATCTCTAGCAGCTAGCTTGTAGTGAGAGAGGTGTGGCGAGGCTTTGTCATCTGCCAGTTCAAAAAACACACTCTCTTTAGTCCTCTTTATCCCTCTCCTCTCTTGTATAGTCCTCATCCCACAATATTGCCCCCCGCCCTCGGCACAGGAATCCTTAAACCTAACCCCCAATCATTTAACCCTTCCAATGCTGAGGCTACCTTCGCCCAAATCACCACATGAACGCAAATATTTTTGAATACCATCTAAACCCTGTCATGTTGGTATTCATTGGTTAGCTCTCACTAAGCACTCTCAGATGAGTACCCACGTGACAGGGTTTCAGTATTTTTTCAGGTTTTTTGCATCATTTTGTATTGGCCAAATTAGCCACCAACAGCATAAGGGTTAACCCTTGAAAACACGTTTGTTTTATTCCTCTCCTCTCTCCTCGTATGGCATAGTTATTCCACTACAATAGAACCTCATATTGTAAACACCGCGGAAATATGAACACTTACTAATGTGAACAATGATCCTCGGTCCCATTTGTATCTTATACTTTAGGAAAATACATATGAGAGGTGAACACCACCTAATGTGAACGTTTTTGGTGTTCATATCTGTGATATATGTGAGGTTTCACTCCACTTATACCGACCGCCCCGGCCATAGGAACCTCAAAGCTATCACCCCAATATCACCAACCCTCCTCGCCCTCCAATCCTAACCCACCCATCAAAGATGCATTCGCTTCTTTTATACCCCTTCCCCTCTTCTTGGTGTCTTCGCCAAATTTAAAGCCACCCTGAGAGCAGAAACTCTTAAACCCAACCTCCAATCTCCCCACCCCTCAAGACACGCTTTTCTTTAACCCTCTCCCCTCCTTGGAATTAACCATTGATCTTCGTAAATGATACTTTTCCATTCAAGAGACACGAAAATAACAGCATCGAACTTGTTTTCTTTAAATGATTGAATAACGAGTAAAAGACGTCAGTATGGGACCAGTACATGTCCATTATCAACAAAAAATGTGATGTATACCTTGTTTTGAAACAAAGAATAAACATTTTCTTATAGACTTAGCCGCCTATTCTTCCATGCTTCCCTAAACAAAGAAAATTATCTTTTGATGAGAAATCGTGTAATTGTGAATTAATATGATAAAATTACTTATTACTAAGTGAATAAGGCGTTGCCTTGTCGAGGAAGAGGATACTGTAAAGATAACTGTTCGGTTCATAATCAAAAACGATACTTGACGATTATCAAAGCACTAAACGTGTATATATTATTGTTTTGCATTTATCAAATGATGCATGTCAGCCCTCTAATGTGACAATGTCTCCAAAACCTCCATCACCATCCTCTTGAGACAGTCTCAGCCTACTCAACAATTATATCACTCCTTTCAAGAGAATTGGCAATTTCCATACGTATATTCTTATGTTAATCATATGTATATCAATATGCATATCATAAAAAGCATAAAAATACCGTGAAAATTCGACAGGATTCTTGTAAAGGGAAGCAATAGCCATGTAATTGGCATTAACGTCGTTTCTGTTTAGTGTCTACATGTATTAACATATTGGATATGTGGTGTTGGATTTCAGTCAGGACCGCAGGCCGGAAACACATACAGCAGAGTGTCCACACTGAATCTGTCTACACATCACAAAGCATTCATTCATTTAGCATTTAGGTGACCAAGAGTTAGCATAACCAGTTTTTTTTTTCAAAAAATATAATTGTAAGATTAAATATTCCTACCACTGATTCAACATGTTTCGAAGCATCAATATATTTTTATACATACTCGAATGGCTAGTGGTTGAGACACCTCTATTTGGACTTGGATAAATTAAACATTTAACTAAAATTCCCAAGATAGCAATAGAACCGCGTACCTGTTTGCTCGATATCAAAATACTACTACGTTCAAACTGTACTGCGAAAGCATGTTGGTTACTTTTTAAATTGTTTTGTTAATTCAAAAGCTTCGGGGACTTAACAACTTGCCAAATCCGCAGTGTAAATACATGTAAGCAAGCAATTTCGCGTGACCCGCCGTCACTGCCATTCTACATTTCTTCGGAGTTCTGAGACTGACATACACGTCACTCGGCCCACTCTATATTTCCCATAAATCTCTATCCTGTACATATGTAATCACTGCCCATTCTGGAGTTGCACCATACTTTATTATGTCATACTGGTATTGGAGGACCAACGAAATCGGAGTTAAAGGAGATGTCTGTATTTATTGTTTACACTTAAGATTGCATCTCTACAGCGATTTTCTTTACTTATCACAAGTGTTCCCACTAAGCAGTGCTCGTTTGTCATTTTAAAAAGTTCATTTGATATTATTGTATGCATAGCATTTCAAAACCGAGAATTCAAATTGATATTATATATATATATATATATATATATATATATATATATATATATATATATATATATATATATATATATATATATATTTATATATATATATATATATATATATATATATATATATATATATATATATATATATATATATATATATATATATATATATATATATATATATAAATACCATCATGGTTTCAAAATAGGTACCGGGTTTCAATGCTTTTTGAAAACCATTTAGTATGCATATTATCTTGTTATCTTTAATTTCATGTTTTATTCCAGGATTTATATTGCTGTACACACATGCTACTTATATTATGTTTTCATTCGTTTTTCATAGTGATGTCCATGCTTGGGCAATATTCTCACTAGATACCTATTCCACGCAGGGTTTTTATCTTGATATTAGCATACACGCTCAGT
>OZ012684.1:75989702-76012202 GCA_963942565.1 Maea johnstoni | reverse complement strand
GTTAGTGGAAGATGCGTGACATTTGGCTGGGGAGCCTGAGGAAGCCTCGCGGAGGCAGACACCTAATGCCGGCAAAAGCTAAGTCCGCGACACACAGGCAGAGAGAAAGGCAAATATTATTAAATAGCTGCAAATCCGCTTGATACAATAGACGGGTGTGTCCCAGGAATCTCTCCCCGGGCACAGACTCAAACAGGAAATTATACTATCAGCACAAATAGATTAGTTGTAATGTCCTAGCGGAGAAACACTACTACGACTGCTCGCCGCCGCCGCTGCTGTCAACAGAACAGCCTGGCGGATAGGGATTATGGGGTAGAGAGGGAAACAAAGCCGCCCCCCCCCCCCCTCCCCATCTTCAACCACCCAATCCCACCCGGATATGAGAAAGTTGCCAGTGACTTTGGGTTAGGCGGTGGTTTTCGCAGGGTACTCATGTTTCCTCCACAAATTACAACTGGCCGGTCACGACTCAACCGCAACATGGCAGAAAACGTGACGTAAAATGAAATTACAAAATTCCCATCCACAACCACACTCAAAACCTACCCAGCTCATACCTATCCCGCCGCACCCGCGTCCACCCTACCCATAACCCCTCCCTCTGTCAGTATCATAATCTACCACGAAAGTTACTTTACACAAATAAAGAAACTTTTCTTAAAAGAAGTCCCAATTATAATATACACAAATCTTCCATTTGTATATGCTCCATTCAAAAGACCTGCATTAGAAAGGAGCATGAGTCCATATGCTACCCACCCCTCCCTCCATGCACTCACTCACCTACTCACTGAGACTCGCATAGATGTTGATAGATTACTCCATACCTACTACATGCAAGAACTCATTCTTAGAATTGGCAGCCAGTTTATGAAAACTTTTACGGACAGATATTTCTGCCTATTATCACTAGTAGTAGTAGTAGTATAGTTGATATTATAAGTATTATTATTGTTGTTATTGTTGTTATTTTCAGTATAAGTAGTAGTAGTAGTAGTAGTAGTAGCAGACTAGCAGTAGTATTGTTGTTATTGTTTTCATTATTATTATTATTATTATTATTATTATTATTATTATTATTATTATTATTGTTATTATTATTATTATCATCATCATTATTATCGTCATCAATTCTGATACTATATTAGCAATATGAATATTCGTTTGTGACAAAATTATTAGACCCTTTTACTGGTATTCTACCTAAAAGTTATGTTTGTTTAGTTTTGTTGCCAAGTCAATAAATCAGGACGTTCACATGAAGAGAAAAATGGGAGTAATTGTCTATTAGCTGAGCTAGATGGAGACATATTGTTCTTGATTAATTCATGCTATGGGCCGATAAGAGCAGTGATGCGGTACGTGCTATGACGTCACCATGTGCACTATTCTATGTCTGTCACGTGACTTGTCTTTCGCTACCATTATTATTATAATTATCATTATTATCATTATTGTTATTGTTATTATTATTATCATTATTATTATTATTATTATTATTATTATTATTATTATTATTATTGTCGTCATCTAATACTATATTGG
Organism: Maea johnstoni; assembly: GCA_963942565.1. Lineage (NCBI taxonomy): Eukaryota > Metazoa > Annelida > Polychaeta > Spionida > Magelonidae > Maea > Maea johnstoni. The sequence goes on along the minus strand of OZ012684.1, from coordinate 76,010,654 downwards.
CAATATGACTATTTATATCTGACATGTATTCGTATACGCTTTCCAGGGTATTCTACTGAAAAGTTATGTTTGTTTAGTTTTGCTGCCAAGTCAATAAATCTGGACGTTCACCTGAAGCGAAGAATGGGTGTAATAGACCATTCTCCATTAAGAGCGTTGGTACAGCAGGGTAGGTACAAACAGAGGCCAGCTGGTAGCTGCCAGCCCATTACTCTGCATGTACTCTGCAGCAGCCTAGCCCATCTATTTCCATAAAAACCTACATATCTCCAATTATACTCCATAAAATTAATTGCAACTTTAACAGAAAGTATGTCATATACTTAAGAACAAAATCCCTGACTTTGAGTAATTTAAGTGGTGAAGAAACATTTTATCTTACCAGGTTTTGCTAAGCCTTTCCCCTTAGTGCTTATAGGGTACCTAGACATAGTTGTCTGACACTTCAATATAAAGGAAGTTTCTGATTACTGCTACTTAGTCATGGATAATCACTGGCCTGATAAGGTATAAAGATCTATAGAAAGTAATGTATGCAATGGTGTTTCATGTGTTAAAGGATAGAGCAACATCCATTTACTAAATGCCTTTTCCTGTTGGTGTGACACAAATATATTTAAACATCAACATTTAGAAGACAGGGAAGAGGTGCTTATAGATTTATAGTAACAAACTTTAGATTTCTGCCAAATCTTGGTATACTGACCAGCTCATCTGATATAAGTTTTCTATCAGTGCTGGCTATCTATGGGCACCCTTTTTGAAATAATGGAACTACTAAATTTATGATTTATAAAAAAAACAAGTCAGTGGCACACCCCCCCCCCCCCCCCCCCCCCCCCCCCCCAATTTCCCCAATGTTGCAATGGAAGGGTAGTCTATGATATCAATATTATTTTCAGGCTTGAATTTCTTAACACCAGTGAGAATCGAGAAACTGATATGGTTTAGTTGATATGTTTTGAATTAGCTTGTGACGTTTTGTATGTATTTCAAAAGGACGATTATAATGTGTCATTAGAGATAACAAAGAATTAAATTTTATTTTGCTAAAATAGGCCAACCTTGCTGTATTCGTGCCCCTATCCTATGGGTTGTTATGTGAAGCAAACAGTTATTTGAATACTAGTATATATCTGCCCTTTTGTACGGGTATTGAAATCCATGCTCATTACGTTTCAATATGTTCATTTTTAACTGAGAAACTTAGAAAATAGTAGCTTAGAGTTATTGAAATTATTAGAGAAATAAACTTACTCTTAAACATAAATATATGTACCTATTGATAGTCTTTACATTCAACTGTTCATGTTGTCTTGGGTATAGGAACTAATCATGTTTGGTTTATGTTGTCTTGGGTATAGGAAATAATCATGTTTGGTTTATAATGAAACAGACTGTCACAGACCCCCCCCCCTTGCGCATCTTTAAACCATCATCTCAATAAATCATTCTGTCAGTATGATTCATTGATTATCCTTTAATAATGCTTAAAAACGATACTTAAAGTGAGTGAAATCCTCAATTACTGCTGCCTCTAGTAGTACAGAAACACTACTGACCATGGGTCTGAGGCCTTAGTTTGTACCAACCAGACCACCTGGGGGCTTATGAGGGCAGCTTCTATTGTCTATTAGCTGAACTAAGTGGAGAACTATTGTTCTTAATTAATTCATGGTATGGGTCGATATGAGCAGTGATACGGTACGTGCTATGACGTCACCTTTTGCACTATTGTCTTCCGCCACACAGCGCTCCTCCCAGAACTGCTGCTATCTATTAAGTGAGTTCAGATAGGGTGTAAATGTCACAAGTGTTGCAGGTAACACCCAATAACAAAATATCGTGGTTTTACAATGGAATGTGTCAATTTCTCTAGTTGCGCACCACATAAGTTAAACATTGACTTACGCAACTTGAAGTTGAATTGCTGAAAAGTAAGCATAAGAACCTCCATAAACTGAACATTTAAATATGAACACCTTATCTTGGTCCCTGGGTGTTCATTTTTGCAGATATTTCTCGAGGGATTAGTAGTACAGGTGAACTCCTGAAAACTTAGTGCCAAATGTAGCTAGGTCCTAGCCTGCACATGTTCTCTCTCTCTCTCTCTCTCTCTCTCTCTCTCTCTCTCTCTCTCTCTCTCTCTCTCTCTCTCTCTCTCTCTCTGACGATATCACTACACAGCAAGGTATCACTCTTTCGTGCCATCAAAAATATAAACAAATTCATCTTTCATTGTGTAGCTGTCGCTTTCTGTCCCCTAACCTATGTCAGCGTGTACATCACCTCACCCCAATCCCCCCCCCCCCCCTTCATTGAGTTGGGGAGAACAGCTGTTCGCCCCCCCCCCCCCCCCCCATCCAAGATGAATTATCTGCGCACGTTTCCCAAAATGCTCCTGGAGGAATGCCTTAGCAACCTCTTCAGCAGCCGGTTGTTAGGCAGGAATGCTCAACATGTCAACCTTGATTATTACAAATTACAAACAAGGTCCATTTCAGTAGGCATCACGTCCCCCGGAAATAGACTTAGGTAAACTTGTCGTTTTGTGCCGTCTCCGTTTATCTTACTACTGCCGCTTGTGTCGTCATTTTCACAAGACGTCTTCATTAGTGACCCCTTCCAACCCGGCACGCCGCCGCCGACACACAACTCTCTAAACCACCCGTTCCCTCTCCATAAGCTTGGAGAGAGAATCTGCCGCCATTATGATTATCATCATCATCATCATCATCATCATCATCATCATCATCATGATCATCCCTTTCCATCAGCTTGGAGGGTCAGAGGGAATCTGTCGCCATCATCATCATCATTATTATTATTGATATTATTATTATTATGATGATGATGATCTGATGATGATGATGATCATCATCATCCCCATCATCATCATCATCGTCATCAACATAGTCATCATCATCATCATCATTATTATGATCATCATCATAATCACCATCATCATAATCATCATCTTCATGATCGTCATCATCATCATTATTATTATTGATATTATTATTATTATGATGATGATGATCTGATGATGATGATGATCATCATCATCATCATCCCCATCATCATCATCGTCATCAACATAGTCATCATCATCATCATCATTATTATGATCATCATCATAATCATCATCATCATAATCATCATCTTCATGATCGTCATCATCATCCTCCTCATCATCATCAATAACAACGTCATCAACATCATGTCATTTTCTACATTTTCTTTAAAACACGTCATTATTGCATTCACAATCTGAACAATGAAAGATAACAGTGAACCTCAAAATTCCATGCAAGTAAGAGCTTTTGTGTATAGACCATTATCAGTTTTGGTCCCGTTGACTCCTTGTGAGTATGGCAGAAGCGTAGACAACTTTCAAAAAGAGTTCGTTATCAGGAAAAGGTATTTTTCCACCATAAACCTGATTATTTCTATCTGTGATCAGATATGTATGTGTAGGGGGGGGGGGGGGGGGGGGTAGGAAAATTCCACTCCTCTTAGGAACATGCCTAGAAAATATAATTTATCTACAGCCTTGCATGAGCATGACAATTTCTTTCTTTTTTGCTTTCAAACATGGATCATGTGGGAAATTGGGATTTGCATGAATGAATGTCGTGCAGACGGAAAACGAAAGAATAATCGATGCTATGCATTTTTTTAATGGATGGTGCATTTCTCGTCTTCGATCTTTTATTTAGAATCAGTAGTTATTCTTTAAAACCAACGGTAGCCATTGTAGACGTTTTCAATAATGCATGTTTGGTGTTTTGCTTTGTACGACGATGCTCTAAGGGCAACCTGGTATTTCGAGGAAGGGGAAGGTACCTGGAATACCTGTTCAGCTTATGATTTGTTTTCTATGCCTCGCCGCGGACCGGTAATCCGCTTGTGTTCGAGTATTAGGGGATTAAGTCGTTAACCCCATTGTCACAAGCAGCGCATACAAACCAGCAGCTATACAAGCAGCATGCGTAACTCTATTCAATTCACAAATTGGAAAAATATCCCTACGGAAAAGAAAGCTGCACACATGTGTAGCTTTGGCTTTGTCGTTAGTTACACCAACAAACCCAGCGTGAGGAATTAGAGATGAAAGCCAGGATTAGCCATGTTTAATAACTACATAACTAACTTGTCTGTTTACCCTCTCAAATCGGAAACGGGCTCTTTCCAAAACTTCCATTCCCAATTCTCGCTAGAGAAGGAAACCTTACTTAAGCACGGAAACAGGGTCTGGCATGAAATCTTTTTAAGCAGAATCTACTAATTGACCATTGTCATTGCTTTACTAAGTTACCGAGGGCTTAACAACCAGCATGCCATTATCCGCGTCTTAATGTGATAGAAGTGGCAATAACACAGAGAAAAGTATTTTTCTTACAAGCATTTTCAATACATTGGACCGGTTAAGGCCAAACGCCACCTAACGTGTGAATTTAAAACCATCTTTTGGGTCCCATAGCTTTTAATCTACGTGTTTGTGTGAACCATTATTTCATGAAAGGGAGGATAAGTCATGTTTTTTACAACTATTTATACTCCTTCTCCCCTCCTCCTTCTCCTCCTCCTCCTCATTCTATAACTGCTACTACTACTACTACTACTACTACTACTACTACTACTACTACTACTACCTCTGCTGCTACTACTACTACTACTACTACTACTACTACTACTACTACTACTACTACTACTACTACCAATACTGCTACTGCTACTGCTGCTGCTGCTGCTGCTGCTGCTACTACTACTACTACTACTACTACTACTACTACTACTACTACTACTACTACTACTACTACTACTACTACTACTACTACTACTACTACCAATACTGCTACTGCTACTGCTACTACTGTATCATTCATTGTTCTGTCTGTGGTATGGTAAGGGCCTGAGAGAGTGCTAGAAAGGTGAGTAGTTCAGACACCCCCTCCCGCCCCCCTCCCCCTCCCGCGGGTGCTCACCAGGGACGCCCAGCATCCCGTTACACTTAACACACACGATCAATTACTTACAAAAATCATTAGAAGATCTATCCAAATAAACGCTGGGCTTTAAGACTTTATTGGGCTAATTACTGGAATAAAGAACAACTCTGCCCATCACAGCTGGATGCGGAGGAAGGCCATATATGCCGTTACTATGGGGACAAATGAATTATTTTGATAGGGAGTTTTTCGTCACTTTTTTGCCATATTGCGGCTAGTCATGACTTGTCAGTTGTAACTGGTGGAGGAAACCGGAGAGACAGCTAGCAGTCAGTGACAACGCCTTAGACCACACGGCCATCGGGGCAGGCCCTTATCTTGAAAGTTCTATTTAAAATACAAGATGACATATGTGCTTTAAGACTTCCTATTGTGGTTGGATGTTTTACAATTACTAGGAAGTTACGAATATAAAACTAGGGGTAAAACGTTATGGGGTTGCGTGATTTCATCAGGCTGTGGACAACGGTTCTTAACAATATGAAAGAAATACCATCTACTACTGGACCTAGTAACAGACCAGCTATTCTTTGAGACCGTTTCGTTGGTTCCGATATGTGTCAATGACTTTAAACCAATACATAAACATGAACGACATGTCTTTCTTAAGACATCCTTTCAAGCGTCTGACTTTGGAGTAAATTAAATCCATTATTTGACTTTGAAGGTACTCTCAAGGTCATGATTGGTGAGTAGTCATAATTGCACTTGAGAGCATTTTCCATCATATATCTAAGAAGGGTTCATTTGTGGAATTCCGCCCAGTCTACTTCATTCTATCAGCATTTATATTTTACGGCCCTCCTAATTTCACAAGAATGCTATTTTTGGGCAACTGCGGAACTTAAATCTGTTCTTGTGGCGCTGGAACTTGTTCACGACGGTCAACTGTCCATCCAAATTTACTTGAGTATGCAGTTTTCTCATAGTGGTATCAAATTCAGCTTGGTGAGAATTCTCTGTATTTCAATGAAGATTTATTGAAATTCAAAGGTTTAAATTGTATGTTTTGACCTTGAAAATGCCTAGGTTGACCTTGAAATTTTTCTCCAAGGTCAAATAGTCGGTTCACCTTAGGGATTTGGTGGAACTGCAATTGTGTTTATTTTATTTTCCCCTGTTTCTTTATTTGAGCCAAACTTGAGGTCAGTCCATCATTTCTACCCACGACAGTCGCGTCCAAGTTTCTAGCATTTCACAAGAACGTTCGCATTGCCAACAAGCATTTCCTGATAATCCAGATATTTCTTTGTCAAAAAATAGCAATTACAAAATAATGTAATCTGGGGTGAAGTTTGTATAGAGGTCTTGCTCTTCTACTTTTTAATTGTTATCCACTACATGGCTTGACGTTTTCCCGGACCCACTCGCTCTCCTCTCCTCTCCTCTCGTCTCGAACTTTGACAGGGAGTCGTAGGTATTTACAATCACGTCCTCCTAAAACAAGCGCTTTAACTATGTGCCTGCCGTCCATAACTCTAGTAGGAGTCGACTGAAATACAAGAGACGGGGTCAGCCGGCTCCAATTGACCCCAGAACTCTCAACCCGTTTTCTCACTCGCCAAGGAACTTGTTTTGACATTTCTATAAATCTTCGGACCTAATTTCGCCCACTCGTTCACTGATTTCCCCGCCGCACTCCCCGGTGGACAAACAATTGACCTTTGCTTCGCATTCGAGCTGTATTTTTCTAACACTTCACTTAACGGTCGTTATTGGAGTTTATCGTGAAACAACAACTCTGAGCGCTGGGTATGAAAATATTAAAGTGAGTTTATGATAGGTAAATGATAAGAATAAACTTTGTGGAGGGGGCATATCTTAGCAGTGTTGGCGTTTATGACCACCTTGATTAAATTCCCTCTCACATAAAAGAGGATCGTTTACATTCGCCGGCTCTTGAAACGCGCACTCGTGATAGAAAAACAGGCTATCTGCAGCGATCTGAGTTTATTTAACTGATTTATGGCAAGTTATAAATCAGCCTTTAATAACGGAGAAAAATAAAGATTATCGTCTGAAGGTTACAGGGCAGTTTTGATCTGTGTGGAATGGCTTCTGAAGGATAGATAAGGCGTGGATAGGGGAATCTTGTTACTAGGTTCCTTGGGTGACGAACTGGCCTCGCCCATCCGCTATCTGCGGGAACACCGAATAAAGACAAAACAATTAGTTAGCACACTCGAATGAAAGACGAAGAAATTAATGATGATAATAATAACAATAACCAAAATAATGATAACAGTATTAATAATAGTAATAATAATAATAATAATAATTATAATAAAAATAATAATAATAATGATAATAGATAATCTTAATGATGATATAAAAACAACAAAATCAACAAAAAGTATTTGATTTGATTTTATTCGGTCTAGTAAGATGTATATTACATAGCTTTTGGCACACAAAAAATCTTATAAAAAGGTGACTATTTGGAGGGTCATTAACTGCTATGCAACAACAACAATAATAATAATAATAATTATAATAATAATGATAATAATAATAATGATAATGATAATAATAATGATAAAATTATTATGATAATAATGATAATAATAATGAAAATAACATCAGCAAAAATGATGATAATAATAATACGATAATAATAATGATAATAATAATAATAATAATAATAATAATAATAATATTAATAGTAATAATAACAATAATAATAATAATAATAATAATAATAACATCCTTCGCATATCCGTCCATTTGTCAATCAATTGCATGTAAACATCCACGGGTGTCCAACTTCATATAAGTTTGAAACTTACTTGAATACCAAAACTTTATTTCGCTGGAACGCAAGTGAGCTTCAACATATGCATATGCCAATGCCCATGTCTCAAATGTAATTACCAACCGACCTTGGTATGAGAACAGCTCCTCTCATCGCAAGACGTTTATCTGGTTTAGAATTTGAAAAGGAAACTTCAAAAGGAAACATACGTATTTAGTAATTTCACATACGTTATTATCTTTCTCCTTGGTCGATAATGAGCGCGCCCTCTTACGGTGTAAACTGCAGAGCCTATAGGCAAACACTTAGGGGAATGTTCATAAACCTCGTATGGTGACTAAGTAAATTTACTTGCTTGTATCAAACCTAATTTAGCGCCGAGGATGTATGTAAGTAAGCCTGCGTTGATCCTTGTAGCAGTTGCTACGGAGTGCTAACTAAATAAAGATACTTTCATCAAAGCCGTACCTGTATCTTAATCAAAGCTTTACCTACACCTATCTGTACGGTATTACCTTCTTAGTTATCTCACTAGAAAGGCACCGCCGCCTCCCCACGGCTTGATTAGTAGAAACATGTTTTTATCACAATTTGATCATGTAATTGCTTGTCTAGGTAGGCTTAGGTGGGCTATTGATAACCAATCTAACTACCGCCAAGTTTGTATGAACACCCCGGAGAATCAATGCTGGTTTGTATTGTTCCCCAACATTATCATTCGCCTTGTTTGCTCAGTGAAATGATATATTTTTGGCATGAAGGGTTTGGCGAGTTGAGCGAGTTCATTTGTGTGTATAATAGAACTATTTTTTGTGGTGTAGTGATATCGATAAAGGTTGTTTGCACCCACCCATACTTGGATCAAGTGGATTGTGTACATAGTATAAATCAACATATTTTCTTCTTATGTCTGCTGCTCAACAAAACTATTGGGTTCATGAACTAACATGGCGTGGACTTGGCCGCAGAGAGAGGGGGTCAGAAATAAAAGTGACCGAACTGAAGGATAGTGATTTAAGCCCCGGCATTATCAAATCAACTGTCCACCCAATTGTTGAGAATGAAATGTTAGTATTAGAATTCTGTAAATCATGCAGATTATACAAAGTTATATTTTACCCTAACCTACTATATATAAACAGTTGATGATCGTCCTTGTTATTTTTAATTTTCAAACATTAATACCTTTTAAAATGTGTCAAATTTGTTTTTATTCTCGAATAGATCAACTGAGTCTATTTTTAGTGAAACAAAAGCCGGGTTACCATACAGTAATTATTATTCCAGTCGAAGGTAAGGAACTGTGCAGGTGTAAAATCTGTAAAAACAATGTATCATTTAAATCATTCCAAAGCCATGTTAACCCAATGATAGGATTTTGAACTATATATATATATATATATATATATATATATATATATATATATATATATATATATATATATATATATATATATATATATATATAAATATATATATATATATATATATATATATATATATATATATATATATATATATATATATATATATATATATATATATATATATATATATATATATATATATATATATATATATATATATATATATATATATATATATATATATATATATATATATATATATATATATATATATATATATATATATATATATAGTTTATTGACTGTAGGAGTACCACAAAATATATATATATACAGTATATATTTTTTTCTTACAAACTGAAAAAAATATCAATAAATGTTAATACAAAATCAATGCACATATCATAAACAGTAAGAACACTAGGAAGAGTAGAAGGCAGGGAAGGGACGAAAAGGATTCTAGATTCATTATTTTATTCCTAGTTTTTTGTACTTGGAGCCAGTGGCTAGGATACAGTGTATGTAGGAGACCATATGAACACCACGTGTGTGCTGAGTAACTGGAGGGCTTTGGGGTATGCTTGTTGAGACTGCACTTTTCCATCTCTTAACATGACATACCCACGGGACAAACCACACAAGACGCTCTGACCAACTCCCTGTCAGTAACCCCTCCCCCTTCCCCTCCCCTCCCCCACGCCATTGCTAGGGCAGACACAGTGCTGACTGTCTAGACGCCAGATATTTATGAACATGTGGTTACATCTGGTTCACACCTAATGGAGGCCAAAACACACCTGGAATGAGACCAGTTTAGCACTTATTTGTGTGACTTATGAAATATATTGTTAACGGTGACCTAGCAATGCCAAGCACATCCTGCTAGTTCTATGATATACATGCAATACACGAAAATAGATTCTCAATGGAAAGCAAAAATGAATTCTTTGAAATAGTATATATCCAACTTTCGGTCATAATCAATTATTCCATCTTTGAAAGAATTTTTGATGCTTAATATATTTACAAAAACATATTCACAGTAAAGTACAAGTTGTGTGCATCAATATGACTATATCTTTTGTAGGACAATGCGTGCTCTTTGTTTAAATATATCTACTAATAAGGGTTTCAGTAAGTCTACTTTCTATTGGCGATGAAGTGGACATAAAGAAAACCACCAGAGCTGCCACTTACAAATGTTGTGCCCTTGCTAGGGGTTAATTGCGGTTCGAGATTTCAGGATACTTGGAATAATAATACTAATAACCATAATAACAACAATAATAATAATGACGATAATTATTATTATTATCATTATCATATAGTCGTTATTAAAAGTTTCACTCAATATGGATAAACATATTACAGACAAGTACTGCATATGCATGTTTGATATACCGAACACTATAAAGAGTTATGAGAGACATTGAAGCAAGGTATTAGTACACATCACATCACATTACTCATTAACACACCATTAAACTCTTTTTAAAAGTTTATAAGACACATCCAATGCACCTGTGGTTTCATCAGTTCAGATCGTCTTATCTCGAAGATTGTTATTAAGAAATCGTGCACATTGTTGGAAATTATTACCTTTGTAAGTGGAGTCTACTCTCAGGTGTGTCATGCATCAAGCTGGCTATTAGAATGCGTTGAAATTCGATGATAACTTTCTCCTGACGCTGTATTTGATAAATATGCATATCAATGTAACCAATTCGCGTTGCACATCTTATAATGCTAAATAGTCACCAGCCTTTGCCCGGATGTCGACAGGCTCACGTTATTCATTGCCAACTTTTGTCAACGCAAACTACAAAATTGCAAGGAATAAATAGGATATGGTATGTATCATATAAACGACATTACATTTCAAGTCAATAGTTATTTATTTATTTTTTGTTATTTCAAGTGTGTGTTGCTTGGATATAAATGACCAAAGTGTCATGTTCGTTATTTAAATTGTTTCTACATTTTCTTTGGGTATCATCATGTTAATGTGCAAATTTGATTAGTACTAACATGTTGTTTTTCCAATCTTATCATCAGCAGTATGTTTTCTACTATAGACTTTGTACGCAATTAACTCGAATAAAGCAATACACTTGTGGTCTAACTTGACACCACAAATGTATTTATGATTAGATTATAGGTTGCTTGTACATATATCATTATAACACTTATGGCCAGACCAATAGGTGAACTGATAGATAAATGTGGTACACTTTGCGATACATAACAGAAAGTGGTGTGGTTGTGACATGGTTATATTTAACTCTGGCTAAGTGGTATTGCTTTGTGTTTAATTGAAAATGATAAATTGTATTGTTGTACTGTATCATTATTGAGTGTAGAGATGAACTACAAAAATAGTATAAACAAAAAGTATATATATGTACATATATATATATATATATATATATATATATATATATATATATATATATATATATATATATATATATATATATATATATATATATATATATATATATATATATATATACTAGTATATATATATATATATATATATATATATATATATATATATATATATATATATATATATATATATATATATGTATAAAAGAAAAGTAAAATAATACAAATGGGTTATAGCGTGATGGCGTCATGCATTAGAAATCTATATTTTTAAGTTGATGAATATGCTTTATTTGCCAATAACCATCCTCATCCTTCATTAAATCAATGGCTTCTAGCTTATTCCTCATCCCATAGACACCCCCTCAGCCTCCGCAGGCCATATTGCCCTTCTGTTTGTCCACAACAGGCTTGCCAACTCTCAAGATGCTTGTATTTGTAAAGAGATGCGTAACCACGGCAACAGCATCCGAGAGCTCCCTTGCCGGAGGTCAAAAGCGGCCTTAATGAAGGTTTCTATAGCCTATGGAATTACTCCACAAGGAGATATTGGTCGTGTACTAATATTAGTTTTCCATATCTATTCTCATCATTCTGTCTGTGGCCAGAGATGACAGGTCTAGCTGGCCTGCTCGCAGGCACAAGTAAATGTTTTCCCTGACTGTAATATCATGTCGCCGTCAAGGAGCAAATATTATACTACTACCAGTTAAACGTTAAATGCGTTAATACGCGCGAGAGCGAGCGCTCGGGGAATCTTTAAGTCAATTGGTATTGGCCGGGCTTCAAACGATATACTGACTACAAAACAGGTTGGGATGTTGTCCAAGCTAGGGTCCGTGTTTGTCCAGCGGTACAACTCCGCTGCCAGGTATTTACCTAGTTAAAAGAAGATCTGCGTAGAGAGTTGATTAAAAGAGTTTGTCTCGGGGGCGCACTCGATGGAGCCGGCCGGACGCCGCCCGGGGCCTGTTTGACCCGGAGATGAGACGAGAGCGGAAGTGGCTTCTATTTGACATCAACAAACAGGAGAGTGGCAAGTTGAGTTGGGGATGTTGCCGATTGTTGGTCAGGTGGCGTGCACTTGAACCACTCTTCCCTCGTACTCGTCCTCACCATCCCTAAGTCTTCTAGATCCTCCAGAATATTCTTTAACTCAATTCTTTAACCAATTACGATGGTTTAGGTGTGAACGGCAGAAAAAAATCCGCTGTTTTTGAAAACGGTGGAAAAATATTCTGCTGTTTTTGGAAAAACAGTGGAAAGAACTTTTTTCCTGTCGTTTTTCAGAAAAACAGCAGAATTTTTTTCTGCCGTTCACACCTGTACCATCGTATTCACTTCTCTCACAAATAGCAGAACTCTTCAAGCGGAGAAGCCATATAGCGTTAGTGCCTGTTGGCCGACCAATCATAGGAGATACATTTCAGCGCCCTCCGTCAATGTTCATTCTCAGTCTGGAAGTAGTAAACTAGTTCCTGGTTCAGTTTTATCATCTTTAGTGAAAAAAGGCAATTTATTGTCTAACATATCAGATATTCTGCCATAAAAAATACCTAGAAAGGAAGGTTTGTATTTTTCAACCAACACTTATCAATCTAATTCTTCCATTTTTATTGCGTTTAATATTGAATTCAAGGAAATATACTTTCAATGAGCATAGCCTACATGAACCTCACATTATCTTATGTATCACAAACTGTACGAGAGAGAGAGAGAGAGAGAGAGAGAGAGAGAGAGAGAGAGAGCGGGATTAAGGTAATACGGAAGTTAACTTATCCATAAACCACCACGTTAAACAATGCAGTAGGTTTCCATGTAGCCATTTCCATTACAGCACCCGATAGCACAAGATTGAGGTAAACAGGATTTAATTAATTTCATTTACAATGGCATTATGTAATGTGGTCAATATCCTAGTCTTTGTTGTGGGTGGTGGAGACCCCACCTGCCCGGCCACAGTGGAAACACAGGGGCAATTAACGGGACAAGCATTTAGCTGCGATATAGGCTTTTATACCTGTGACTAATCTATTGAATACACAGACCGGCCAAATACTAGTGCCACCATATTGTAGTCTCGCACTGTTATGATTATACCCATGTTTCTACAACCGTGAAATGAGTTTCCACATGGCTGGGTTTACCTGTACGTACTAACTTCGATTGTTTCGTAAGAACCAGAACTTTCTTGAAATAACTACAAGGGCGCAAGTTAAAATCACAACCCCATGTTTGTACAAGTCACTCGGAAAAGCGTACTCATAACTTAAAAATACTTACAAGGGCGTATTATATGTAACATTAAGTAATTTGATAATAAACCTCAAAATATTTATTCGCCCTACCCGTATGAGTGGTTGGATTCTAATTGTTAAACAAGCATACATGGCGTAGAAATAGCTCACATAAGGTAAGTAGCCGGAAACCTATTAAGTTGTATTCCAAGGTAAACATGTGTTTATTTCCGTTGACATTAGGCCTGCCATGTACTGTTGCCTACTTCAGCTAAAAGCTTTGCTTTATCAAGCGCAGCAAGAACTCATGGTCACATTAATGCTACTCATTTGCCATATCAAATATTTTTGATTGCCAAATACGGGTGTATATTTATATTGGTTTTATTAGATGGAACATTATTGAAGTGCACTAGATATTACCTAGTATTACGGAGGTAGCTTTAACAGCAATTTCTATGGTATGGGGCTCTCGTGAAGAAACAACGTCGATCCATTGGAACCGCACTATTTATCCACAGATTTTGCGCTCTGTCGCGCTCCGCATGCCCCAACGAACCCACTTTGCCGCCATGTTAGTCTCGCTAGTGGTCACGTGACGGTATCCCAGGAAGCTGATTGGTGCAGCGCGCGGACCGGCACGGATAACATGACGGCCAAAACGATTATCCATAATATCATGCTGCTTACGCTCTCGAGTAATGTTTGCATAATTGGCTGAAACATAGATTGTTCAATCAATGAATTACTACTCCATCTGAGAGAAAGCTACCCTGTTTGTGTATGAGGGGGATGAACTTTATTCTCGATTATTCTTATTCTTCCTCATCATCATCAGTAGTAGTAGTAGTAGTAGTAGTAGTAGTAGTAGTAGTAGTAGTAGTAGTAGTAGTAGTAGTAGTATAGTAGTAGTGGCAGCAGTAGTAGCAATATTAGTGGTACTAGCAGCAGCGGCAGCAGTAGTAGTAGTAGTAGTAGTAGTACTTCGATAATGTTATTATTATTATTAGTATTATTATTATTATTATCGTCATAATTACTATTATTACATCATCATCGCTCTTCGTTATTAGTTGTATGTAATACATCACATACCTAATAGGTAACTGGCTTCAAATGTTTCAAGTTAGCACCCCTCCTCCTCCCCCCCTCTCTCTCAGTTCATTTCATTAAATACAATTAATTTACAGAGACTACTCCAAGTTAATGCGAGATAACCACTGATTTGATATGCACATCAGCCCCTACGGATATGCGGGGCCTAAAAGTTGCATGTTGTTTGTGAAGCAGTTCATAAGAAGAAAGCGTGTGTAATCCCAAAGACTTAGTTTGCTCCTAGGCGTTTATTCACTAGCTTACCCGGCCTGCTCCCTAACAGTACTCTGAGGAATACATTAAATTGAAGCTACTATTGAAATGTGAGGAGCACCTTTTATCAATGTTTACCCATGGAACGGAAGTTTTTGTTTACCCTAACGATTAGAATCCAAATTCGCTGGTAATACACTTGCCAAAGTCCCTTCCAAAACACACAGTCGAATTCTATACATGTAGCGACCCGCCTATCCTTATTAAACACCCAGTAGCTAAACCTCCCGCAACAACGTATTAGTAGTGACCACTTTATATGGCTAGGGCGCAACTGACCAATGTCACCAAAGTCACCAGGGACATCTCGACTACCCAGAGTCACTGGCAACTTTCTTGCATGTCTCGGGCGGCGTTTAATCATATAACCACACATGTGTATGTATGTATGTATGTATGTATGTATGTATGCATGCATGCATGTATGTATGTATGTATGTATGTGTGTCTGTGTTAGTATGTATGTATGTATGTGTGTCTGTGTGCGTGTGTTTGGTGTTTGTGTAAATATATTGAGCGCGACTGACCGAATATGGGGGTGACCCTTGTACACTACGTCTCATCAGCATAAGAGTTAATCTAGGCAAGCATATTTGACAAGTTGACTTCGAATCGAACTCGGCTGACATCGACACAATTGGAGAGAATCAAAAGTGTTTTTTTCTGGCTCTCGGTATTGCCATCACCTCTTATTTTCGCAGAAAAGAAGTTTGTCTGTTTTCCAAAACTGTAATTGTAACTTATGTGGAGCACACAGACCTGTCCATTTGATGCTTAAGAGTTCCCCAGAAATTGTCGTCGGGAACTGAGGTACTTTTGACATTAACTTTGTAATTAAGAGCGATTTCACAAAACAATCAAATCGAGTTATTGGTTATGTTTGGATTAGCATTTCTCCACCAAATCTTCTCCTAACTGTGAAATTCCCTTCAAGATTTGATCAGGTTGGTTTTGGCCGCTGTTAGCACTAATGGGTTAAGAAATTGCACGCAATCATTAGGATTAACTGGTGGCATGGTATTATTTGAGTTTGGCTTTTATGGATGAGAGGCGGAAGAGAGAGGGGTAGGTGAAGATTGTAGAGAGGGGGAACTTGGCAGCAGTTTGTTTGAAGAGCTGCTCTACACGTGTTCAGAAGTAAGCGTAGCAGTCATGCGCATCCTGTCCGTATCATGCTCTGATCCTACTGCGTTACTGCATCTTCTACTGCTACTCCTCGCGCTGCTGCTACTCATGCTGCTAGGGGCACTGCAGATCCTACTGATCTTACTGCCATGATTTAACTAATGAAGGAGAAAGAACTACTACTATCACTTCTTCTTCTTCTACTACTACTACTACTACTACTACTACTACTACTGCTACTGCTACTGCTACTGCTACTACTACTACTACTACTACTACTACTAGTGTTACTAATAATATTGATAATACTAATGATAATAATACTATACTAAATGCAAGATTAGAGATATCATTTAGTTATTCATGATCATCTTTTCAGTCATCCAGTAATGACGACGGTGGCCATTTTGTGTCTTTGAATCCCAATATAGCGTTGGATATGGTGATTGATAATGACGACGATGGTGATGCTGCTGATGATGATGGAGACTTAGTAACAATGCTGTTGCCGAGTGTCACGATGATAATGGTGATAAGGATCGTGACGATGATGACGATAACGGTGATTTAGTAACAATGCTGTTGAGTGTCATGATGATGATGATTATGATGATGATGGGGGTGGCGGTAGTGACGATGATGGTTATTTAGTAACACTGTTGTTGACTGCCATGATGATGGTGACGATGATAATGGTGACGATAATGGTGATTCAGTAACAATGCTGTTGAGTGTCATGATGATGATGATTATGATGATGGTGACGATGATGATGGTGACGATGATGATGGTGACGATGATGGTGATTTAGTAACAATGCTGTTGCTGAGTGTCATGATGCTGATGATTATGATGATGGTGACGATGATGATGGTGACGATGATGATGGTGACGATGATGATGATGACGATGATGGTGATTTAGTAACAATGCTGTTGCTGAGTGTCATGATGCTGATGATTATGATGATGGTGACGATGATGATGGTGACGATGATGATGGTGACGATGATGGTGATTTAGTAACAATGCTCTTGCTGAGTGTCATGATGCTGATGATTATGATGATGGTGACGATGATGATGGTGACGATGATGATGGTGACGATGATGGTGATTTAGTAACAATGCTGTTGCTGAGTGTCATGATGCTGATGATGGTGATGATGATGATGGTGACGATGATGATGGTGACGATGATGGTGATTTAGTAACAATGCTGTTGATGATTATGATGATGATGATGATGATGATGATGATGATAAATATGATGATGGTGGTGGCAGTGGCAACGATGGTGGTGAATTAGTAACAATGCTGTTGAGTGTCATGACGATGATGATTGTGATGATGGTGACGATGATGGTGGTGACGATAATGGTGATTTAGTAACACTGCTGTTGCTGGGTGTCGTGAAGGTTGGCGTTATTGTTTGAGCCGCTGAACTCTGCTTACTAAGTCAACACGCTGACTTCTGGCTACATCTGTTGAAACAGATCCACTTCAAACAACAAGCGCCGCCCGTGTCTCCCAGTGCCTTGTAACGAGTGAGGAATTGGTGGAAACTAAATGTTTGGCTTACAAGTCGTGAAATAGAAGCCTTGTCGCGGGTGGTCCGGTGGCCACCTAGACAGTAGTCTGGGACTGCTGCTGCTGGCAGCAGTATAGCAGCAGCAGACCCCAGTACCAGAATGGGGAACAGATGATAAGACACCATCACACCAGTTCCATATCAACCATCTCAACAAATGCTAGTAGCATTTAATGTTTTTTTAGCACTATCTTATCATTGTGACTTCTCATAGCAATACAATGGGGCTTCGAGGAATCGTATAATCTACTCTTGCAGTATTCTATCAGAAATGGTACACTGCATTTCTGGCTTCTGATTGGTTCATACTACCCCACTGTGTGCTAAATCCCTGCAGAATATAATGGAATCTAGTAGATTGGGCAGAATCTTATATTAAGTACCTATGTACATAAAGTCATTTTGTTCACTGGCAGCTGTCCCATTGGGACATAATCTGCATACATTGAACACTTTACCATTGCCCCTGATAGGTCCATGTGCAAAGGTTCTAAGTATAAGGAAAAAGATACTAGTAATCTACATTAAATACTCAAATAATCTCCATGTATAAAGGCCCTGAATTAGCGCCGAACATCTTTTTCTTATGTGTTTAATATACTGTATTTATTTTGTAAACATAAAAAACTCGATTACGCAATGGTAATAATTCAAATCAGTTTGGAACTCTTAACCTTTCCAAAGCTGAGGCTACTTTCGTCCAAAGCACAAGGGCGCAACGTTTTATGAAAAACCTGCCATGTTGATATTCATTGGCTAGCTCTAGGTGAGTGCTTTCATATGAGTACCCTGGTGCCAGGGTTTCAATTAATTATCCTGATTTTTTGCATCACTTTGTATTGGCCAAATTAGCCACCTGCAGCATAGGGGTTAAACAAGGCGAGAAGGAGAATATTTCGTGTGGTGGATGTGTAAACCTAACCTCATCAGTGGAGGCAGGGTTATAATCATACTTCCAGGGAAAGGGTATTAACTTTCGCCTCATTTTATTATGCTATACACTTGCACGCACAATAAACGTCAGAAAGAGATATGGATTGAGTAACTAAAGAATTATTATACAACTAAGCTAGATCTAAGGCAGCTATCTTAACCCATTGCACCTTGAGTGCATACATGGAATGACAAAATATAGTTATATCTTAGAATTATCTGAAGGGGAAATTGTTAATTCCAACCGGAACAGCATCTTTCAGTCAAATATTTCTTTGATATCCAGCTATTCCTACATGTATGGCAGAGCTGTGAGTGGGTTTAACCCTTCAAATGCAGAGGCTACTTTCGTCCAAAGTCCAAGGACGCAATCTTAGTTTTGAAAACCATCTAAACCCTGTAATGTTGGTATTCATTAGGATAGCTCTCGCTGAGTACTCTCAGATGAGTACTCATCTTCCAGTTTTTTTTTGCATCAGTTTGTATTGGCCAAATTAGCCACCAGTAGCACAAGGGTTAAGCTAGAGTGCCTGGAACTATAGAAGTGCATGGGGTTATAGGCATGATTGGAGTAGGGGCGGTAGAGGGGTAGGAGGAGGAAAAGGAAGTCACTCAAAGACGAACTTCCCCTATCTACTACTGACGTCCTCCTATTAAATAGGTAGCATCCAGTCACCACTCACACACATTTATCCTTGCTCATTGTTTTTGTTGATTTAATTTATAGTTTATAGTTCTTCATCAATTATATCTCTTAACACTACTCACTATTTCCAGCAACAACACGTTATAGCATAATTGTATCACTGTCTTCCACCCTTTATTTCACCCTCACATTTCTCTCAAGGACTATCTACCACCTTTCTATACTTTATTGCACCAATATCTCACTCTCCTAGACTCTAGGTACTTAACTCCTCCCCCTCTACTTCGCCATCACCTCCGCTCCAAAATCCCATATCTCACTGATTTCAAACCCCTTTAGTCACTACGACCCCTCCCCAAAACACCAAGGCATTAAGGACCACTCGCTCCATCCTGTATTTGACCACGTCCATATCTCCACTTCCCAAGCTGATAACATAATGCTATTTCGTTTCTTATCAAACCACCATTTACTCCCTTTAAAATCTCTATGTCATTGTCCACTCTTTATCATAACCATTTCAAATGCATTTGATATCACTGACATCCACACTTAATATTCCACCACCATTTTTTCCAAGGTACTATATCGCACTCTCCTCCGCCTGTAGTTAACTGCCAGTAACCTCTGCCTTTTCATAGACGCAGAAAACTGACTTACCCCTGTCACTAGTATTTTTCACTTTCCTAGAATCCCTATGGCACCAGAGGCATGTATAGCACATGTGCACCCTCTGATGGCACTTGCTTTACCCTTTATTTTACCAATATTTCCACATATCCCGAACAAATCTCTCCATTACAAACACAATTCAGAATGCACACTTCCATGATTTATAAATCATCGTGTTTGTCATGCAATATGGCTAACCATTGTGGAACCTTAATGTCTCCAGTAAGCGTATTTCTAAAATTGAACACCTCTTTAAATGTGTTCTCATCAGCGTAAAATGCAATGTTCAGCGACCAAGACCAGGTTTATAATGTTATCCACATTCATCCTATTAGGAAGTATTGGGTTAGATGGCTCCTAAATGTCAACTATTGAGTTTGGATTTCTCTAAGCATCATTGTAAACAGTTGCCAAAGGTTCTGCGGTGATTCTACTCGCCCATGTGTATGATCTAAGCACTACTGGGATTGTTGTAGGATTAGTGTCACTATGCGACCACGGATATCCCACCCATCCCCCTCCAGCGAGAACAAATAAACATATGGGCAAGGGATTATCCTGTACAATAACTACAGGTATGAAATATAGAGCAGGAACAAGATGATCATTACGTATGGATGACTTCGCTAATGGCCTGATCGCGTGCTGACACATGGAGCTAATCCCCAGCATGGTTCAGGCACTCCTCCGAGACGTGCATACATGTGATCAGTGGGTGCGGCCAAAGACCTTTATATTTATATATATATATATATATATATATATATATATATATATATATATATATATATATATATATATATATATATATATATATATATATATATATATATATATATATATATATATATATATATATATAT
>OZ012684.1:75968409-75989502 GCA_963942565.1 Maea johnstoni | reverse complement strand
TATAGCCTATGGAATTACTCCACAGGGAGATATTGGTCGTGTACTAATATTAGTTTTCCATATCTATTCTCATCATTCTGTCTGTGGCCAGAGATGACAGGTCTAGCTGGCCTGCTCGCAGGCACAAGTAAATGTTTTCCCCGACTGTAATATCATGTCGCCGTCAAGGAGCAAATATTATACTACTACCAGTTAAACGTTAAATGTGTTAATACGCGCAAGAGCGAGCGCTCGGGGAATCTTTAAGTCAATTGGTATTGGCCGGGCTTCAAACGATATACTGACTACAAAACAGGTTGGGCTGTTGTCCAAGCTAGGGTCCGTGTTTGTCCAGCGGTACAACTCCGCTGCTAGGTATTTACCTAGTTAAAAGAAGATCTGCGGAGAGAGTTGATTAAAAGAGTTTGTCTCGGGGGCGCACTCGATGGAGCCGGCCGGACGCCGCCCGGGGCCTGTTTGACCCGGAGATGAGACGAGAGCGGAAGTGCCTTCTATTTGACATCAACAAACAGGAGAGTGGCAAGTTGAGTTGGGGATGTTGCCGATTGATGGTCAGGTGGCGTGCACTTGAACCACTCTTCACTCGTACTCGTCCTCACCATCCCGAACTCTGCTAGATCCTATAGAATATTCTTTGAATCAGTCTCTCTTCCAATTACGATGGTGTAGGTGTGAACGGCAGAAAAAAATCAGCTGTTTTGAAAACGGTGGAAAAAAACTTTCTGCTGTTTTTGGAAAAACAGTGGAAAAATTTTTTTTTCTGTCGTTTTCCTGAAAAACGGCAGAGTTTTTTTAATGCCATTCACACCTGCACCATCGTTTCCAATTCTCCCACAAATAGCAGAACTCATCTAGCGGAGAAGCCATGTAGTGTTAGTGTCTGTTGGCCGACCAATCATAGGAGATAAATTTCAGCGCCCTCCGTCAATGTTCAATCTGGAAGTAGTAAACTAGTTCCTGGTTCAGTTTTATCATCACTAGTGAAAAAAGACAATTTATTGCCTAACATATCAGATGTTCTGCCATATAAAATACCTAGAAAGGAAGGTTTATATTTTTCAACCAACTCTTATCAATCTAATTCTTACACTTTTATTGCGTTTAATATTGAATTCAAGGAAATATACTTTCAATGAGCATAGCCTACATGAACCTCAAATTATCTGATGTATCAAACTGTACGAGAGAGAGAGAGAGAGAGAGAGAGAGAGAGAGAGAGAGAGAGAGAGAGAGAGAGAGAGAGAGAGAGAGAGATTGTGGAATTAAGGTAATACGGAAGTTATATCTATCCATAAACCACTTCCACGTTAAACAATGCATGAAGGTTTCCATGTAGCCATTTCCATTACAGCACCCGATTGAGGTAAACAGGATTTAATTAATTTCATTTACAATGGCATTATGTAATGTGGTCAATATCCTAGTCTTTGTTGTGGGTGGTGGAGACCCCACCTGCCCGGCCACAGTGACCGGCCAAATGCTAGTGCCACCATATTGTAGTCTCGCACTGTTATGATTATACCCATGTTTCTACAACCGTGAAATGAGTTTCCACATGGCTGGGTTTACCTGTACGTACTAGCTTCGATTGTTTCGTAAGAACCAGAACTTTCTTGAAATAACTACAAGGGCGCAAGTTAAAATCACAACCCCATGTTTGTACAAGTCACTCAAATAAGCCTACTCATAACTTAAAAATACTTACAAGGGCGTATTATATGTAACATTAAGTAATTTGATAATAAACCTCAAAATATTTATTCGCCCTACCCGTATGAGTGGTTGGATTCTAATTGTTAAACAAGCATACATGGCGTAGAAATAGCTCACATAAGGTTTGTAGCCGGAAACCTACTAAGTTGTATTCCAAGGTAAACATGTGTTTATTTCCGTTGACATTAGGCCTGCCATGTACTGTTGCCTACTTCAGCTAAAAGCTTTGCTTTATCAAGCGCAGCAAGAACTCATGGTCACATTAATGCTACTCATTTGCCATATCAAATATTTTTGATTGCCAAATAAGGGTGTATATTTATATTGGTTTTATTAGATTGAACATTATTGAAGTGCACTAGATATTACTTAGTATTACGGAGGTAGCTTTAACAGCAATTTCTATGGTATGGGGCTCTCGTGAAGAAACAACGTCGATCCATTGGAACCGCACTATTTATCCACAGATTTTGCGCTCTGTCGCGCTCCGCATGCCCCAACGAACCCACTTTGCCGCCATGTTAGTCTCGCTAGTGGTCACGTGACGGTATCCCAGGAAGCTGATTGGTGCAGCGCGCGGACCGGCACGGATAACATGACGGCTAAAACGATTATCCATAATATCATGCTGCTTATGCTCTCGAGTAATGTTTGCATAATTGGCTGAAACATAGATTGTTCAATCAATGAATTACTACTCCCCCCTGAGAGAAAGCTACCCTGTTTTTGTATGAGGGGGATGAACTTTATTCTCGATTATTCTCATTCATCCTCATCATCATCAGTAGTAGTAGTAGTAGTAGTAGTAGTAGTAGTAGTAGTAGTAGTAGTAGTAGTAGTAGTAGTAGTAGTAGTATAGTAGTAGTGGCAGCAGTAGTAGCAATATTAGTGGTACTAGCAGCAGCGGCAGCAGTAGTAGTAGTAGTAGTAGTAGTAGTAGTTCGATAATGTTATTGTTATTATTATTATTATTATTATTATTATTATTATTATTATTATTGTTATCGTCATAATTACTATTATTACATCATCATCGCTCTTCGTTATTAGTTTTATGTAATACATCACATACCTAATAGGTAACTGGCTTCGAATGTTTCAAGTTAGCACCCCTCCTCCTCCCCCCCTCTCTCTCAGTTCATTTCATTAAATACAATTAATTTACAGAGACTACTCCAAGTTAATGCGAGATAACCACTGATTTGATTTGCACATCAGCCCCAACGGATATGCGGGGCCTAAAAGTTGCATGTTGTTTGTGAAGCAGTTCTTAAGAAGAAAGCGTGTGTAATCCCAAAGACTAAGTTTGCTCCTAGGCGTTTATTCACTAGCTTACTAGGCCTGCTCCCTAACAGTACTCTGAGGAATAAATTTAATTGAAGCTACTATTGAAATGTGAGGAGCACCTTTTATCAATGTTTACCCATGGGACGGAAGTTTTTGTTTACCCTAACGATTAGAATCCAAATTCGCTGGTAATACACTTGCCAAAGTCCCTTCCAAAACACACAGTCGAATTCTATACATGTAGCGACCCGCATATCCTTATTAAACACCCAGTAGCTAAACCTCCCGCAACAACGTATTGGTAGTGACCACTTTATATGGCTAGGGCGCAACTAACCAATGTCACCAAAGTCACCAGGGACATCTCGACCAACCCAGAGTCACTGGCAACTTTCTTGCATACCTCGGGCGGCGTTTAATCATATAACCACACATATGTATGTATGTATGTATGTATGTATGTATGTATGTATGTATGTATGTATGTATGAATGTATGTATGTATGCATGCATACATGCATGTATGTATGTATGTATGTATGTATGTGTGTTAGTATGTTTGTATGTATGTGTGTCTGTGTGCGTGTGTTTGGTGTTTGTGTAAATATATTGAGCGCGACTGACCGAATATGGGGGTGACCCTTGTACAATAGGTCTCATCAGCATAAGAGTTAATCTAGGCAAGCATATTTGACAAGTTGACTTCGGCTGACATTGACACAATTGGAGAGAATCAAAAGTGATTTTTCAGGCTCATGAAAGAGTGTTGTCTGCTTTCCAAAACTGTAACGTATGTGGAGCACACAGGTCTGTCCATTCCCCCAGAAATTGTCTGGAACTGAGGTACTTTTGACATTAACTTTGTAATTAAGAGTGATTTCACTAAAAAATCAAATCGAGTTGTTGGTTATGTTTGGATTAACATTTCTCCATCAAATCTTCTCCTAACTGTGCAGTTCCCTTCAAGATTTGATCAGGTTGGTTTTGGCCGCTGTTAGCATTAATGGGTTAAGAAATTGCACGCAATCATTAGGATTAACTGTTGGCAGGGTATTATTTGAGTTTGGCTTTTATGGATGAGAGGCGGAAGAGAGAGGGGTAGGTGAAGATTGTAGAGAGGGGGGAACTTGGCAGCAGTTTGTTTGAAGAGCTGCTCTACACGTGTTCAAGAAGGAAGCGTAGCAGTCATGCGCATCCTGCCCGTATCATGCTCTGATCCTACAGCGCTACTGCATCTTCTACTGCTGCTCCTCGCGCTGCTGCTACTCATGCTGCTAGGGGCACTGCAGATCCTACTGATCTTACTGCCATGATTTAACTATTGAAGGAGATAGAACTACTACTATCACTTCTACTACTTCTACTACTACTACTACTACTACTACTACTACTACTACTGCTGCTGCTGCTGCTGCTGCTGCTGCTACTACTACTACTACTACTATTACTACTACTACTACTACTACTACTACTACTACTACTACTACTACTACTACTACTACTACTACTACTACTTCTACTACTACTACTACTACTACTACTACTACTACTACTACTACTACTACTACTACTAGTGTTACTAATACTATTGATAATACTAATGATAATACTACTATACTAAATGCAAGATTAGAGATATCATTTAGTTATTCATGATCATCTTTTCAGTCATCCAGTAATGACGAGGGTGGCCATTGTGTGTCTTTGAATCCAAATATAGCGTTGGATATGGTGATTGATGATGACGATAGTGATGCTGCTGATGATGATGGTGATTTACTAACAATGCTGTTGCCGAGTGTCACGATGATGATGGTGATGATGATCGTGATGATGATCGTGACGATGATGACGATAATGGTGATTTAGTAACAATGATGTTGATTGTCATGATGATGATGATTATGATGATGGTGGTGGCGGTGGTGACGATGATGGTTATTTAGTAACAATGTTGCTGAGTGTCATGATGATGGTGACGATGATGGTGATTTAGTAACAATGTTGCTGAGTGTCATGATGATGGTGACGATGATGATGGTGACGATAATGGTGATTTAGTAACAATGTTGTTGAGTGTCATGATGATGATGATTGTGATGATGGTGACGATGATGGTGGTGACGATAATGGTGATTTAGTAACAATGCTGTTGCTGGGTGTCGTGAAGGTTGGCGTTATTGTTTGAGCCGCTGAACTCTGCTTACTAAGTCAACACGCTGACTTCTGGCTACATCTGTTGAAACAGATCCACTTCAAACAACAAGCGCCGCCCGTGTCTCCCAGTGCCTTGTAACGAGTGAGGAATTGGTGGAAACTAAATGTTTGGCTTACAAGTCGTGAAATAGAAGCCTTGTCGCGGGTGGTCCGGTGGCCACCTAGATAGTAGTCTGGGACTGCTGCTGCTGGCAGCAGTAGCAGCAGCAGACCTGGTACCAGAATGGGGAACAGATGATAAGACACCATCACACCAGTTCAATATCAACCATCTCAACAAATGCTGGTAGCATTTAGTGTTTGTTTTTCGCACTATTTTATCATTGTGACTTCTCATAGCAATACAATGGGGCTTCGAGGAATCGTATTATCTACTCTTGCAGTATTCTATCAGAAATGGTACACTGCATTTCTGGCTTCTGATTGGTTCATACTACCCCACTGTGTGCTAAATCCCTGCAGAATATAATGGAATCTAGTAGATTGGACAGAATCTTATATTAAGTACCTATGTACATAAAGTCATTTTGTTCACTGGCAGCTGTCCCATTGGGACATAATCTGCATACATTGAACACTTTACCATTGCCCCTGATAGATCCATGTGCAAAGGTTCTAAGTACTAGTATAAGGAAAAAGATACTAGTAATCTACATTAAATACTCAAATAATCTCCATGTCTAAAGGCCCTGAATTAGCGCCGAACATCTTTTTCTTATGTGTTTAATATACTGTATTTATTTTGTAAACATAAAAAAACTCGATTACGCAATGGTAATAATTCAAATCAGTTTGGAACTCTTAACCTTTCCAAAGCTGAGGCTACTTTCG
Source organism: Maea johnstoni (assembly GCA_963942565.1). NCBI lineage: Eukaryota > Metazoa > Annelida > Polychaeta > Spionida > Magelonidae > Maea > Maea johnstoni. The sequence continues at coordinate 75,983,454 of OZ012684.1, read as the reverse complement.
TCCAAAGCACAAGGGCGCAACGTTTTATGAAAACCATTAAAAACCTGCCATGTTGATATTCATTGGCTAGCTCTAGGTGAGTGCTTTCATATGAGTACCCTGGTGCCAGGGTTTCAATTAATTATCCTGATTTTTTGCATCACTTTGTATTGGCCAAATTAGCCACCTGCAGCATAGGGGTTAAACAAGGCGAGAAGGAGAATATTTCGTGTGGTGGATGTGTAAACCTAAACTCATCAGTGGAGGCAGGGTTATAATCATACATCCAGGGAAAGGGTATTAACTTTCGCCTCATTTTATTATGCTATACACTTGCACGCACAATAAACGTCAGAAAGAGATATGGATTGAGTAACTAAAGATATACAACTAAGATAGATCTAAGGCAGCTATCTTAACCCATTGCACCTTGAGTGCATACATGGAATGACAAAATATGGTTATATCTTAGAATTATCTGAAGGGGAAATTGTTAATTTCAACCGGAACAGCATCGTTCAGTCAAATATTTCTTTGATATCCAGCTATTCCTACATGTGTCAAGTAGGATGACCGTATGTACGGCAGAGCTGTGAGTGGGTTTAACCCTTCAAATGCAGAGGCTACTTTCGTCAAAAGCCTAAGGACGCAATTTTCTTTTGGAAAACCATCTAAACCCTGTAATGTGGGTATTCATTAGGATAGCTCTAGCTGAGTACTCTCAGATGAGTACTCATGTGCCAGGATTTCAGTAATTTTCCAGTTTTTTTTCATCATTTTTTATTTGCCAAATTTGCCACCAGTAGCACAAGGGTTAAGCTAAAGTGCCTAGAACTATATATATAATAGAAGTACATGGAGTTATAGGCAGTATTGGAGCAGGGGCGGTAGAGGGGTAGGAGGAGGAAGAGGAAGTCACTCAAAGACACATTTCCTCTATCTACTACTGACGATTCGTCCTCCTGCTAAACAGGTAGCATCCAGTCACCACTCACACACATGTATCCTTGCCCATTGTTTTTGTTGATTTATTTTATAGTTTATAGTTCTTCATCAATTATATCTCTCAACACTACTCTCCATTTCCAGCAACAACACGTTATAGCATAATTGTATCACTGTCTTCCACCCACTTTCTCTCAAGGACTACATACCACCTTTCCGTCCTTTATTGCACCAATATCTCACTCTCCTAGACTCTAGGTACTTAACTCCTCCCCCTCTATTTCGCCATCCAAAAATCCATATCTCACTGATTTCAAACCCCTTTAGTCACTACGACCCCTCCCCAAAACACCAAGGCATTAAGGACCACTCGCCCCATCCTGTATTTGTCCACGTCCGTATCTCCACTTCCCAAGTTAGTAACATAGTGCTATTTCGGTTTTTATCAAACCACCATTTACGCCCTTTAAAATCTTTATGCCATTGTTCACTCTTTAGCATACCCATTTCTAATGCATTTGATATCACTGACATCCACACTTAATATTCCACCACCATTCTTTCCAAGGTGCTATATAGCACTCTCCTCCGCCTGTAGTTAACTGTCAGTAACCTTTGCCTTTTCCCAGACGCAGAAAACTGACTTCCCCTATCGCTCGTATTTTTCACTTTCCTAGAATCCCTATGGCACCAGAGACATGTATAACACATGTGCACCCTCTGATGGCACTTGCTTTACCCTTTATTCTATCAATATTTCCACATATCCCGACAAATCTCTCCATTACAAACACAATTCAGAATGCACACTTCCATGATTTATAAATCATCGTGTTTGTCATGCAACATGCCTGACCATTGTGGAACCCAAATGTCTCCAGTAAGCGTATTTCTAAAATTGAACACCTCTTTAAATGTGTTCTCATCAGCGTAAAATGCAATGTTCAGCGACCAAGACCAGGTTTATAATGTTATCCACATTCATCCTATTAGGAAGTATTGGGTTAGATGGCTCCTAAATGTCAACTATTGAGTTTGGATTTCTCTAAGCATCATTGTAAACAGTTGCCAAAGGTTCTGCGGTGATTCTACTCGCCCATGTGTATGATCTAAGCACTACTGGGATTGTTGTAGGATTAGTGTCACTATGCGACCACGGATATCCCACCCATCCCCCTCCAGCGAGAACAAATAAACATATGGGCAAGGGATTATCCTGTACAATAACTACAGGTATGAAATATAGAGCAGGAACAAGATGATCATTACGTATGGATGACTTCGCTAATGGCCTGATCGCGTGCTGACACATGGAGCTAATCCCCAGCATGGTGAAGGCACTCCTCCGAGACGTGCATACATGTGATCAGTGGGTGCGGCCAAAGACCTTTATATATATATATATATATATATATATATATATATATATATATATATATATATATATATATATATATATATATATATATATATATATATATATATATATATATATATATATATATATATATATATATATATATATATATGTATATGCCTTTGGTGCAACGCAATCAGGGAAATCAACACTACATCAGGTGTATTTGGGAGTCAAAAATTGGTAGGATTATGAGCATTTCGGGTGATAAGAAACCCTTGGTATTACGATACACCTGGTATGATACGCATCATTAAATGATTGCCACTATTGCTGCCAGCAAGATCATATATGTATCTTCTTAGAAAATGAAAATGATGATACAAAGACAAAACACATGATAATGAACTAGGTAATAACTTATTTACATATAGCTATAGCTCGTGATCCTTTTTGGTAGCGGTTGTTAGGGTGAAAACCTTACCAACCATAGCTAAAGACATTTACCCAACACCTCGTTAATCACGATTAAGGCCTTTCTATGACAGAAAAGATGACAATAACCAAAAGTGCCATTGAACTTGCCCAGTGTCAAGCAAGACATTACTTCCACCTGTACACTCCATAACCCCAATCTCTCTCATTTGGTAGGTCGCCCCTGAGGTTAATGTTCCCACCACGTAACATAAGCCTGGCCTGCGTGGCGTGAGGATGTCCATGATGAGCAGGTAGTAAAGGTTATTTATCCTCCTCGCCACGACAGAGATGCTACTCGGCACGAAACTCACACCTACTGCCACCTCCCAGCCTGCACGAGCACACGATACAACACAGGTAAAAGGTGTTCATTTGGCCATGGTCACTACACTCAGACACTTCGTAAACTTCTAGCTTACTCTTCCATATGCATCTCTCAATCTGAGACTCTGAAATATCATATTTATCTGAATAACCGTTCTAACTGTAATTGTTGGAGTCCATGGCTTTAATGTCATGTGTACTGTGGCATTTTGGACATGCAACCGTTCATAGGTAGACATTTATTGGCAATAACATCGTGTCGTGATGAAGCCCAGTATTGGCCTGATTAGGTTTGCTGTTGATGTTGTTGTTGTACCTGGCTCTATGATCTGATGAGGAGGAGGGAGAAGACCATTGTTGAGGAAAACCTGGAAGATATGGAGACGGAGGAACATCAGGATTCTAACGCGGTAAGATATACCACGATTGTCATACGGTTGGGGTGTTCTTGTGCGTGCTAATACACGCCTGTCTTATATAGCGCTATCATCAAACACACGTGAACACATATTGCTTGGTGATATCATCCACAAATGTATGTATATATATATATATATATATATATATATATATATATATATATATATATATATATATATATATATATATATATATTTTAAGTACATATATATATATATATATATATATATATATATATATATATATATATATATATTTATTTTTTTAAGTACATATATATATATATATATATATATATATATATATATGTACTTAAAAATATATACATATATATATATATTTATATATATATATATATATATATATATTTATATATATATATATATATATATATATATATATATATATATATATATATATATATATATATAATATATATATATATAAATATATATATATATATATATATATATATATATATATATATATATATATATATATATATATATATATGTGTGTGTGTGTGTTAAATTTTGATCAATATTCACGCATGCAATATTGTTCTATCGCATTTCCTATCAAGGCTTAAGAGTGTATGGATTGCATATCAGTCGTGTAGATAAACGCAGCATCAAGAAAACGGAAGTTCTTTATTTATCTCTGCCACAGATAGCGGATCAATTTGTTAAGGTCTACTAATTTCTATTTGTTTATCTAGTGAATAAATAATGCTACTCCCTCAATATTTCCCACGGCATGAGTTAACGAGCTTCTATGCTATCTCACCACATAGTGTGAGACGCAAATAGGATCATTATATGTGTACCAATAGCTTAAGATTTGATCAACTCGGACCAAGAGTCCTGAGGGTGACTGGTGATTATTATCATCATATTCATACTTATGTCGATTTAAATGATAATGACAACAATAAGATAATGTATGACAATGATATTGATAATAATAATAATAATGATAATGATGATAATAATGACAATAATAATAACATATAAAGGAATGGTTATGATTGACCTGCAAAAAGCTTTTGATACAGTCAACTATGCCATAATGTCTGATAAACTTGGTGCTATTGGATGTGATGATGGGTCAGTGAACTGGTTCAACTCCTACCTATCCAACATATCTCAATTTATAGACATAAAGGGCACTTTATTAGACCGATGGGAAGTTACTTGTGGCGTACCCCAGGGCTCTATATTGGGACCTTTATTGTTTTTTTAATCTATGTGAACGATATGGAATCAGCTGTTGACTGTGATCTTTTGTTGTATGCTGATGATTCGGCTCTTTTGATCAGAGGGAAAAACATCATTGATATTGAACAAAAGCTCAGCGAGGAACTTGCCAAATTAAATGTGTGGTTGATAGGCAACAAACTTTCACTCCACCTGGGAAAGACAGAGTCTCTCCTATTTGCCTCAACTAGGAAGTTAAAACAACAGAAATTTCTAAGAATCTCATGTAATGGTATCAAAGTGGGGGGGAAAGAGGTTGTAACATACCTGAGCGGTCAACTAGACCAAGACCTATCAGGAAAATCTATGGCTCAGAAAATCATCCATAAGGCTAATGCCAGTCTCAAATTCCTTTACAGAAAGAAAATGTTCCTGAATCAGTACTGCAGGAAAACTGTCTGCATGGCAATGATTCAGTCGAGAATAGACTACGCCAGCAATTTCTATTACCACGGTCTACCAAAATTCTTACAAATCCGCCTTCAGGTCGTACAAAACAAAATGGTTAGATATGTTTTAAACTATTTAAACAGAACACACTTGGTAGCCAATGACTTTAATGAGGTTAAGTGGATGAGCATTGAAAACGGAATAAAATATCTGGCCGCAAGGCATGTATTTAACTGCATTGATGAACAGGCTCCAGAGTACCTTCAAGTTTTTGAAAGAGTAAATGTCAATCTTGAGCAGTGGAGTTGATCATTACATGTGATGCCATTGGACTCTGGGCAGACTGGGACCACTATGGAAATAAGTTTTTAAACTTTTAATGTATATATCCTGTGTCTGGTTAGAATTCTATTGCATAGCAGTTAATGACTCTCCATCTAGTCACCGTTATATATGATTTTTTGTGTGCCAAATGCTATGTAATACACATCTTACTAGACCGAATAAAATCAAATAAAATCAAACAGAGAAGAATACTATTAATAATAATGATAATAATAATAATAATAAAAATGATAATAATAATAACAATGATGATGATAATAATAATAATAATAATAATAATAATAATAATAATAATAATGATAATAATAATTATATTAATAATAATAATAATAACAATAATGAGAATAATAATAATGATAATAAAAGTAAGTGTCTAATACTAAGTATCATGATAACAGTTTTCAATATCATGGTGTTCTGAAAACGTGGTATTCTAGTATTATAAGACAATATCCTACAACATGTTTGGGGGAGTTTTTATTTAAATGATATATGCTATATTCTAGATGATTTTGCAGATAGGTGTCTTTGCAGACGGTCAAATGATTTCCTAAGGTTGAAATTAATCAACCTATATTTGACATATGATGTAAAGTTTACTCGCGAAATGAAAGCATTGGGTTGAGACAGCATAATAACATAATGAACATCGTTATAGTGATATTCCGCATAATTCAAACTGTATAAATCTTACATCCTCCTCCATTTACTCTAAATATAGTGATACCTTCCAACTCGAACTTAAGCCACGCTTCAGTAGTCAACAGTTTCCTTTGAGCTGGTCGCATAGCGACACCAATGGAGGGGACACAGGCCCAAGCCTTTCTTGTATTGTTGTAGCCTCAGAAGTTTGTGAAAGGTTTCTAAAGACTTATTATGCGTAGCTATTCCCCATGAAAGGAATTTATTCAGGTAAGTGAGTCCGGAACAAAACAGAGGCCTCTGCTCCGATGCCCCCGTTGAATGCATAGGGCTGGCAAAGTGCTTGCTGCCCAATGGGGCGGCGAACTATACTGGGAGCTTGTCGCGATTAAGTCCCTACTACAGCAACGAGTAAACAGCCCGAAGAGGCAAGAAGCCACATTGACATTGATACAGCAGCAAATCTACTCGTATATGTATGGCTAAAGCGTTAATGAAACTGTTTTGCTATGTTGCAGGAAACGTGCAAGGCCTTAGAAGGCTCCCCGCAACGTGTTGTTGGGGCCATTGCAGCAAGACGCCCGGTGAAGACAGCCCTACACCAGGCCGTCCTGGACAACAGACTCCACCAGGTACGGCTACTGGTCGCCAAACATAAGGTCAACGTGGACTCCCAGGACATGTATGGCCGGACACCTCTCATGCTGGCCAGCTTTCTGGATAACGAGGAGTACGGATACAAGATGGCCAAGATCTTCCTCAAGACTGGTGCGTCCGTGAACATCAAGGATAACATGAACAGGTCTGTGCTCATCTACGCATGTCTCAAGGGCAGGGAGAAGATTGTGGAGAGGATTCTCAGAGAGGATACTTTTGACATCAACGAGCCTGATAATGACGGTAATGGCGCCCTAAACCATGCCGCCATGGCAGGAAACCCTGCAATCACTAACATGATACTAGACGTCATGGTCCGCTTTGGGCTGAGCATCGATGATAGGAACAAGTTAGGGTACACTGCCCTCTTACAAGCCTGCAAGTATGGCCACTGGGCCTCCGCATATCTTCTCCTTACCAAGGGTGATGCCTCACCTACTCTCAGAGACAACGAGGTCTTCCTCAACGCCTTCGATTGGGCCAACAGTTTCACGCACAACTTTGGTCACCAAAGAAGCAAGAGCATGCCAGCGCTGAGATCAACGGGCCTGCAGATGGCATACTGTCGAGAGACCACTATGTACGAGAGGAACATCACACCTGTATGCAGGCATCGCAGGCCAGGTGACATCTACCTGCCCTTCATCCCTGGACTACAGGTGACCACAGACGCCGCCGCTAACCAGCCAATCAAAGGCTTAGAACTAATCATCAATGGTAAAGATGCAAGGGTGGAGTTCTTGAAGGAATTGGAAAGACACTCATCAAAGAAGGAACATGGTAAACAACACAGGCCGACGTCCAACACATCTATGTACTCGGCGACCAGCTACCCTCAAACCCCCATGCTCCTAGCACAGACTAAAAAGAGCCAAACTATGATGTTTCCAGACATGAAGACTCTGTTTAAGTTCTATTCAGATCAGTATGGTTTGCCCAGAGCGGCCAGACCACCACCTAACATAGCTACCTCTAGTTCCTCTGGGGGCATGGACCTACTCCACACACCCATGCACATGAGGAAGAGAATGTCTGCCATGGTCAATTAGGATTTTAAGCGCTTTTGAACTCTATACATGTTCATGGGCGCAATGTCAAAAATCTATTATCAACGCGAAGTTGATTTGGCCATAAGCCGCGTTGGTCTATGTGTCAAATATCGAAAATACACTTTTATGATCTACTTATTTCATCCTGTAGGGGTAAACCTACTGGTCTATGTTGAATCTCTCTCTCTCTCTCTCTCTCTCTCTCTCTCTCTCTCTCTCTCTCTCTCTCTCTCCCTCTCTCTCTCTCTCTCTCTCTCTCTCTCTAAATATATATATATATATATATATATATATATATATATATATATATATATATATATATATATATATATATATATATATATATATATTCATTAACGTACCAACGTTGCCAAACGCTTTTACTAGAAAATTTGGTTGTAAATGTAACATAGCATATATGATTATTTAACTATCAAACATTCTAGTATGGTGTAGATCATATGTTACCTGCCAGAAGAAAGCTTGTGAAATATTAGAAACGGTTAACTTATCGAGCTATATTTTCTCAAAGTGTTCTAAATCTTAAAATTCAACTGCTTATTCAATTATGTATATTGCTTATTATTCTGTTGGTTATATTGTATGCGGTGTTGAATTCACCGATGCCAGTCATGATACATTCCTTCAATCCAGCTAATTCTTTGTGAATCACCCGAAACTGTATATATAGGTAACTGCTTGATGGGCACATCTTATGTGGGGCAGATGAATGTTTCAAGAACGATGGCTTCCCTTTCAGAAAGTGGCCATCGTCATCAACCGTGGTATTTCTTTATGGAAACATTTCGTTAAATAATATTAGTTTATATCCATTTTGGTGTGTTGAACCACTTGCATTATATTATAAATACACATCAAATATCCGATGTTCCTCAGATGCCAAATAATGATACCCTTCAAGTGAACCGAAAAAAGTAAATGTATATGAATAAGGTCATATAACACAATTTTCATTAACCGTGTGAAATGTTAACGTGGCTTATTGTTTATATACTTTACTGATATTCTAGTTGTTTTGTCAATAAGACCAAGAAATTTGATTTGTGATGCTCATAAACAAGTGATAGATTGTTAGCTGTAATGAGTTGCTTCTCATCTATCGTAAAGTTTGTCTTTCTTTCTAGATGTACTGTGTGTTATGAAGTAATGTTCCAAAAGAAAGGAACCATAAATGTCAAGCTTATACCTTATACGAACATATCAGAAACAAACTCCGAACAATAGGCGTACCTTGTTTTTGAAATATAAATATATATCATAAGTATTTGGGTTAATATCTAAATCTTGTAAATTGTTTTTTCTATGCTTTCGAAGGATGGATGAAAAGTTAGATAGCAACATTGTTATGTAAAATTGTAAAAAGTATATATCGTTGTATGAAGCAAGACTTTGCACCGTTCTGCTATGAAGCTACATACACTGAAATAAATACATATCTCCATGTATCATATTTTTGTCATTTTATCTGACACAGTATCATGATGGATGTCCACAACTGTCGTTGAGCTAGTGGACGTATGGCAAACGTTCAATACCGATCGTTTAAATTGTTCTGGTACCTTTTTGTGATAGGGGTTTTCCGATAGCAGATGTAGTGAAAATATTAGCATAACCATTGGACAAAATTGCTTTATTATACTAAATGCCTTCCAAAATTTTGCACATACCCATAGTACTGATCGTGTTCTGTGTACTATGATTATGTTAGCCTCCGGGTACCTCCGGGTGAGCGTACTAGTGTTCAGATCAATGACATCCAACTACAATGGTTAAAGCAGCGCCACCATTATCGATAACCAACAAAGTAGGCCTTAATGTGTGTCTTGTCTAGCAGCAGGCCCATCATGGGAGCAGCAGCACCCCTCTGTGTGGGTGTTCACTATGGGTTGTCCGACCTCTACTTCGCCAATACCAATGTTTGCCTGCTGTGGCACGCATGGCTGGCTGCACCGAGTAACAGCGGAGGTCGCGCATCATCGCGCTCAATGCTGCCACAAACCTTTTTTCTTACCGTTCGATATGACACTTCCCCAACATTCCATGCCCCCCTGGTTTTTTTTGTTGCGTGATCTTAACGTATCATAGTCGGCCTGATATGGATACCACAACTCGCTATCATCTACCTACCCATCGACCTGGTGATACTCTCACTGCCTGATTCCCTACATCGCACTAAGCAATACAGTACAATCCGAGAGCTCAAACCCAAAGATAACATTATATATATATATATATATATATATATATATATATTATATATATATATATATATATATATATATATATATATATATATATATATATATATATATATATATATATATATATATATATACATATATATATATATATATATATATATATATATATATATATATATATATATATTTATATATATATATATATATATATATATATATATATATATATATATATATATATATATATATATATATACATATATATATATATATATATATATATATATATATATATATATATATATATATATATACATATATATATATATATACATATATATATATATACATATATATATATATATATATATATATATATATATATATATATATATATATGATATATATGTATACATATATATATATATATATATATATATATATATATATATATATATATATATATATATATATATATATATATATATATATATTATACATATATATATATATATATATATATATATATATAGAGAGAGAGAGAGAGAGAGAGAGAGAGAGAGAGAGAGAGAGAGAGAGAGAGAGAGAGAGAGAGAGAGGTAGGTTTCATGCAAATAAGCTTGGCCATGCATATAAAGCATCTCCTTACATCTATTCCCCTCCCAGTATCCCAATACCATGAAGTATACACAGCGCACCATATTCTAAAGGGTAAGCACCTTGGAAACTTTTATAGCCGCAGAACTAGTATCGATTGTTCCCTGTTAAGTTTACATACATCATCATTTAAACATTGTATGTGCTTTTAAACATGGCGGCCTCCAGGCGAGATCCATCTAATCCGCACAATATCCCAATAGGTCGTCACCTCTGCCGCCTGTAGTTCATAAATAACCCAATATCATGTTTGCTTACCATTCTTTGTTACAATATCCAGCCCAGGCTAGCAGCGAGAAAAGTCGATGAAAGTGCACTCTGTGTGTATTGTATATAAGACGGTAGCAATTCAGGTGTTTGATATTTATGCATGTTTTGTGTTGTGATATTGACCAGCCAAGGGGGTTTTGTAGTCGCAGTGTAAATCCCCAATAATTCCTTTACAGCGCTGCCTGCTGTGCCGCGCTTTGCCGATATGGAACAAGGCAGGCATTAAACATGAATGATAATGTTAGTTTTGAGACTATTGTGCAGTCTGTGGCGAGAGGGCCACCTGTAATACAGTACAACCCTTAGCCTAGTTCCCAAGTTCACACTGTACAATTAATGTTCACATCTATGTCATAACGTGTTAAAAATGAAATTTAATGATTCACAATTCACTTTTCCTTTCAATTCTCTTTCTCGTATTTAGAGAACGCTATATTCACCTTTTATTCTTTAAAAAGTACAATCCAAGTTAATTTCATATTCATGTATATATATATATATATATATATATATATATATATATATATATATATATATATATATATATATATATATATATATATATATATATATATATATATATGCCATTGCCAATAGTGTAGTTATTGACACCTATTTAAGGTAACACAAACCTTAAAAAACAATATATCAGTACTATCTAGAGGTATGATTTGACAAGCATGCTTGTAGCACACGAATGAATGTATTACTTATTAGATTTTCCTGAAAATATATAGTCCATTTAAAAATTTCATACTACAATTCCATTCAATCATTTCCTAATAATGTGACTACAGTAACGGTATCTATTAACCTTGAAAATGTGTTAGCAGCAACAAAGGCATATCTTTATTGGTCACAGACAGTTTGCTACATACAGAACTTGCACATGATGCAGCTATCCTTATCGTACCGACAACAGGGAGAAAGTACAAACGTGTATATGTATGTGTCTTGACCGCATAAATCACTATAAAGTTCAAAGGAATGAAAAGTTAAACTTGAGGAAATTGATACACAGATCATAGCGAAAATGAACATCAGAATATGATATTAGTATGGAAGAGGTTGTATACACAGCGTGTATGTAATAATAGACCAACAGATGGCGCCACCTACATGGAGATGCAATATTCATGACTGTACTGGATGACTTTTTCTAATACTTTTTGATGGCAAATAGCCACGTCATAAAATAACAGTAAAACGGCAACTCATTATCAACTTGAAGGATACCCTTTTCGACCAGAGACTATCATTGTATTTAAAGAGGTATATTAATTTTCACTTTTCTCGTCAAAAGGGAAATCAACACTTTTAATTCACACCAACGAAAGTCTTTTTTGGCGATCATACACGAGTTAAACAGGTACACTAGAGCACGGCTCAGAAGATGATAACAGGAAGGCCTTCAGAATGGGAATTCCACCTGATTGAAATCATCGACGTTTTGAAGTAATAACAGGAAGCAGAGCATATGTTGTTATGGTGTAATAATGGTCGTAAGACAATAGGTGATGCCCACTGGGAAGGTGTGAGCGCTACCTGCTTGCTTCTGACGTAGCAAACAGGTAGTCAGGTGCAAGATTCCCCTCCTCGGGTAGTCTCAGGGCTGAATAATGCACTCAGCTTGCAGGGTTCACTGGCCTCTTAGATGAAGAAAAGAATGGATATGTAGCGAGAGACCAATTACTATATGCGCTATAGTGAAGGGCTGGACTCATGCCAGGAGTCACTGATCTGGCATCAGCGAAAGGTCACGTGTGCACAAGGACCAGTCAGGACTCTCGTATCGATTACATTACAGAGAAACCTGATCGCCAGCATCAACTGGCCATGCGTAGAGCATCAATTTTGGGCTATTAGTTGACACTGGTTGAGGCTAGCCTGTTCAGGTTGACCGGTTGGTATCAAGTCCACTTGTGTTTGGTCATCTAAGCAAGCCTATACTATACGGCTGGGGTACCATAGACGCCTGTAGTATAATGTCTGTCTTGTTCTCACAACACTTAGGGATCAACTCGGTATTCTTGCTGCCCAGTTGTATATCTTGCCAGTGCTGCAAATCAATAATGTTATAAAACATTTTCATAGCTGAATAATAGTTATTGTTGGCACTCCCTGTAAGTCCGATACCTCTGATCGTGTTCTAGTGTTATATAATATGATGCAGTCGTTGGGAAAGCATCGTTGGTGTGAGGGTAGTACTGTAATAACAGGCTGTAGTAATGTTGTTACACTGCCTTGTCTTTGGAGCAGGTGTGACGCCGTGCTATGTCACAATTATCATCATTCGCTATATTGCACTAGGTGCCTTTCCCAGGCATACACACTATAAGAGGCTTTGTATGGCAGCTTGCATCAAATTACGTTATAAACCTACATTATATAAATGTACAGCAAATGTATGTTTGTGTTAACATTTATAATAAGTTAGCAGTTGTTGGGAATTGCCGTGTAACCTGTGTAAACTATTTGTGTTATATGTTGCCGCCAGGACGCGTGGTGTGTTCGCTGGATCGAGCCGCAATTTTCCATATGGCCTAACACGTCCGTGGGCACACCGTATGTACCAGCCGTGAGAGCAAGTCAGCCAAATAACCAAATAAAAATACCCACCTTTTCTGTTACCTACTCGAATTCGTTTTTATTTTTCAATTTTTTAGTTATCATCTAATTATTACTATTATTATTATTTTTATTATTATTATTATTATTATTATTATTATTATTATTATTATTATTATTATTATTATTATTATTAATGTTATTATTATTATCATCATTATTATTATTATCATTATCATTATTATTATTATCATTATTATTATTATCATTATTATTATTATTATTATTATTATTATTATTATTATTATTATTATTATCATTATTGTAGGTCTTGCTCGACCAAAATACCCGCGTATATATCGATGAATTTATGTGTCACTTTTTTGTTGTAGGTCTTCCTCGACCAAATTAGCCACGTATATATCGATGAATTTAGCTGAAGTCTTCTGTTTTCATGTATATCCCCTATTAATAGATTCTTTGTGTTCTTAGAAAAAAATACCAACTTTTTATTGAAAAGGGTTTCGTCTCCTTTAAGCCCCAAATAAAATTGAGTGATGTTATCAAGGAGTCACTAGACTAATATTATCAGTATAAATCAATTGCTGTGATCCTTGCTGTGCAGCCTTTAATTGTCAATATAATGTATTTACATAAATCCTGAGCAGCATATCAAATCCTTAGAAAAATAGATCACATGAAATAAGTCAACACGCTGAACAGCAATGCCGCAGCAAACCGGATATGAGCACAGATCAAGATAACGGCGCCTGCGCGTTATCTTGGTTTGAGATATCTGAACACTTAACACAAGCTTCTGATACATCTATATCATGTAGGTGTACAGGTTTGAGTATAATCGGCCAAAGGGGGCCTGGGAAAACTAAATACAATGTTGCAAATTAGCTGATGATTACGCGTGGTGTTGATACCAATAACATGAATATGTAATTACCCGACATAGCCCTCTGTGGGTTTTGACACTTAAGCCCCTTTTACACTAGCCGAAATTTTGCTGGCAACGTACTGGCGACCATTGGCGACGGGGGGCAATAAGTGAGTTAGTAAGTATTTATTGACTTTATCTTCGGTATAAAACATACATTGTACAAACTTGATTCAATAGAAAATTATGGGGGTAAAAATGTGGTGGCAATCCCCCGCAACCATCTTTTGCCACCACGTTGCGAGCAAGTTGCCAGCATAGTGTAAAAGGGGCTTTAGTTGTACGTTTGTCATCGTACTACAAGAATATGTTACTTTTTCATACGTACATGTGTCAGATAATTTGCAGGCTCGATATTTTAATAAAAGAAAAGATGACTTTCAAAGAAATGTTTTAAAATCCGAGGTTGATTACCATGTACATATTATATCTATGTCCTCTCTAAATCAATGTGATGCCATCAAGATATATTCAAAGAAAAGCACTATTTAGATATAAATATATATATATATATATATACATATATATATATATATATATA
>OZ012684.1:75903409-75963409 GCA_963942565.1 Maea johnstoni | reverse complement strand
AGTTGAAACAAAGTGTTGAAGATGACATCAAAGGGTGTTAGGTAAAGTGAGAAAGACATAATTGTATCCATCCTATTGTTCTTATAAAAAGGGGTAAATAGAGAAGGGGGATAACCATCAATATTGCCAACATTTGACTCCCTCAGCACCACTTACAAGGGCTCAGACACTAAGCCTATAGAGCAAATGATTGCCCCATCTTCTTGATCATCTTCTTGTCTTTACAGCCTTGACTCTTTGAAAGTGATAGTCTCTTAAGCATGTTACCATCCAGCCATCTTCTTTTCCCGTCAAGCAGAAAATTGGCCAATAATCTATGTTGCCCCCATTTTGTGAACTCGCCCCCCCCCCCCCTTCCCCCACACCTTGTTCTGCAATTAGGGGGCAGTAATTAACTGATGCGGGGAGCAAGGGGCTGATGATTGTATTATGGGTGCCAGGGGAAAGCCCCTTTTAGTTAGGTAATGGTATATACCTATCAACTAATCCCCCATAGAATCTCCAGGGCCCCCTTCTGTTAGAGGGGACCACAACAAAGTCTTAAGCTTCCGTAAGGAATCTGTTTACCAACCCACACCCTTTACAAGTTGTTTAAGTAGACTTGTGAAGGTATTAGGGAATTAAGATAATACGCCTGAGTTGGGGGAGGCTGTTGAATATCAAAGACATGACACCCAGTTCCATATGGCCAACACAATACAGGAGCCAAGTAGCAACAGTGCTTTGGGAGTTACAATGTTTTACTTGTTAATGGAAAGGGGGAGTTATATGTTCGGGTACTTAAAGGGCTAATTATTTCTTTTGTGTTTAGAAGATGTGTGGAGGATTACCTGTGATTAGGTGTACTTTAGTGATGAGTGGAGTGGTCAGATTCGATAGTGTTTTAACAGGGCGGTCTCTATTTCTGACCGCAGGCACAGCACGTGTTCAAATACCTTATGCGGGGGAGAAACTAAATAAACGCCTAAGCAACCGTGTGATGATCAACAGTCAATGTCAACTGTTTGGTTTGAACTACACAATAATAATAATAGTAGTAGTAGTAGTAGTAGTAGTAGTAGTAGTAGTAGTAGTAGTAGTAGTAGTAGTAGTAGAAGTAGTAGTAGCAGCAGCAGCAGCAGCAGTAGAAGTAGTAGTAGTAGTAGTAGTAGTAGTAGTAGTAGCAACAGCAGCAGCAGCAGCAGCAGTAGTAGTAGTAGTAGTACATGTAGTAGTAGTAGTAGTAGTAGTAGTAGAGGCAGCATCAGTATTAGAAATGGTGTATTGGTGAGGGTTTGAAATCTGAGACGATTATGAACAGGATAATTAATAGAGAACTTGTCGAAGTTTTTTTTTGTTCGTGGTAGGTATTATTGGCATTGGTATAAGTGTGTGTGTGTGTGTGTGTGTGCTTGTTAGAACAACATTCTCGACGTAAAATGCAACAGAGGTGAAATTAAAGATATCACGTACAGAGTGTGCCTATTAAATCATAAAATCCAATGAAACCGGCTTTCCATTGCATACCATTCCACTGAGGGGCAGGGAACTTACAAAATAGCCAAAATCAATACAAATAACACACACATATTTATCTCTTTTACATAGAAACTTTTTTGAAAAAATGACATTATTTCAATGGATGTTCCCATTTGATTTGACATCTTGATTTGGCATCCATGTACATGTATATGGGCATTTCTATGGTCGGAGTAACTCAAGGGTTTAGGCACATGGGCATGTAATGTTGAGCATCACTCGCGAGTCTGAGGCTCTGGTTCTTATGGAATATATTACCAATATGGGCTGTAACTGTGTGCAAGTGGCACTCAACATCACTAGGCCCAGTGGGTTTAGGTGTTGCATTAGACTAGGCTGGTGTTGCATCAACGATGCAATATTGTTGTAATGTGATTCTGGTCAGGGCATTTGAGTCAGTCCCTGAGCAAGGCAGTTCACCTTTTAATTCCTGATTACATAGAGCTATCATAAGGGTACCAAGCTAACAGGTCGGATTGAACTAACTAAGGGTGCTGTCGGAGTTTGTATTTCCAGGGAGTTGAAATAGTTTGCTAAATGAACAGGTCTGTTCGGCAATACGTGTAAAGGGTCGTATGGACGTGCATGTTATAAAAGCACTATAAATCAATTATTCACCTATTCATTCGATTTTTTATTCTCAAATAGCGCTAAACGATTTAAATGATAACGAATTATTTTGCCTCTAACGTATTCGTTGTAGCTACTAGGTAGGCTCTGACAGCAGCTGTAGAGGTCCAATGTATACGTAATAAATTGTCGTAAGAACATGTACAGTAAATTGTAATTATAAAGCTCATTGACCACACCCAATGGTGTGAAATTACAAATACATGAACATTGATAAACGGTGTGCAAACATGTTAAAACTCAACACTAAATTACACTAGAAATAAACACTTTAAAGAACAGAAAAATGTGTTGTAATATCATTGACCCAATACTCACATAAGTATTCGATTATCATTCTAACTAAAACCTTGACAATTTTAAACAATACTTAAAGTACTGGGCAGAAACGAATTCATTGCGGCTACTAGGTAGTGCCTACGAGTAGTAGTAGTAGTAGTAGTAGTAGTAGTAGTAGTAGTAGTAGTAGTAGTAGTAGTAGTAGTAGTAGTAGTAGTAGTAGTAGTAGTAGTCCACACCGCCTAGGCAGACCCACTTAGTCAGTCTGCTAATGAGGTTGTAATGCGATCACTTCTCTCAGTCAGCTTAGCTGCCATGTTTTCAAAACACCCACTGTGTATTTCCTGATCTTTAAAAAGAGTTATCCATGAACATAAAGCTCGCGTATAATCCCCAAATCTTGGTAATAGTCTCAGCTCCGCAGTGTGTAGTTCTGTAGTCCTCTCTTTTCTAGTCTCGAGTGATGTTTGCACAGTAACCCCCGGGAGAATATGGCTTGAGATTTCCACAGCAAACACGTTGTTTCATATTGTTTTGGGATGTTGAAAAAGGCTTCCCGCACGCGAAGTAGCTTGTTCAGGCCCCTCCACCTGGTGCACAGGGAATTGAAGTTCATCACTCACGCGGAGTAGAGATGGAATGTGTAGACTTCTCTCTCATTTCTGCCCTTTGGGTTGAGAGAAATATGGTGTAGGTACAGTACCCCTTTATGGCTGTTAATAGGGTTAATTTTGAGTTTTTTATACGTTCAAATCCTAGCCTTATTCCCCATACTCAGACCAACTGTAACTGGCTAGAACATAATTGAGCAAATGATGAATAGTAGCCATTATGATACACTACTATTATTATAGCAGAGTAATACACCAACTATCTCAGAACCTCCCATGTATAGGCTTGCACACAAGCAAGAGATGTTTTGGCTCATTTCTCCAATTTAATGAAACATGATTTCTTCAAACTTGCATTTGGGATATCAATTCTATATATTTGCTCAACCGTTGGCATATGTATGGTTTAGAGTATTACGGAGGGAAGTGTATAGATGTCCTAATTCGACACATGGCAAATATATCTACTAACAGGAACACCATAATAAATGCAACTATGTCGTAGAAAAAGTGGTGCTCGCATTGTCTCAGACTTTTAGATTACGATGAAGTAGGAAAAACTCTAAAATGATATTTTTCTCTAAGTGCCTGAAATAATGGGCATGCCAAACGTAAATATGTTGGGCAGTAGGCATGGATTGCTCTTGACTTACAGCCATTCGTGTTGTCACTATTGTAAGGGTGGTTTGCAGCAGGAGAACAAGGGGTTTTCGGGATCATGGCGGCAGCACCAGGTGGAAACATACAGCAGTATATTAGTTGGAATGACACCGTGTGTGGTCCAATACAATGAGCAGGTAAACTTGCCGAAACAATTGCACATTGTGTACATATGTTCTGTGAAGAATTATTGCACGGCTCTGTTGGAATCGTTAGTAATAATAGAAATAATAGTAGTAGTAGTAGTAGTAGTAGTAGTAGTAGTAGTCGTAATGATAATAATAATAATAATAATAATAATAATAATAATAATAATGATAATAATAAAAATAATAATAATAATAATAATAATAACAATAATAATAATATAACAATAATATTAATCATTATAATCATTATTATTGTTATTATAATTATTATCACTATTATTAATAAAAAATAATAATAATAAAAATAATAATAATAATAATAGTAATAATAATAATATAATGATAATACTTGTAATATTAATGATAATAATGATAATAATAACACCACCACTACCAGCAACAACAAAACTAATAATGATAATATAATGATAATAATAATAATGCCAATAATAATAATGATAATAATAATAAAAATAAAAATTATAATCATGATAATAATAATAGTAACAATAATAATAATAATAATAATAATAAGTGATGAACAAGGGATATAAGTAACTATGAATAGTGCTTATAGTATATAGAAATAACAATCGACATGAATATTATAGAATTTAGGCAATTTACATCATAATTTCTATTATTTGCATTCCACTATCTTTCACGCCTATGTAGAAATCTTCGTCATCTTGTTCTAGGATTGGAGAAATATATGACATAGAAATTCATGTTCAATTTACATTAATTATATCTTCAATCAGGGCATTTAAACAATTTTTGATAGGTTTGAATTTCTGCCAGAGATTTCCATTCTCCTGTGTGCAGCTGATGCAGTCATTAGGCTAATGCTATCATTTCGTTTGGCTAGCCACTCGTGGTCCCCTCGCGGAGTGGCAGATTGAAGGGGGTAATAAGCCAGTTATTAATGCCCCATGTGATAGTCGAATTAATCACTCCGCCACGAGTGTTTTCCCCTTGCAATTTAGCGTAAATGAAACCCACAATTAGACATTATTGCTGTATTAAACGCCTGATGACAATAATACTACTGGTGCGTGTCCATAATAGACATTTAACACATGAGTTGGTCTGCTCTGCCTGCCGCCGCCGGCTGCCTGCCCTGCCGTGGCTGCCTGGCCATTGATACGGCGGGGCAGAAGAGGGGGAAGAGGGAGAGGGTCCCTATATTACGACTGAGTGGTAGTGGTGATGATGTGGGAGATGGTTATCACAGAGATAGGAAGTCACCATATTGTCCTCACGTATGCTCCCCGCCACGCCAATCTCTGCACACAGTCAATGACTGCTCCCGGCCGCAGGCGAGGCCGTCTCGCGCCGCACAAAAACGCAATCAAATCAGAGCCGCTGCTCAGCATCAACATTTATAAGCATTGTTCGTGAGAGTTTTTTCTCCTATGCTTGGCGTGAATAATTGAAGGACGATTAATATATCTCTATAGAGTCATTCGTTAAAAGCCTAGCGGGTAAAGTAAATTTGTCATGTTTTAAAACTACATAATGAGTAATTAGTTTGGCGTCGAAAAATGAATTGTTATACCAGGGAGAACTTATGTTCATTTATTTATTTATTTGTGAGTAGATGGCCTTGGCTATACGCAATTCTCAAAATTCTTCTTTCAAATAGTACCTTTCATTAGTAAGTTCTAGGACCGACAGATTAAGACATAAGTAACCATGATTTCATGTAGGTCCTTAGACACATGTATCTGTCAGGTAGGTCAAAATTTAGAATGAACAAAACCTGGAACCATGCTTATGAATAGCCGTGTAATAATTGCGATGAATTCTTGAAAGTTTTATTTCAAAATAATTATATTTATATTTCAAAGTATTTATATTTGTCCATCTTCGCCTTTTACTACGCAGGATAGCAAGACGGTGCCATTCTCAGAGCACGAATATATCAACTCAAAGCGGCCAAAAGAAGCCTGGCAATTTCGATGAAATCCCTAAGTCAAAAGCCACGTTGGAAAATATTTGAAAGAGGAATGTTATTCTGAACAATTCCAACAACTCTCCTTGAAATAGTTCGTAAAATCATTCTGAATTCCAAATTTATTATCACATGTATCAGGTCTGGACAATTTCAAGCGAATCTTTTAAGCGTTAAGCCTTAATTGGTTTAAGTAAAAAGCGATGATAACCTTAGGTAAGCAATACATTAGTTAAAGCTTGTATGAAGATTTGGTCATCTAAGGTGAAAGCAATAACATATCTTTCCCTATGTCTAGAATTTCTCAACTCTCTAATGTAGTTTTATTTCAATCTGAGATCCAAGAGATCATGGTTTCATGTTATACTTAAAGGTATTTTAACATAGTTGTTGGTTATATTTCTTTGTTTAAAATCAGACGTGGTTATAAAATTACGCAAGCCAAGCCAATGATCTTGGATTATCGTTTTGAAAAGGATTTAATCTCCCTAACTTCCTCCTTAACTTGGAGCGACACATGATACTGAATGGGCGGAAGTAAATAGTAATATCCGGTATTTTGCACACGTCCCGTACAGTCTCCACCCACCAACCGACACTGGCCGCGCCCATTACAAGCCTGACGATTATTTTCATAAATGGAGAGCCTCACACTTCCCCTAGCCCGCCGACATTGCCCGCGGCCAGCTCCAAATCAAAGATTGGATATATGGAATAATCGCCCAGGCTATGCACCATTGAACACGGGCAAATGATAATGTTATTACTCCCAACTTCTTTCTAAGCAAATTGTGTACGTTGGCATTGTATTGCGCAGTTGTTGGGAGTGTCAAAGGTTGAGCCGTTTGCCAGTATTGAGCTGGTGAAGTGAGGTGCGAATGATGGGACACACACAGCCCCCTAGAACAATACATAGGATGAGAGAAAATACAATGCAGCCCTCTATGCCTTTCTCGACAATTTATTCACATTTATTGAGCGCTTGTAGAAATGTTTGTGTGCGATTCACCACGCCATCAATAGTATGGTAAAATAAACAGCTCTGGGCTCCCCATCCTTCTCCCCTAGATGTAGATTATTATAGGTGTCACACACGTATTGTTCCTTCCATATATAGCTAAATGTCGGCACAAAAGGCGTGTTGGCCAAAGTGTCGATATTTAGACTGGGAGCCGCGGAAAGTATTCATCTTGTGAAGGCTACGCTGGAATGTTTTCCAAACACGTCTTGAAATTAGAAACTCACATTCACGAAAGGAGAACCTCCGTCTTGTAAATCGTTCTTCTGCTGACATTGCAAACATAGTCCAACATGTTATTGGAGTTGAAATTTCAAATATTTAAATGCTGAAGATTGTTTGATTCAATTTTTAAAGCTAACCTTGACACACACACACACACACACACACACACACACACACACACACACACACATATATATATATATATATATATATATATATATATATATATATATATATATATATATATATATATATATATATATATATATATATATATATATATATATATATATGTATATATATATATATATATATATATATATATATATATATATATATATATATATATATATATATATATATATATATTGGTACCGCAAATACAGAAAAGCAGCTATATTTATCCATTACTATAGGTGTACTGCGTCTTCCACGATGACAGTATCCTGTGCATGTTTCATCAATCTGAAAACAGAAATATATATAACCAAATCTTCATATAATAACAACCCGCTGTCTGTTCTCTATATGTGGTATACCCGATCTTTGCGATAATACACTCATACTTCGCACCTCCATTTGCCAATCAGTCGTATATATTAATTTCAGTCTAAATATTATGTTTGGTTGGAGGCGAAGATTGGCTACAGTGTGCGTCTATTGTGACTGGGAACAAAACTGCTTGTTTTCTCATGTGCTTCGCCCGGAGCGAAGAGTAAGTAATCTGTTTAGACAAAACTGACGCGAACAAAACAATTGTTACTACTATCGACATTCCCCTCGCCGTTCTGGCCCGGCCCAGCGCTGCTACTACATCTCCTAGCACCTGGCAATCTTGTCAGACTTTTCTGAGGTGCTGCTGCTGCTACTGACACCCGCAGGGGAGTCTGACAATGCTGATATGATCCGCAATACCCACCCTACCGTAAGATCAGGAACTTGATCTGAAAAATAAACAAGGCAATAAAGTTTTAACTCTAAAAAATCAACCCCTTTCTCGAGTACCCTTTCTGTCAATGCAGTCTACGTGATGGAGTATGTGTAATCGTCGGAATAAACACTTGTACATGTTATCATACCACCTATCTTTAACACCTCAGCATGTTCATGGAATCAACATTGAAACGTGTTTATCTTAGGCGTTTGAATTTTTTTGGTTTCTTTTGAGATACTGTTTTGTGCGTTTGCATATCTCTTTTGGGCCGTTCTGATATATAGCTCCATATAGAGCTCTGCATAAGAAATGGAGAACTGAATTAATGCGTGGTGCCAGTAAGGATTGATTACTTTGATTGCAGGCGAGTTCGTTAAATTGGTCATAGAAGCATTTCCATGACCCCATTGGAAGGTGGAGGATCATCTTTAGTTCCGAATTCTCGCGCTAGATGGCGCGATGAGACAGTCTCAAAAATCAACACCACCCCTACACCCATGACTGCAAGTTTTAGTCCCCTCTACTCCATCTCTGGATGGTTAAATTATTATTATTATTATTATTATTATTATTAGTAGTAGTAGTAGTAGTAGTAGTAGTAGTAGTAGTAGTAGTAGTAGTAGTAGTAGTAGTAGTAGTAGTAGTAGTAGTAGTAGTAGTAGTATCATTTCACCTCCAAAAATGAAGAATGCATGAATAGAGAGAAATATATAACAAATCATGTAGCCAAGAGCATTAGTAGCACGTGTTCCTTGTAATTGATATACCGACTTAAAATAAAGATTACATTTACATTTTATACATACGAATATGTTTAAAAAGGTCACGTTAAGAGAGATTTTGCTCCTCAGTATTGCAAAGTTTAGTGATAGTATCATCAGCGAATGCATTACGTATAGAAACCACTAATATATTTCTTTCAAACGGGTATTTGATTGAGATTTTACTGAAAGAGGCTGAAATTGGAGAAATACCCGAATGGGAAAATCGATGAACCAGAGATCTGGGAACAAGTGTCCCCCTCAAGATCAACGTATGTTTGAGGCCTATTTCTTGATGGTTAAGTACATACAAATGGATATATATGAAATGCAAATATATACGGGCAAGAAATCGTATTCCATAGCTAGGAGAATAAATATTTAAAATTGTGATGGGTTGAGCCCCTGGAACTGTTATTAAATATTGTTTCATCCCTTCGAAAAAGGCCCGTTCACTCCAGACTAGGTGTGTTACTGTTTCATCCTGTGCAGCCCGTTTATCCCAGACTAGTTCTACATCTAGCCGTCAGATGGCAGCCGTTATCGGTGTGTCACTGTTTCATCCCTGTGATCCAGCCCGTTCACTCCAGACTAATTCTACTTTTAGCCGTCAGAGGGCATGCGTTATCGGTGTATTACTGTTTCACCATGTGGACTAGACTAGGCTCCTAGTCCCTGAAAAGTTCACATTCAGTTCCCTTCTGTGTTGACCAAGCACTGTGGTATGGTACCAGGTACGGTAGATAGATGGCACCACCTGCTCCTCCTATCTCTATAGGTTATAATCAAACTGAATCCTGGTGAGATAAATGTAAACTAAATTGACCACTGTGGCTAACTACACTATTTGGTGCTTGGTAACAGAAAAAAAAACATAACAGAAAAATACATATGACAGCCTAGAAATCTAGCCTACCTGTGGACCAGCCCGTTCACTCCAGACTAGTTATACTTTTTGCCGTCAGAGGACAGGCGTTATCGGTGTGTTATGCCCCAGTCACACTAGAGTCCGACTATCACACGATTTTAAAATCGACAGGTCGGATCCAATGTTTTACCTGTCGTGCGATCGTCGGCCAGATCCGATTTTTAGGCCAAGTACAAAATCGGATCCGTCTAAGATCCGTCTTACGCACGTCGTACACACGTCGGACCTAAATATTGGACGCGAGTCATGTATCTAGACTTGTTGAACGAAATTATCTTGCGATTATCTTACGATAATCGCAAGATAATCGCAAGACCTTGGACCAATATAACTTGTGGTTGCTCATCTAAGGCAAGACATAAATCATTGACTTGCGATTTTTCTCAGCAATATTATGCATATAATCGGCTCCGATGAGTCGTACTGGAGTGACAGCAAATTTGTCTATTTTCAAAATCGGAACGCCCAGTTCCAATTTTAAAATAAGCACAATCGGATCCGATTCTAAAATCGTGCGATAGTCGGACTGACTCTAGTGTGACTGGGGCATTTACTGTTTCACCCTGTGAACCAGCGGCCCTTCCACTCCAGACTAGTTCTACTTTGAGCCGTCAGAGGGCAGGCGATATCGGTGCGCTTTTACTGTTTTACTCCTCTGAACCAGCGGCCCTTTCACTCCAGACTAGTTCTACTTTGAGCCGTCAGAGGTCAGGCGATATCGGTGTGCTTTTACTGTTTTACTCCTCTGAACTCCAGACTAGTTCTACTTTGAGCCGTCAGAGGGCAGGCGATATCGGTGTGCTTTTACTGTTTTACTCCTCTGAACCAGCGACCCTTTCACTCCAGACTAGTTCTACTTTGAGCCGTCAGAGGGCAGGCGATATCGGTGTGCTTTTACTGTTTTACTCCTCTGAACCAGCGACCCTTTCACTCCAGACTAGTTCTACTTTGAGCCGTCAGAGGGCAGGCGATATCGGTGTGCTTTTACTGTTTTACTCCTCTGAACCAGCGACTCTTTCACTCCAGACTAGTTCTACTTTGAGCTGTCAGAGGGCAGGCGATATCGGTGTGCTTTTACTGTTTTACTGCTCTGAACCAGCGACCCTTTCACTCCAGACTAGTTCTACGTTTAGCCGTTTAGCCGTTATCGATGCGTTACTGTTTCACCCTAGTTCATTCCAGACTAGTTCTATCTTAGCCGACATAAGGTAACATGATAATCCCGTTCAAAGGTAACTTGATTGGGGGGGGGGGGGGGGGGGGCATGTTTGTTCAGAGACATTAAAACCTAATTAGTGATGTTAATTAAATGCGAGTGATGTCATCATTGGACAACTTCCTCCAAGTGAGGGACCTTAATGGCTAGCTTTAGTGGACAGCTTAAAACTTGACAACAGAGAAGGTGAATTATCAAGGTTTTCGGAAAACAATGATTCTAGAAAAGGATCTGGGAAGACATTCTGGGATATCCAGGGGTGGAAGAGCTAAAACTTCAATTCCTCTTAATTTTGGTGCAGAAGGGTTTAATTGGTACTTCCCCTCATCTATTTTTCAAATGGAGACAGCCCTTACATATACTCCTTTAGCAACAGAAAGAAGAAAGAAAAAAAATACAACGCTGATACTCCATTAAAAACTTGCAGAGTTGTATTTATAATTATTGAAAAAAACAACTACTTGTTGTTGAGAATAGCTGGGTCTCTACCTCAAATACCTTTGAATCGCATGCATGCAACATACTAGTGGGTGGTTGCCAGTGCTGAAGGATTCAGTGCCATCGGCAAATGTCCGTGAATAAGAACCGTGTTCGTTAATATCTTAATGTTTTCCCTACTAGTCGGAATCCTGTATGTGAAAACTGATCCCATCAACATTCCATCAGATTCCCCTCTTCTTTATGTGAAATTTAACAACTTTTTGAGGTTGTTGTGTTATACACACACACACACACACACACACACACACACACACACACATATATATATATATATATATATATATATATATATATATATATATATATATATATATATATATATATATATATATATATATACATTGATTACACCATCAGCGTATTGAGGCTCTATAGGGCAACCTCTCACAATTGACCCGACGCTTGGCTAGTGTACTATAGTTTCAGAGTTGACCTATTTTGCCTATATATATATATATATATATATATATATATATATATATATATATATATATATATATATATATATATATATATATATATATATATATGTGTGTGTGTATATATATACTAGTTTATATATATATATATATATATATGTATATATATATATATATATATATATATATATATATATATATATATATATATATATATATATATATATATATATATATATATATATATATATACATATATACAAATGTATATATGTATATATATATATATATATATATATATATATATATATATATATATATATATATATATATATATATATATATATATATATATATTGCCCTATAGAGCCTCAATACGCTGATGTTGTAATCAATGTCTGAGACAGCACTGCAGATTAAGAAAGTAAATCATAATTGAGAAACTTAATACATATGCTTTACAAAGCGATGCGCAGTATACACAAATGCTTTAAAATCTGCTACTAACTTTATCATTTTCTTTCCGGCCTGTTACTATAGGTACACAGATCCGATCAAGATCTTTGTTTAAGGTGTAGAGTAACAGTATAAGTAGTAGCAGTCGGTTGACACAATTTTAAAAAAAATACTATCAAAACTGCAGATGATTACAGGGAGAACCATGGCGCAGGCATTTGAAGGTGCCAGCCGTGCGGTGCTGCCACCTACCAACATACAGATACACTATTTACAGAAGTGTGGTTGAGTTCACCATCTACAGGCGGGGGTCACCAAGTACCATACCCGTCAAGTCTCCTGTTTTTAACAGGAGTCTTCTGTTTTTTGGACTTCATTTCACCTGCCTCCTGTTTTTCTCCTGTTTTTCTCCTGTTTTTCTAGAAAACCAGTCTAAAGCGACTATAATCTCCTGTTTTTCCTCAAGTTCAGCCCAGATCTACTTAAACTCCTACAGCTTAGCATGCAACCAGTGTTCTATGTCTCTGATGCAACTCAGCTCTTCTAGCCTGCCTAAACAATACTCAGTTGACCTAATTGAACCCAGCTTGCCCAAAAGTTGCAATTAGCCTAGATAACCATTCCTACTTTTAGCAGTAGATATGTTTTAATTGATATTAAGCTGAATTTTAAGAAGTAGAAAGAGGTGCATGCTGGACTAGCATCATAACATTAAGAAAAACATGGCTGATAAGGAAATTTCACCAATAATACATGTGCAAATTTAGTGATAAAATTGCACAAGAGTATCCAGATATCACAAGAAGTAAACTGGGAGATGTTAACGCCTTCTGCAAAGTGTGTAAAGTGGACATACCTATAGGAAATGGTGGGAAAAGTGATGTAAAGCAACATGTTGGAGTATTGGCACTACATTAGGTAGGAGCCACCTGGTGGGACGTTGGTAAATTATATATACTGGTGCGGCACCTGGTGGGAAGTTGGTAAACTAACGTATATGGTAGCGGCACTGCCGCGTGAGAAAATCTCCTGTTTTTTTTGGTCTGGGGTTGACAGGTATGAAGTACTGACATATCTATTAAAATGCATCTAATTGCGTTTTATTTGTTTGTTTGTTTTTTCCTATTATATGAAGGAAGAGAAAGTATAAGCTCTAAGGAACATTTCTCCAATAGCATAGAGGGGTATACTATACCTCATGCTAAGTTGACATAGTTCAACCACCAGTTAAGTTGTTTCTATTAGTAGGCTCTGATCAACCAGGCAATATGGGCCAGGTATAATCTTAACTATACAGGTGTTTATTGGCTAATATTTTACACATATTGTTCATTTTTCAACCCTATTTATATCTATAGCATCCAGAATATCTTACATATATACTATTTTTTTCTAAATGAAGTATTTTTTTGGAAACTATTTAGAAGAAAAGATTATATTGTATTCTCTTTTGAGTAATATTTTACGGTAGTGCATTCCTAGAGAGACCTCTGGGAGGTAGTGGGGATTATTTGGGATACTCAGAGCTTCAGTCATGGGAATTGCAGTATTGAAATCTGAAGTTTTACAAAGGCAGAGGTGCTTTTTGAACCCCAATCTGTAACAAACCTGAAGAGTTCCTAAACAAGTTGTACTATGAACTCCTTATCTTAAATGATCAGATTTGTACCGTAAATTCTCGCAAATCTCGGTAAGGGATGGTCGTAGTTGTGTGATTGAGGTGAGTAAATACTTAGAAAAAGGGAGCGAAACAGAAGTGCTTGCTAACGCCAGGGTGAGTTTTGTATATTTATCTACTTCATCTGTAAGTTGGAATTATTAGAAACAAGATACACGAGATATAACATTGTTATACATTTATTGTTCTATACAAGAGTCACTGTTTGTCAAGATGAAAACAACAGTTATACAAGAATACCAGAAAATGATGACAAATGTACAATCTACAAATATGTCACAACTTGATGTGTCGCACGCAAAATTAAGATGCCACTTTATAAACATGTCTATACACATATACAATCCTATCTTTGTCTGAAGTTGCTATAATACTACATATATACAGTATCTACACAGAAACACCTTGTATTCCTTACACAAAATTCCACGAGACATCGCAATGTCACAAAAATAGTTGAAGGAAACTCTGAAGGTCATTTCTGTACCATCCTATATAGCGATTGGTCGAGTCTGACTGATACAGGGTCAAGGTCAAATATATATGTCTGTCTGTGTGTCTTGATTCATTTGGTCGTTCTATGTACATTTCCTTCATGACATGTTCACCATTCATGGCATTGGGAGATAATTTTATACTGAATCCTTACAGGGCTGAGCTATGGTGAGGGGCACTAATCTAAAGCACTAAGCTTGTCATCAGAATATCATCAGAGTCACTACAGTAGTCTTCTACAAATATAGACCATTACTGTTACGTATATACACAACTCATCACAGCTCAACCCTATAGGGGTGTCAGAAGTCAATCATGATCTCTCTGTCTCTCTTGTAAGTTCTTTGTAATTGTCAATACATGCTATAATTTTCAGTTATTGATCCAATACAACCAAGTACTGAGGATCTAGGTGGGTTGTGACTAGACTGCTTCCTAGTTCAGAGCAATTTGCACAAATTTGTAATTTCAAGTAACTTCTTTTGTTCTGTCTGATTCTCCGATAAATCAAGTACAAGATATCGTTTAATATTAATCATTGAAAATTGTAACCATATCAACCCCTAAAGTAGAGGGACGGCTATTCTAAGGAATGCCATACAATATAAGCCATGGATTTGAGAAATAGATCAATTCTCAAATAAGACTCTCATGAGAAAAGACAAATTGTCAAATAAAATAGACCTGGAATTACGTGTTTTCATGCTACTTTCATTATCAAACAACCATGCACGAGCTATAAATAACCTCACAATGAACCAAGATTATCAGGAACACTTCATTAAAAAAATCCGGAACTTTATATTCATAATATTTATAAATAGATTTATAGCTCTGGGTTTTCTAATCAAATCAGCAATTTTTGTTGATTATTTAAGGAGTGACATGTTTGTTTGAGAATGCCAGTGACGTATTGTCAGCTGAGCTGTGATAGGACATGGTATATTACTTCATAGCAAGCAGCAGCAGCAGCAGAGTTTTTGTAGACATTGCTTGAAAGAAACCAGCAGGATTATAACCGTTTCTCTATAAATATATCATAGTGTCGATCAGCAAAGTTGAACTGTATTAAAGACCTTCCTCTCATTATGCAAATCTCAAACTTCCCAGTTCTCAAGCATGAGACAAACTTCCATAATTCTCATTTCATATACATACAAGTCATAGCAAAGATAAATCTCTTCTAATTTACAAATATACACCATACCCCTGACTGCAAAATAGAATTGATCTGCTGTCAAATTGTAGAATCAATTTCATGAACAACATACAGTGATTATGAAGACCAAGGCCTTCTAGTACAATTTACATTAAAGGCTCGCTATTATGAGAAAAGGAACTTTTTGGAATTTTAAACAAGATGCTCATAATCACTGTATGTAATGAACGCCATGATGTCAATTTCAGGAGTTCTGCAGCATGTTAGTGTTTGGAAGACTGTTGTTATTGAATGTGGTAGTTTCTGACTGTGTGCAGCACGCGGGAGGGCTGCTTATTGACTAGAGGATCGTCTTACAGGAATATTGACAGGTGGGTTGTCAAGGAGATTTACACATAGGACTCTTCGGCGAACTGAGCCTGTTCAAACCTGGAGGAGGCTGCGGTCTTAGACCTTCTCTCGGGTGAGGCCCGCAGACCATTGATGGGTTCCTGGTAATGGGTTTTCCCTGCAACCCGTTCAGGACTCCTCCGAGAGGAGGGTACACGATACCCTGATGGTGACACACCCTCTTGAGGGTGCGCACTTTTTACTACACTTGGGGGTTCATTTTCGGGGGAGTAAAAGGGGGCGGGGTTTGAGGGACCTTTTTTGCCAGATTCTTTGTACAAATTTCTCAACTGTGCGACACTCCAGTGAATGTTCTTTTGGGAGCTGGTGGTACCTGTGGTCTCACGCACAGCAGAGATTTGGTCGGTGATATCTACCGGGGGTGCGCCCCGCTTACAGTGTTCCTGTTTCGTGGACTCCCGCTCGGGCGTACAGTTTCTCTTGGGCGTCTCCTCAGGTTGGTAAAACACCTGACTCTGCTCCGGTCGTCGCTGCTGCCTATACTTGTCCTTCGTGCTCTTTAAGTGACTCGAGTCACTCGAGCTACGCTCTAAGTTCACGGCATGCTCAACACGCAATCTCTCAACAGCAGCCCCCTGTTTGCCATTTTTTGTCTCCATAGAGTTCTCAATGCTATGCATCTCTCTTGCACGGCTTATTTTATTCAAGTGTTCATGAGAGTCGCTGTGACTCCGTTGTAAATTGGCAGGTCTGGGTGTATTTTGAGAAGAGTCTGTTTGCAACTTGAGAGACTGATCAAATTTATGGTCTGCTATCCTCCGCAGTTTGGCAAGTTCGGCTCGGTCCTGTAACTTGGTGGTGGGGTGCACAACATCCTTGAGCGGCACCCCCTGCTCTTTAGCGTATTTTTTCATTGAGTCCTCATATAACTGGCGAGCCCGTGCACTATTCACTGTCTGCGTGATGCGGTCCTGGTCGGTAATGAAGTTTTCCTCGTCGACAGCGTCTCGGCGAATCAGCTCCTTCCTCTGCATGGCCTCGTGATAGGTAGGCGGCCGTGCGGGCCTCTTGCGGTCCAGGGTACAGTACGCAGACTCATTGCTCTTCTGCCGTCTCATCACCACTACAGCACTATCATCCTTAGTAGGGAAATGCTTACCAAGCCGGGAATCACTCGCAGACTTCTCCAGTGAGTATTGTTTCAGTCTCTCCAAACCAACAGGTTTTTCGTGCCGATAAGAGTCACTTCGCGTAATGTTTTCCTTGTTGTTATTGTAACTAGGCTGGGCAGCCTTGGGACTCCTGTTCAAGTTGGCGTTTTTCACAGCGCCCTGTATGAGTTTTCCACGACCTGGGAAATAGTCGTCACCTTTGGGTGTCATGGCTACGCGGGCAAGCCTGGCGCCTGATTTGCTGAACTGCTGTTTGAGCAGGACTCTGGGTGGGGGCGAGGACACCAGGGTGTGATCAGACGGAAGCGATTCTTCCGCGGTGGGCGACATGAAGGCGGCGGGTTTTGGGGGTCGTGGAGGAGGCACCTCTTCGTCAGCGAGGCTAGGAACCTGGATGTCCATTCCGGCTGAGTTCCTCGGAGAAGAGTAATCGGAATCCATGGATGATCCCTTGGAGGACAGGCTGCCGCGTGGTGAGTGAGAGAAGTGTTGCCTGCGGTACAGACTGTTGGGAGTATTTGTCGCGGGCATGGGCGTAACAGAGTTACCACTAGAGTGCGCGGGAGAGGTGGGCGGCGTGATCATGAACTTGGGCGTACCTTCCTTGAGAGGAGAGCTGGCAGACCTCACCAGAGCGTACGCTGCCGGATGCCCATAGTTCCCATCAACGCGCAGATTGACCGAAGTCATGCTAGGCGGCGTACTATGATTCCCATTGTCTAAGAGAGCATTAATGTCACTTCCCCTGGCCATCCAGGGCTTCTGTCTCTGCTCGCTCGACACATGTTCACTCTGCATGATCTCCTCATCGGGTGTCGGCGCCCTAGGCTTCGGGCAACGAAACCTCATAGTGTCTGAATCCACCGAGCTTATTGAGGTGGCAGTATTGGGCGTGAGTGGGGGTGACACCACAACAGCAGAGTCATTAGATTGCTGACGAATCGCAGGCGAATGCATATCATCATCATCCCGTGTATGGATCAATTGTTCGTTGTAGTATAATTTTGCACCACTTTCTGATTTTCTTATCGTTCCGATATCGAATCTCTTAAGAATCTCATCAAAATCATCCACACAGTCTGTTTCAGAGTTCTCCTCACCGCTCCCGAGGGAGTCTGAGGAAATGTTCTTGGCGTAGTACTGATCCCGCATATGTTTCAACATCTCATTGGTCATATTGGGTGTCATGCTGGTGCTCCTGCCGTTGTTCTCCAGTAAAGGAGGAGGTAAAAGTGATTGTGGGTAACGCCGCTGCATTGAATCGAACATCGGTGGATCATCGCTTCTCCGCCGGTTCCTCCTAGGGGGCGGCACCGGAGGGACCACGCTCCCCGACGTATAACTCCTACTAAGTTTCACATGCTCGTAACGCCCAGACTTATCTGAGGAGCGCGAGTGAGAAAGTTTTCGTTCGCTATTTCCCTCTTTTTCGTTGCCGTCATCGTATAACTGAGTGTCGCTGAGCGTAAGTCCGGAGTCGCGACTCAGGTTTGACGGGGAGAGGTGACTCTTGACCATCTGGGGACTTGAGTCCATGTCGCCCGTGTAGATTTCCCGCTCTAGGCTATCCATGGAGGAGTCGTCTCTCTGGATACCTGAAATAAGATGACAACATTATGATAAGATTCTAAAACTGCAAAAAACATTAACAAGGAATAATAAGGTTGACATGAATTCAAATGTAAGGAGGAAGTATTGCCTGTTAACAGTTTCTAACTAACTTTTCTCTATGATTATCAAACCTATGCACGCATTCTACAATGCATTCATTACTTTTTTGCATAAATGTCATATTACCTTTAATTAAACTTGACTGTGTATTAAAAGGTTAAGCACAGGTGACTTATTCAGTTTTTCAAAGAAATAATTTTAGGACCATTTTGTTTACTAAAAATTGTGTTTTGGGAGATCTGATTGGTCAATCGGTGAAAAGTGGGTGTGGCTTACCTGTATCAGGATTACTGAGCACACTATGCATGCTGTCGGAGTCCGTACTAGAATCCTGCCTCGTCTTGGGGGACGCAAGATCACCGAAGAGACGAAGAGAGTCTTCACCGAAAACCTCCGGGCAGTACTCCACCATGAACTGCACGAACTGTGGGACTCTCTTGGCGGCCTGGGTCTGTATGGTGGGGCCCGCGGACAGCGAGGGCCACAGCAGGCTCTGCGCCACACACACAGACAGGTTGTAAGCGTTCATACTATTCTCCTCCTGGCGCTTGTGGACGTGCCACAGTATACACATAAAGTGCTTTAATAACATCTGGTTACATTTGGGGAGTTTCTCCATTGTCCTGAAGAGAATAAGAAAATAGCAACATTAGTATGACGCATGATACAATACACCAAATACTACATAGGTTGGTATTAACATAGTTCAAATATGTCAATATTCCTAAAAAATTAATGTAACCCAACAATAAACAAATACTGATAAACTAATAACATTATTGTTTAGTACTTATAATTAAGAGAAAATACGGGTCTATAACCCATATGACAGGAAAATACTTGAAAAAAAAGAAACCGCTAATTGTTATACTGCTAGTTGTACCTGAACCATGATTGGGCGAAATATGAGTGGTAAATATCCAGATAATATTGATAATAATAATAATGTCAAGAGTAACGATAATGTGTCCTACAGCCCCCACAGAGGCGCCATCTACTGCCATCCCGGGAAACTAAATGTTTGGCGATTAGTGATTGGCAAGGTAAGCTTCATGATATGAACAGGTAATGTATATTGATAATAATAGGAGTGGTAAATATCCAGATAATATTGATAATGATAATACTACTAAGAGTAATGATAATATGGCCTTTAAGGTACTCACTTCCTGATCTTGTTGATGCGCTCCTTGGTTTCCTGGATGTCGAGAGTATCGATCCACTGGTCGTACATCTCGCTGGACAGGAGACAATCAGGCATTGTTCTGAAGAACTCCTTGGTGACGGCGCCGATAACAAGAGGAGGGAACTCCTCTAGAACCACCTCCTCACCGTGGTCAAGCTTCGTCTTCAGTTGCTTGCACACACGGAAGTTGGCGCTCTTACGAAAGATGCCCGTCGTGAAAGGGGCATTGTGAAACAGCTGAGTCAGCAATTCCTGCAGAGGAAAAGAAAAACGAAAATTAGGTTTATGTCCGAAAACAATCAGTACATCATTCATTTAATCATTTCTTAGTTATATATCTATATCTATATCTATATCTATATATATATATATATATATATATAGGTTGTAGGGGCAATATTCTGCTTGAATGCTATGAGCTAAGCTATTTTCTGATAGTGCAAAAAATGCTTTAATAAAGTTCAGGTTCAAGGGTCATCAAGTTCATCATACTTGTCTGAGGGTTTTAGTTATTAAAGATTTATTGTGTGTGCATGAAGCTATGGGTTGTGAACTGTCAGCAGCGTGATGTAGTCAGCAGGAATTTATTGGCCGAGGAGTAGGTGAACAAACACATCTGTCATCATACAGGACTGGTCCACAAACACGTGATGCTCAGCCCACAGCCAGCAGAACAGGCAGGGAAAAAATACACTTCCTATTGTTAGTCCATAAACACAACCACAGCCAAGAGGTAGTGGAATAGACAAAAAACACCCCTTCTGGTCCCTGTCATTTCAAGGGCAGATCAATAACCACAGCCCTAGCCAAGAGCTAGTGGCAGTGAAAGAAAAAACACCCTCCCTAATACTGCACTGCCTCGTGCCAGTAAACATGTGTCCAGGTTGGTTGGCAGGGTGAGCTATTTACCTGCTAATTAAGACATGTGTTACCTGCCTGGAATAAACAGGCATCCCACAGATGGGGTCATGACTCAAAACACTGTCCCCCTGCCAAATACCACAGCTATTACACAATAGCAGCCAGCCAGCCAGCCAGCCCACTGTGGGAACTCACTCCGAATACTGGTCAGTTCAGGACCCTAACACAATAGAACTCATTCACCTGATGTTGCTGACTATTGGTCATTCATTCCTTTACTTTTTGAAAACACCCACATATCACATACGTTTATATATATGTACTACACAGTGGTGCTATCCTATGATATTATAGTTGGAGGATACTATAGGTCAATTGAGACCATTCACACACATATAATATGTATGTACCTGGCCTCTATTCCCCTCTACTTTTAGCACTAAGCATTATCAATGAGCAGTTCACACATACCTGTTGATACAGACCACCCATGAATGTGTGTAAGTAAGCTTATTTACTTAGTAATGTTACACACCCACCTTTTATAATATGGTCATAACTAGTAAGCTGAGAAAGTCATGGAGTGACCAACTACCCTATGATAACGGTCCGGTCCACAGCTGTGTGGGTTGTAGGTACCCCCACATAACCCCTCAGGTCCCTATATGAAATACCTGTCAATTAGCCTGGGGGTATTTGAGTGTTCATAAATCCCACTGACCATAGTCTGGACCCACACTGCTATCCATAGGGCAGCTTGAGGCTAGCACCCAGCCAGCCAGCCACTCAGAGAGCCTGAAGGTAAACTTCGCTTCTCTCATTATGGCCCAGCTAATTGGACGGCACATATCTCACATACTGCTAGTTATGACGTATCTCTACATTTCTGTTAGTTTCCGGCATATCTGGTCGCAGAATCATTGCACTACCTCCCACATGG
Organism: Maea johnstoni; assembly: GCA_963942565.1. Taxonomy (NCBI): domain Eukaryota; kingdom Metazoa; phylum Annelida; class Polychaeta; order Spionida; family Magelonidae; genus Maea; species Maea johnstoni. The sequence continues at coordinate 75,941,637 of OZ012684.1, read as the reverse complement.
AATCATACTGTTAGGTTATGGTTTAATCATACTTATGCCATGCAGGGGCAGTTCTACACATTGAGCCCCTTTGAGGTATTAAATACATTTTTTAAGATTAATTCATTTTCAACTACAGGCAGTGAAGGAAAAACTGTATTTTGACTACGAAAATGATTTTAGACCTTTATGAACTCAAGGTAGTGGATTTAAATCCAGCAAACTCTAAATATGCCTCTGCTGTGTTTAAATCTTGTCATTTCCCACATAGTCAAGTACCTATGCAACAGTAGGATTGACAATCATTAACATAGACTAGCCAGCTGTCTGTTTAATTATCATACCTAATGTACACTATTTGCAGACAGCCAGTGCTGTGCTTTTCCTAGTATGATGCTGTGAGTTGCTAGTCTATATACACTATCCTACCAGGGTCCTGATATTTGCAGGCAGTGCTGTTTCTAGTGTGTGTAAATGATGTGGTTAGTAGTCCGTCAAGTGTGGGATGAACTATCATCTTGCAAACAACATGAGCTTCATGCTATCATCTCTTTAGGTTTTATCGTGTCAGATTTATACACAGCAATAAATCACACTAGTGTTATCAGTGAAAGGCTGGACCCAAGCCTTTATGTATCCATTAATCATCACCCTAACTCTTTATCTCAAAAACTCAGAGCAAACAATAAAACTATCCCATTTAAAAAGTCTCTATGATGTCATCAGAGCAAGGAAATTAAAATACCCAAGCATGGATGTGCAGCATGACCTCAATAGAAATACCAGATATTTTTGCCCTTTTGTGGAATTCAATCTCACATGTTGCTGCAAAACAACTTAGTGTGGATGACATAAACTTCATCAGAGCGATAAAATTGAAATATCCATGCATGTATGTGCTGCATGATCTCAATCAAATACTAGATAGTTGTGTCCTCTTGTCGAATTCAATCTCACATATTGCTTCAAAACAACTTGGTATGGTGAGGATGCCACACAACTTGAATTTTTTCTAGAGATTTCTATAGGCCATAGAGATCATACTTGGTGATCATACTTGATGAAATCAAATATGCTCTCTACTCAGTTGAGTTAGTCCTCAATAGATGAAAAGCATATCATGTAAAATGATCCTCCTTATGGTGTTTGTCATACCCTTACATTGATGACACCCTCTCCATCTCCGTCAAAGGGGTACAGTATTGCCCCCTCCCAGCTACCCGAGGGCACCCCTGGACCCGTCCCACTATGGACACCCTAGATGTAGGAGACAGTGCAATAAAAGGGTTGACAGCTTGTGCTGACGTGGTAGTACGTACCATGATTGATTTGGGCAGTTCAGTTTCGACACAGATATCCCCCAGAGGGTGACCGAACAGCTTGCCCGCTGTCGGTGACGTGGGGCTCACATCTTCTTGGTCATGTTCGCTTTTCGTGTGACTACGCTTGAAGAAACTTATCAACGGTGACTTTTTCAACTTCTTCCTCTTTCCATTTCCTTCTTCTGAAAATAAAACAGAAAAAATATGAATATTTATGATTATAAATTAAATAAAAACATCCTTATCTATACCTTTTTATGGGTGGTTATAGAACAAGGAAATAGACTTAGCTATGGTTTCTATATCATGCAAAGTCAATGGGCAAAGAAGTAATTAAATCTTGCTTGCTTCTTTTAATTCATATCAAGGTACTTTATGCTTTGGGTAAAAATATATGCCGTTCTAGGGGTGATCACTCATTTCATAATAATTTGAACCAAGCAATTGAAAAGGTCACACTATGGTGACCTTGTGACTCAGTTATGAGTTGATATAATATTAAGGTTAGATATAAAGTAATCTGATAAGATTGCTTGGCCTAATTCTAAGCTAGTAAAGTGGAAGCACAGGCTCTCACCTATTTTGTACGATATAGATAAGAGCTACTCTAAATAAAAATAATTTGTCTATCACTCATAAAGGCAAAACCAAGAACATGTATGTTGTTGAGGATTTTTCTATTTAGAGGTAAGTAAGTCACTCCTGAGTCAGGCTAGGACATAGGGTGGAGCGTTCAAAGCATTTACACTCATTTAACATTAATACCCTTCATCTTCTTTTGCACGAAAATGACATTAACCCAGGATGTATTTTTATATACTTAATCATATTGTGGATCTTTTTGGCATGTGTTTTTTCACCACCGGTGGGAAGAGGGAGGTTGCCAACTGTGTGGCCCTTTCTGGCTCATTGTACTGTGTACCTTGTATGACCACACACTGGAGGGGCCTCTATAAATAGCCCGCTTAGCAGTGCAGTTCAATAGGTGGAGGAAGAGATGAAAAGATCATTCAGAAAAGCTGCCCATTGAGGGTTGCTGAAGCGAGAGTAGCAAGATGGCCGCCAAATATCAGATCATCCTATCAGGGACTTGAATAGGTAGCCCCTATAGGTCCCATACATGGCTGAAGTGTCATAATGAAAGATTCAAATAAGTCTCCCCACCCAAGTTATGTAACAGCCATATAATTGCTTAATAGCATAATACAAGAAATGAATAAGGTTTCACACACAGTATTTACAGCAATTATAAACTTAAGGAATGAATAAAATCAATTTAAGGTTATCTTCCATTTTGAATAAAAAAAATAACCAAATTACCATTTTCGTAAGGCATTTTCTTTCTGTTGATTACTGAGTGAGACAGTATAATTATAAAGCAAGAATATTACGAGGCTGGCTAATTAATTCAGCTGGTGCAACATGTGTTTGTATGCTGGTTATTACTGGTCCAGCTCCACTGAGAAGTTCTACATGAGAAACAAGCCCACTTCAGGCAGCTGCTACCGTACCCCAAGGTCTCTTCATTCACAACTTCTCCAAAAAATCTCAACGAATACTTTTCCACCGTTTCTTAGTGTTTCCAGTGTTTCCGTACTATTGAAGGAGAGCAGCCATGCATGCCCCTCAAGGGTTATTACAATGTACAAGCAGGAAAGGAGTGTATTTTATCATGCAGCAAGAGTGGCAATTATGCAGTGGTAGGGATAGGAGTAGTGTGTGCAGTAGCCTAGATAATAGGAGTTAGCTCATATACAGGTAGAGAGATTACAGGTAGGACATAGGGGGCCAAAGGTACAATAGAGAACCTTGGTAATAGAGTGACTGTAGTGTTCAAGATGGTTACTGTGGCTGAACTCTAGCTAGAGGTTTTCTCATTGGAGAATGCAGTATTTGTGCAGGGGAAACACACTCATTCATGACTCACCACAAGGGTGTCTTCTTTCATAAAAAAGCACAGGTTCACGTCATACTCAAAGGGACTTGAGTGCGCTTATATCACGCTTTATGGGTGATCTTATCAGAACCCAAAACTGTTCATGCTTCCATTAAATTAGACATTGAACCATACAGTGGTGAGGTGTTTACGTCCACGCCTATATATAGAAAGCAAACAAACCTAGTAGGACTTTGACTATGAGAAGAGCATAACCTGTTATACAGACACTATATATATACATATATATATATACATATATATATACATATATATATATGTACATATATATATATATATATATATATATATATATATATATATATATATATATATATATATATATATATATATATATATATATATATATGTGATTAATAAATATGAAAATGAAAATAAAGTGACTTACCTAAACTTAATTTATTGTGTGCTTTTGTAGTATTCCTGAGGAAAAACTGGCATTGATATTGTGGATCCACATTTTCCGCACTTGGATCAACGTCGATTGGTAGGATGAAATCGTCCCCTGTAGCTTTTGAAGCGTCCCGCACATGGCTCATTTTAATCGCGTATGGATGTTCATGACCTGTTTGAGAAATAAAAGAAGGATGACGTCTAACACATTTGTAAGCTTTGGCATTTCGTATACTCTTTTTGCGCGTCCGTTTGGTCTGAGTAGGTCTTTTAGCATAGTACGTCACACGGTGTCTCTGTAGTTTCGTGGACGTTTTAAAGTACCCATGATGTTGGGACGGAGAGCGTGGAGAAAGACAATCGGGACTAATTTCCCCATCCAATAGGGGGTGCTCTACTGTGTCTTCAGACATTGTCATGATGATTGTGATTAATCCGAAATAATGAATGCACAAATCTGTCTGCTACAGATAGTAGACGTGTGAGCCGTATGCTGTCAGTGGTTCATATGTTCTGTGGAGGGGAATCACTGACAATATGTTGGTTTGCGTCCAGGCAGTGGCGGTGGTTGACTGGTTGAGTGGGATGTGGGCAGTGATGCTGACTATGTACCAGGTGTGTTTGTATCCACCAGCAGCCTGATGTATGATGGAGACAACATGCAACCATTCACTGATCCTCTAGCACTATGACCCAGATCTCCGCTTCTAGCCAAATAAGAAACCTTTTAGACGTGTCGATGGCTGGCGAAGCTCGTCCGCCAGCAAGCGTCAATACCCTTCCTTTCGGATGCTGCTGCTGTCGTCACGTGCGACAGTGTCAGAGCGGCCGCACTCACAACACGACTGAGGGTCTGACCCAAATCATTATAGTCTCACTCGTCACTGTGTTGTTGCGACATCCCGTCATGCAGAGCCCCCGTGTTGTGTGTACCCTGACTCAATGCCTCTATTAGCCAACAACAGGTATGTGTCCAGTTCAGGTGTGAATCACCGTTCAGCTAATCAGTCCAGGTGTGTCGAAAGGTAAACACACTCTCGCCCTGTGCCTCCCTTGGCTCTCTTCTCTACCTCTCCCTCAGCCCAAACATACAGCGCTCAATACAGCTACACTTGTTGGCTCTTGCCATATTTGGTAACTCATGAATATTGATGAGCTGTACTCTCATTTGTCCTACAGGTATGCTGGTTGACATGGAGACAGACAATTTTCATGTATTTTACGGTCTGTTCCAAATTCCTATGGATGATTATGATCATGGTGATCATTTATTGAGGAGGATTTTTTTAATCATTCCCTTTTTGATAAAAAGACTGTTTTACGGGAATGATAAAAGCCTTTTTAGAATAGGAGCCATGCATACAGATTGATATAAGAATAACAATGAAAAAAATCAATTTTTTGCATAATTTATTATTACTTGTTGCAAAAGGCAGTTACTCTGTGCATATATAACTGGTTGTGATAGATTTCAGGCACGACCTTGATGTTCAGGCGGATGTAATTTTCTCAAGAGATCGCACACATGCTCCCAGCTGGAGGGAGGAAATATCCTCACCAACAAAACATGTTACCATGGCAACCACACTCTTCAAGAACGAGCACTTTAATTAGCCATCAGATGGCAGTGACATATGGAGAGTCTTCAACAATGCCTTCATAATACACGTTTCACTGTCAATAATATGCTAATTATCATAATATATTAATTGAAATAAAAGCAATTATGCTCATATTCTTGCTGTGGCTATTAATAGCATTATGTAACAGCGTATCATCTGGAATGCGAGTCAACTATTACATGTCCTCACATAATCTCAGAAAATCTCTACTCAAAAATCTAAATGCCTATATAGAGAATATCTCATTATTTCATTTCTAGGGGACTTTTTCAAAAAAATAAAACTAGAATCTTTCCAATTCAATCATAATTTCTATATTTTATGACTAAGGATGACATTATCATCATACTTGGCTTGGTCCTTATCAACATACTTGGTTTCGTGTGTATCTCAGGATGTGACGTTATTGCGGTAACTGGCTCTATCAATGAAGGTCACCTGACCACCTATTGATGGGGTTATCATCCAGGTAAGAAATGTATGAACTAATTAACCTGTCACACAGGTGAGAACCACTGGAATGTGGCTATTTCACTCAGAATAGAATTTGTCAATTTCTCTGAGTGCTGGGGTGTGAGTGAGGACATTGGTGTCCTGAACTAACCACACCCATTCAACCTCCTAGTGCTGCCATCTGGAGACATTACTTAGAACTAATCTGACACTGCACTGGTACCCCATCTAGGGGAATTTTCTGTAACTAGAATTACTACTGATCCAATCTCAACAGGGACTTGAAAGACACCTGATAGATCGCTAGAGACAGACAATATCAATTGTAAATGTGAGAAAATAAACCGGCCAAACTTACCTATTAATGGGTATGGAGATCCCTCTTTTCCTGACAAGACCCATAACTGGTAATCTGAAGGCTCTCCTTCCTGGAAAAAAGAAACAATACTTTAATAAGATAAGGATAATTATAATAAGAGATGGTCAAATACAAAAGTTGGTATAAAATAAGGTAAAAGTTCACCAATTGAGTTTGTATGTGTTATAATAGAACCATATCCTTTTTTGAAAAAGGTGAATTATGCTTAATAGTGGAAATGATTATGTATTTGAATATTGTGTTAAACCTTAGATATTCTTAAATATTTCATAACGTCCATTATTTTTGATATCTTTCTGCTGTTGAACAGGCTGTGTGCATGCTCCAGGCATGAGAAGGTAAAACAAACTCAGATAGAAGTCAGTAAGCCAAGCCCAGCAAGAAGTAAACCCTATTCCCTGTACCCAGTCGCAGGGAAGTCAACAAGGGGTGTTTTATTCCATCATCCTGTAAGGGCTATTTGTATATGACAACTAGAGGAGAGTTTTTTGTTGGCTTAGCCAGCAAGAACACAGAGAGCTGCCAGCGGTGCTCTTTACGCCGCTCGGTTCTACGTGGTTTCATCCAGAGACATCTGTTTACCTCCTCAGTACACAGGAGAATACGGCGTCTGGAAACACGACTTCGGATGACCCTGCACGTACAAACGCCCCTTGGTTAAGCCACCACCACTATGTCAGGCGGCTGGGATGGTATGACTTTACTATTCAGGACACATAGGGGATTTTCTACACAAAGGCGCTATAATATCTATGTCATGTTTTCTAGATGATGTAGAAAAATATTTTTCTGTAAGGCATTAATTTTCTCTGCGTCAGAGGGGAGAGTAAACAAAAGTCTTGGGTTTTGACAGTAAGCTCTACATCCTTTGTGACGTTTTCAAGCTGTGATAAATTGTTTAGTTTCCAGGGTCATGGACAAAAACTTAAGTGGAGAGTTTCAGCTGTCAAAAATGCCTAATTGCCCTCAAGCTCTATAATAATACTGCCTGGCTTGAAACAGTAGTGCGCTAACGAGGGGACTGCGTAAACCAGTCACCATTCTAGTTTCCTTATATAGTAACAAGAATAGAAAGGGATTTAAGAAGTAGCAATAGAAATAGAGACTTAAGTGGGTGTTTGATGAAAAACCTTATGGTCTAGAATATTTAAGAATTTTCTGTTTGGGTACCACCCACAATCATTGTTGGGTATATAGTTCTGTGGTACAATAACCCCAGGGCACTTATTCCATATAGTAATAATAACATTATTGTGGTAAGATTTTAGAGAATGCAAGCTCCTGTTGACAACATTATACAGAGAAGAGTTTGTATTTATAAGAAGTATGCAATATCCAATCATAAAAATATCACAAATTCACCTACACACATTTTTTAACAGCTGGTATTAAGGGAAAGGTTCCCTATCAGATAATACCTCACATATACAAAGGCAGCAGGTCACAATGACACAAGCTTTAGATCTGTACTTAGATCATAGGTGTTTACTACCAAAGCCTAAATTAAAGTCTCAGAGAAATGTGAGCATCTTGGATAGCAATGACACGCTATGATAGCAACTGAGGTTTAAAGAGGAACACAGTCCAAGCTCAGCCATATGAATAATTAGGCAGTCAATTCATGCCCTACTTCAGCTTGGGGAGCCAGACATATTGTGTTGCTGGTCCTATCACTGAAAATCTAGTATACTTTCGTTACTGTATCTAGGCTGGTGTTGGGGTTTTGGGTATGTGCCCTGATTAGGGTAGTAGGGGTTGATGAAGGGGCCATCCAGTACAGAACCCTGTTGGAGTGTTCGCCAGAGGAATGTGCCAGAATCGAAACTGACTAGTAACACACTTCACCCTTGGACCAACAGAGAGAGAGAGAGAAAGAGAGAGAGGGGAGAGTAATAATGTCAAGTGTTATGAATAGAGCACCTTGTCATAATTAACCTATTAGCCCCTCACATACCACGCCACACTTGCCAATGCTTCACTCTCGCATACTGCGCCACAGAAACCTTACAAATGGGCCAACTCAAAAACTTATAGGAGCCACACTTACAGTCAAGAATTTCATAATAACAAAAAAAAGCAAACAAAAAAGCAAAAATATAAAGAAAAATTAAGCACTTCATGAAAATATTGCAAACTTACCTTAAATAACAGCATTTTTTTTTATTTTGAATTAATCATTTAAGAATTCATATTTTGAAATGGCTATACTGAAACAGACTTCGCAGGAAATCCCTGCACTTTCCAAGCATTATCCTAAGATGTCATTGGTGTTCCCAATTCCTATTTCCAGGCCCACCCAAGAGCTACTGCAGAGCAGCAGCATTCTGATGCAACCTGATATGAAGATAAGAATTGCTGCTGAGGAGCTTACTTACCGTGATGTGGAATTGTTCCAGGCATTGTTTGGTGCACTCACTGGCCGTGTCTGTGTTGGTGATGGGGAATGACTTGGACTGCAAGAAACAAGAACAACAAGAGGCTCAATTAGTCAGTGGTGGCTGGCAGGTAGCTACTGGCTATTAGTGCCATTCAGGTGTGTGCGGCAGGTAATAGCAATCAGGCCAGGTGTGCAGTATACCATTCAATAGGTGTAATGTGTCAAGGCAGTCCTGGATCAGTTAAAGGGGGCGGAAGACTCTCACACTCATCTCGCGGGAATGCTCGTAATACACTCCGCACCTACAGCACCTCATTTCACACATCACGGCAAAATAACAACATAGACAACACAGTAGGACATATACCACAGTACTTATCACAAACTCTAAATTGTTATAGGACTAGAAGTCTGATTGTTGGTAAGAAGAGTAATCTTTTTAAGAAAAGCTTTCAGAAAATAAACCCTTGATTGATTTTTAATTCATAAGCTTTAATTGAATAAGTTTGAAATCTCTCTTAGGTACATAGATGTACACTTTATTCCGTTTGGTATTTTTCATACCTTTCAGCACTTTAAGCAACTGAAGTTGCCTTTCATCTCAGCAGTAGGTTTATAGAATCCAACTACAGTTGATTTGAGCAGAACCCTGCTGTTGTGGTTGTGTGTGTGTTGGTGCAATGGGGTGTTTAATGCCCTGATTGAACTGTTGGTATTTACCCACGCAATGCTACTACTACCCAGCAGAGGCAGCAGCAGCAGCAGCAGCACAGGAACAGGGTTTTTGTAGCAACCAACACTTACTGCACATGTAAGCCCCTCTCCTGCTGTTACCCGGCCAAATTAGGCAAATACCGAGTTCAGCAAGGAAAAAAAATTAGAAACACACATGGTTATCATTCACTATTTCTACTATACTTCCTTGATCAGCCAGCCAAATTAGGCAAACGATGAGTTCAGCAAGAAAAAAAAACTATCGGAAACACACATGGTTATCATTCACTATTTCTACTACACTTCCTTGATTCCCGAAACTATTGTGGTTATCGTCATCGTCTAAGGCTTCACACTTAAAGCGTTTCAATCAAGTCAACTTCTCAGCCAAGTTATCTGGGATGATTGAATTACAATGCTACTGATTACTACAAACTCTGAAGACCCTTCTCAAACCGTCCTTGAATATATCACTGCTATAAATTACACCCTTTAATTGTTCAGTTTAAGGGAGAGGAGGTCTACTATGTGATCTCTAAGAGACACTTGAAGAAGATTTGCAGCTTTAGGGAAAGTGGGTCAAATGTCAAGTGGAGATTTTCAATCTGATCACGATCAGGGTCCGTGATCTGAAGTTAAGCACTGCTACTACCACTCCTCATCGTCACTTCTTCGTGATATAAAACATGTGTGGCCGAGTTAGGAAATTACGCGGCAAGGTTATAATAAGACTGAGATCTATAACACAAACTCTGTAGTATGGCATAGTAAAAGTGGGTATAACCAGTCTAATAGACATGAAATCAGCATTTAATCCTTTTGACTTAATCTAGAGGTTAATTGAAATACTTGATCACACATATAAGTATTTCATTAAGTAGATAAGTACATGTGAATCAATTCCCTTATAGGTGAATTTTTCTGATTATCTGATTCTAACATCAAACTTTCAACAAATTTTCTTAATAGAATTCACTCTTAAAAATTATCTTATTAGATTCATAAACAATAGATCCATGGCCCAGCAATACAGGTATACTACAATGTCACACCAGCTACGCAACATGTCAATCTAACTTAAGTTAACTAACTCATTTTTCAAATTGACAGCAGGAACTTTAAAGAAATTTCAAGAATAGTCAGAGAAAATTTCTAACTTCGATTCAATCATTACAACTTGTTATGGTCTCAAACCCAAAGTGTCATCATGAATTTTGAAATTTTGAAAATGATAAACTTTTCTTTAAATGTGGCCTAGATAATTGTTCTGTGATTAAGTGTTGTCCAGTACGGTACTCACTCTAACCAACCAGTACTAAAGCCCATGCTCACTGACCGCCTGAGAATGGTCACTGACATGTCCAAGTTTAGAGCACTGCTTTCAACCTGTTGTGGTCACACACTGAACAAGTCACTCTCAATATTTAAAAGATGGATTAAACGTTTCTCTAAGTAATTTCCAAGTATATTGTCCAGTTCTCACTCTGGCCAGCCAGTAATAAGGCCACTGCCTCAGAATAATCTTAGACAAGTCTAAGTTTAGAGCACTGCTTTCAACCTGTTGTGGTCACACACTGAACATGTCATTCCCAACTTTTTGAAGATGATAAACGTTTCTCAAAGTACTGTTAATAAGTACTCACTCTGACCAGCCAAGGTACTAAGGCCTGTATTCTCTGACTGCCCGTGTAAACCATCCTGCGGCGCCGACTGCGCTGCGGCTGTTGCTGGTGGTGGGGGCGGCTGTGTGTCAACGAAGACGACAACAATCCTGAGGAGCTGTCGATGTGATCACCCATCTACTACTACACTCTGAGAAGCTATGAATGAGTCCCCCTGCACAGCACGTATGACCCGCCAGCCAGCTCCTATCCCACAATGCACTCTGCTGATAACGTCACCAATCCCTAAATTCTTTGCCTCACTGCAGGCGGCCCTTTCAACAAAGCCGCCATAGCAATTTACTACCTGACTCAGGTAAATAGAGAGCCCCCTATTCATATGCAAATTTACTCAGGTTAAGGCATGGGATGACTGGTGGGGGAGATGGGGGTATTTCGAAACTCTCAGGCAGATGATTTTGAGTCAGGAAGATGTGGGAGGGTCACTTCAGGTGTGTGTGAGATACTTGGGGGTAGGAGAGAAGTTTAAAGACAGTAATTGTCTTGTCACAATCATATGCCTCACAGGAAGTCTGCTAAGTCATATACATAAATATACACAATTAAATCTGAGATATTTCCATTATGTCAACAGTGTGCTGGGGGTAAGATTCATCTACAAATTTCCTTTTCCGACAGAGACAATACATTTAGAAGAAGGGAAGATGTACCCACACACACTAAACAAACACTGAGCAAATCAGTATTTTACGGTGATTGTTTTATTTCCTGTGGTGTAAACAAAGCTTAACCAGTATATCCTGTCTATGTTGTTGTTGTTATTGTTATTACTGAAGACCTCAACTCTCATACACCACCACAAGTCAATCATCAAGTGATTCCCCCTTCCCTCTAAGGCCTGTTTATAATTAGACCACCCATTAATTAAACCACATTTCTCCTCTCAGCTACACCAAGGCTCATAAGCCAGGCAAACACTTGACTTTCTCAAGTAGTCAGTGGGTAGGAGTTTTTGCAGCATATAGAGCTCATTATAATCATGGTAGTAAGTGTCTATAGTGACTTTCAATAAACCATTCATATTTCTGTATGATGGTTTGGCTTCCTTTCTCATTGAGCTCATTATAATCACCGTGGTAAGTGTCTATAGTGACTTTAAATAAACCATTCATATTTCTGTAGGAAGGTATGGCTTACTCTCTCCCTCTCAATAATTATGAATGAAATCGGCGAGTACAAAGGAAATGTGAAGTGCTCACTCTCTATCTTGTAGTGATCAAGCTTTCTTAAAGCACCACTTAGAACGAGAAGTAAACTGATGAAGATGTGTAAGCACGAACTTTAAAATGGGTGAAGAACTCTGCTTATATTCATTAAATAATTTCACAAATGCAGTTTAACTACCATTGAAAATTAGAGTGAATGCAACATGGTATTTAGCATGGCTTAGTTAACCCTTGCAATGCTGAGGCTACTTTCATCCAAAGGACAGGGATGCAAAGATTTTTAAAACATCTTAACCTTGTCATGTTGGTATTCATTGGAGAGCTCTTGCTCTTGCTCTTGCTCTTGCTGAACACTCTCAAATGAGTACCCATGTGCCAGGATTTCAGCCAGTTTTCAGGTGTTTTGCATCATTTTGTATTGGCCAAATTAGCCAACAGCAGCATAAGGGTTAATGGCAATTAGGGAACAAGGGTGGGGGGGGGGGGGGGGGTGCCTTTGTTAGCCCCTTGCCCCCATCTGAATTAACAGGCGATTCAGACGTATTGATAACACCTTTAATTAAGTATTAGCATGTGACCCTAGGACTATCTTGGCAACCAATCTATGTCCTAAAAATCCTACTGATAACCCTCTCAACCCAACTAAGCCCCCAGGAAAGAGGCTTAGGGATGGATAGCTTATCTTAGCATACAAGAAGGGCACTAACTAATCGTCTCAGGAAAACTGACAAGATAAACATTCTAAGGAACTTAATTCAAACTTCATTTGTGATTTCCTCATTAATGGTTAGGTAATGAATTATGCATTGTATAAAGTTTGCAAAAGCTCAACCAATTTTCAATGAAAGCCTTCAAAAGTAGAGTTTTTTGGTGTATTTTTTGTGTTTGTGATAAATGGATTAACCCTGTATACTGTTCACAGTATGGCTATGGACAGTATACTGGGTTAGTACCTGTTGCTGCCACCAGTGGCATATTTCACAGCAATACTGCTAACTGCTACATGTATCATTACTTATCAAAATAAATTGAATAGAATTAAAATATTCTTGAATGTCAAGAATCTACAGAAAGTCTTCATTGACTCATTTCTCTCTCCTAAGAGTCATTATACTTATGTTAGAATGCTGCAATAACATATTGCTTCTGGTTGTTACATGTTATTCTGTGATCTGTGACATAGGCTATCGGCCAAACCCCAAAAGTGGTCGGGTACCCCAACCCGTCTTATAACAAAACACAACATGTTTTTTTGGAAAGATATATGTCTCTGATGAAAGAAAATCCATGTTGTGGTGAAAAAATTTGGTGGCAGCTATGTTTTACGGAGAAAAACGTGCATCGATATTGCAAATTTCACAAAAAAATGACTTTTTTTTTAAACGGTGCAGAACAACCACAAATATTTATCAAATTGATTCAGACTTGGTATGGAGTTTGATATTATGAAGCTTGATAAGCATTAAATGAATTATTCTGGCAGAACAACTCTTATTGTGAAATAATGCACTTTTTATGTCAAAAACGGCCATTTTTTTTGCATTTAAAAAAAAAATCTTTATTGATGTTTAATTTTTGTAGATTTTTCCTTACACAAACTTATCAAAATGATACACCAAAATTATTGCTAGACATTCCCCTTTCAAATGAGGCTTTATTCATATAATTTGGTTGGCTACAGGATCTCTTATGGGAAATTCATTTCCCCTACCCCTATTTTTGAAAAATCCTCAAAAATGCTGAAAAATAGAAGTAAATTTTTATAAATTTGTTCTTTCCAATATTCCTCATACAAATTACTCTTGAATATTAGTAAGGTCCTTTGCTAGTGAAAAAGAAGTAAAATGAGGTGTTTAAGTTGTGTTTGCACTGAGTGACCTCACATTTAGGGTAAATATACAGAAATGGGTAAATTGAGTATTTTTGGACATTATAGTTTTAATAAAAGGCATATAAGAAGTTCTTCAGGCAGGCAATCTAGATATCTTTAGAAAACAGACACTAAAGGCTTTCATTTGATGTATCATTAGACCCCCCTTGCACATTTTTGTGTTAAAATATGACTTCATACATAGTAGCTGTAGTGAGGGCTATATACAGCAACTTGGTGAAAACTCACCTAATGGCCATCATTTTCTTGTTTTGTGGCTTCTTAGCATTATTCTTCACTCAAATTACATTTAACAGTTAATAAGGTCCTTGTCGAGTGAAATTGGTGAAGAGAAATGTGACAGATGTGTTTGTACTGAGTGACCCCATATTTAGGGTAAGTTTGCAGAAACAGGAAAAAACAATATTTTTGTATTATTTTGTTTTGATAAAAGGCATATATGAGATTGTGCGGCAAGCAATACATATCTTCAGAAAGAAGAAACTATGACCTTCCATTTGATTATCATTAATCCCCTTACATGTTTTGGTATTCAAAATACGGCATCATACAAAGTAGATGTAGTGATCAGGGCTGAAAACAACAACTTGGTAAATACGCACCTTATGACAATCTCACTCTACTTTTGTGGCTTCTTAGAATTAATTCTCAAATTACCCTTGACCATTTATTATATCCTTGCTCAGGGAAAACATTTCAAGTTGTGTTTGCATTGAGTGACGCCATGTTTAGAGTATATATGTAAAGAATGTGTAAATTTGATATTGTATTTTGTTGTTATAATAATAGACATTAGTTTTAATAAGGCAACCAATGGATGCAATCTAGAAAGTAGACCTGGTTCCATTTTATGTATTATTCACCATATCATATTCCTTAGTGTAAATATGGCTCCACATAATATAGTTTCAGAACTAGTCATAATCAGCTTTTTTACAAACCTAACCTGATTGTTTTATTCATTTATTTTTATGTATTAGGGTTATCTAATCCTGTGATAGTCTAAAATGACTGGTGCTTTTGTTGGTTAAAAAGAATTACCAAAAGTTGGCCAGTGCATTTGGCCTCATTGACCTCTAGCTTCAGGATATGTGTGAATAATCCTGGTAAAGACCTTGATTTCCTTAGTGTTGTCAGTTACAAAAGGTAGGATCATAATGCCAGATGTATCTACAACACTATCCTGAGGTATGCTGTTAACTAAATGGATAATACAGAGTACTTGAAATGTGCCTAGTTTTATGATTTATCTAAGGTGTCATTTGTATTTCAGATATATATATATATATATATATATATATATATATATATATATATATATATATATATATATATGTATATGTATATGTATATATATATATATATATATATATATATATATATATATATATATATATATATATACATATGTATATATATATATATACATGTATATATATATATATATATATATATATATATATATATATATATATATATATATATATATATATATATATATATATATATATGAGCAAAATCAATTGTCAGTGGACATTGGTTTTGAGGTCTAAAAAATCGAATTTAAATGGATTGAAAGAACTGACACTAGTACAATACAGTTCTGTTAGAAGTGTTCAAACAAATGTTGGTGAGGTGTCAAAGTTATCAAGGCCTGCATCACCTCAAAATGGCTATTTTAGGGTTATTTCCCTAATAAAAGCATATTTGAAGGACAATTTCTTCCTCTACCCTGCCTTAATTTGATTAGTTAGGCTATACAAAGTATGAGGTCCTTAAAAGGTCTTCTGATGAGGAACACATTAAACTTCACAAATGTATACCATCCCAGCAGGGTGAAAAACTTCTAGGGGGAAATATTGAGGAAACATGCATGGTGTTATCAAACGGAGCTCCTATCCATAATAATAGGATGGACCATCAAACTTCATAAGTTTTTAATCGTCTAGATTGCTTAACTTTAAGAAAATTGAAGAAACATTTCCTTTCAAGATACTCTCAGGTCTATATATACCACACAAGCAAATCTAATAACATGTGATACCCAAATGCTTGTTTAAAGCACCCATATTTTTGGTTCAATTTAGTATGGCGAAAAACGACCAAATATTTCCTTTCTGTGTGCAGGCCTATGTGAGCTTCTGAGAAAGTGTGTGTCTTATTCTGCTCAGTGATGACCTAGACAGTCACAGTTGGTCTAATGATAAGAATAAGGGTGGGCTTTAGATATTCAAAAATCTCAAAATGCCTCTCAATTCCCAGATTAACCCCATAAACCACCATCTAAATATCTAGTTGTTTCAACAGGATTCCCCTCTGTCTCTGCTGGTATTGAGGGGGGAATAGATGTCAACATGTTTTGTAATCTCAGTGATTCATTGACAAGGTGGTGACTTGTATCAACCAATTCATGCCGACCTGTGTTGAGTAATATTATATACCACTGACAGGGTCTTGAACTCTCTGCTCTGGTTTAACATCATACAGCCTGTAGCCAACTTAAGTATGTGATTAAAGCACCATATGAAAGAGGAAGTCATTTGACTAAATTGCTACATGATTTTGCTAAGTTTGTGTACAGTACATATCACAGAAACAAGAGAGCAATACAAATATTCTCAAAAATGCCTGTTTTGAAATAAAAAGTGCTTTTTTTTCACACTCTTAAGTGGCTTTAAAGTCAGATTATTTTTTTTGTGCATAGCAAGCCTCATAAAATCAAACTTTCTGCAAAATATAGGTGATTTAGAAAATTAATTGGCTGCATCTAGCACTGTTCAAAAGATTTTTAGTTTTTCTGGTAATTTTTCAATAACCACATTGTTTTGCTCTGCCATATTTTCAATACAAGAATGTGGAAGGGGTCTAAACGTAATCAAAAGAAAGCTCATAGTGTTTACTTTCTGAAGATATCTATCGTTTGCATGCACAATTTCATATATGCCTTTTATCAAAACAAAAAAAATCCAAAGATACAATGTTTTCCCCATTTCTGCATACTTACCCTAAATGTGGGGTCACTCGGTAAAAACACATCTCTAACATTTTTCTTCACCAATTTCACTACACAAGGACCTTATTAACTGTTAAATGTAATTTAAGTGAAGAATAATGCTAAGAAGCCACAAAACAAGAAAATGATGGCCATTAGGTGAGTTTTCACCAAGTTGCTGTATATAGCCCTCACTACAGCTGCTATATATCTATGAAGTCATATTTTTAACACAAAAATATGCAAGGGGGGTCTAATGATGTACCAAATGAAAGCCTTTAGTGTCTTTTTTCTAAAGATATCTAGATTGCCTGCCTGAAGAACTTCTTATATGCCTTTTATTAAAACTAAAATGTCCAAGAATACTCAATTTACCCGTTTCTGCATATTTACCCTAAATGTGAGGTCAATCAGTGCAAACACAACTTAAACACTTCATTTTACTTCTTTTTCACTAGAAAAGGACCTTACTAATAATCAAGAGTAATTTGTATGGGGAATATTTGAAAGAAAATTTTTTATAGAAATTTACTTCTATTTTTCAGCATTTTTGAGGATTTTTCAAAAATAGGGGTAGGGGAAATGAATTCCCCATAAGAGATCCTGTAGCCAACCAAATTATATGAATAAAGCCTCATTTGAAAGGGGAATGTCTAGCAATTATTTTGGTGTATCATTTTGATAAGTTTGTGTAAGGAAAAATCTACAAAAATTAAACATCAATAAAGATTTTTTTTAAAAATGCAAAAAAAATGGCAGTTTTTGCCATAAAAAGTGCATTATTTCACAATAAGAGTTGTTCAGCCAGGATAATTCATTTTATGCATATCAAGCTTCATAATATCAAACTCCATACCAAGTCTGAATCAATTTGATAAATATTTGTGGTTGTTCTGCACCGTTTAAAAAAAAAGTCATTTTTTTGTGAAATTTGCAATATCGATGCACGTTTTTCTCCGTAAAACATAGCTGCCACCAAATTTTTTCACCACAACATGGATTTTCTTTCATCAGACACATATATCTTTCCAAAAAAACATGTTGTGTTTTGTTATAAGACGGGTTGGGGTTACTCCTTAACGGAGGCTCTTTTCAGGATTGGCCGATAGCCTAACACCATCGACCGAGATCAGAGACCCGAGAGACCCATACGCAAGGTCTGGTTGCTTCATTGGTGTCAGGCCTCAGATATGGTCAAATCCCGATCATTATCTTATTCAGCGACATTCCAAGCTAACCATCCCATCTTCCCGAGCTATTGTCAGCTTGTATCGTAAACACAGCACTCTAGCTTACCGCGCTCTGCCTCAGTGGGTCTCGATTGAAAGGGCGATACAATCAGCACAATACGATGATGCTAGGGCTAATGGTGTAAGATGCTCTAAGGCAGGGATAGTAATACTGAGCCGGGAGGATGGGTGGGTGGCCCTGACATCACATTATCTACTCTAAACAATAACATCCACGTCACTTTCACCACCTGATGCTACTAGCTGTTTATAAACAACATAGAGTTCAAAGCCGAGTCACAGGTGTACACGCTTCAGGTTGATTTCCTTCTCAAAATGATATTCCTTTATTATGTAGTATTTCTTTTCAGAATTATAATTCTGCAGCATTCCCATCATAATAAGTAGCACCCTTTAATCTCTGGTGTATTGCATTCAAACAGTAGTGCCAGGAAAACACATTTTCAGGGCAACAAAAACATAGGTTTTGTGTTTTGCATAGCCTATAATATACCAAGGATAAGAGATTTAAAGTGCCATACTCAATCATGTTTTAGTTATTTCAGCTAGTTAAGCATCTATATCTAGGCTTATCAAACAAACACTGATGACAAGGGTCCGTTGCACCAACATACTGTACTACAACAATAGCAATGATTGTTGTAGACAATCAAGTTAATTAACCCTTCCAATATTGCTAAGGCTACTTTCGTCCAAAGCACAAAGATGCAAAGATTTAAAAACATCTAAACCTTGTCATGTTGGTATTTATCAGTTCTCACTGAGTACTCTTAGATGAGTACCCATGTACCAGGGTTTCAGTCATTTTTCCAGATTTTTTGCAAGTCCAAGCCAAATTGTTGCAACTGGGCCCATGGTACATGCCAAGGCTATCCTCGCACTACTTGTACAGCAGACTGATATGCATCATGGTCACCTGATAATTACTTGCTTAAATTCATTTGTTGCACAAAAAAAGACAAATAGCTAACACATTAATATTACTGGAAGCACTTGCATATATTAAATGAATTACTTACATGGATCTGTCTCCTGTTGGACAAGTTCTGAAGAACCTTTGAGGCAATCCCACTACCTACATGCACCTTCATGATAGTAGGCTGATAGTCTAAATGAAGAACTTTTCTTAATAGCACACATACCTAATCTCTAGTTTGCATTATCTTTGCAACTTTACATATGCACAGCAAAGCACGTCAAAACTGACCTAGAATGATAGGCAATCTCCAGAGGCCAGACCTCGACTCTGTCCTGATTGGTCAGTTGTCAGACGGACCACTACTTATCACCTGTACTGTTTGAAGATGGTATCGTTAAACAAACAGCCAATGTCCTTATTCAAAAGATTAACTCAGTGTACTTACTCTAGATACATAAGCCTTCTGGTTCTTAATGCTATTAATAGATATTTCAAATCTCTTTAAACCCAAACCTGCCATGTTTGTCTGCTTTTTAATCTTAAGAAATCATAAGTCTTTTAAATATACTTCATACAAAAACATAATTAAGTCAAGGCACATGTTTTGTTGATTTAATTATATTGATTATAATTATCCTTTTTACCTTTTCCTAAATATATGTTTATACTTTTTAACTGTTTGCATGTAAATATATTTAATTATTGCAAAGTCAGAAAACTTTTTAATATTTTTTATTGGTGACCCTCGAGTGAACAGATCAATTTAGTTGATCCAGAGGGACTAGACCAAGAGTCGTCCATGACATATCATAGTCTACCTTCAGATCTGTATCTTTTTAACCTTATGCAATGGAGGTATCTCCTCAAAGTCAAAATACTGAATATTATGCCAGGGATGGTCACCAATATCCATTTCATGAACTGGACAGATCATTAGCTGACCACCTATTGAGCAATAAGAGAAATAAGAATGGGTAAACTCATCTATGGATTTGTATACAATTCTCTTCAACAAAAGAAGTGAAAAAGATTGCTTGACCATTGGCTGCAGTCTGAACTATCCATTATGATGTCTGACCATCCTGTAAACAAGTAGCCAGGATGGTGATGGACAGGTAGCATTCACCTGTTGTGCTGATACGCATCCCCTGATTGCTATCTGACCACTCACCTATACGCACCTAAAGAATAGACCATTATCAAGCAGGACTGGCAATTTCATCTACAAACACGACCATAGATCTGTGTGCATTGACTGCATCTCTTCAGTTGAGATTAGCTCTGCTTTCTTGGAATCGTGGGCAGGGGCTTAGTAGCCACTGTTTCTCTTACAGGGCACTCATCCGTACCGGGTGACACAAATCCTCAGGCCTCAAAGGGAGTGGCCATTGTGAAATGCTTATCTACTTATTCTGGTTTAATTATTCACAAACTATCACCATATCTCCATTAACATAACATAACATGTTTACATATCTAAGTAAAGAAAATCTGCCAACTTGAACACCTCCATTACATTGATTTTTTCAGAAGTTCAGCACTTTCTGAGATCCATTTAAACTTTTTTCTACTGTTGAAATACAAATAAAAATCTGCATAACCTGATCTCCTCTGAGAGTTAAAACACTTCTTTGGGGCCAGTAGTTGTTAAAACGTTCCATGTTCACCTTTCCTATAGACTAATCTAAGATAATCAAAACTACCCACAAAATATTTTAATCAGGCAAAGGACTCGTGGCAAATAATTCCTAAGAATTTGGAAGAAAACTAATAGATAATTTAAAATATTGACCAACACACTTCAAGACTTTGTTCAGTATGTCCTCTCTCCTAATTCAAACCACTGTGTACATAGTTTCTGTTTTGTCATAACTAACCCATTTATTTCCGCTGAAATTCAAGAGAGTGTATTCTACTAGAAGTCTTAAGGGGTTAAACTTAGTTGATGAGACATGAGTTGATCTATTTATAGCGCCAGTTTTGGGGGTGATGTTGCAATGGACACCCAGCTATGACCCTCCCAGTGTCCGCCAGTGGACAACAACCTTTACAGCCCACTGACCAGTTGCCCAGTGATGGTTGACCATTCAGCAGCGAGGTGTTTGAAAAGCTATTCTTCACAGCATCGTTGCTTGTGAAGGGCTGGCACCTGAGCCTCCTCCATTGAGAAACACACCTGAATGGAATTCAGTGAGACGGATCAGAATGACTGTTCCCGAGAATCGTGACGATTCCTTTTCATTCACAGCAGCGAGAATGTTAACCTACATACAGTATGCTGCCATCCTTGTAGGTCTCACTGCAAGAAGCCCTCCTTCCCATTTCCAACATAAACCCTCATAATCCCTTTTATCCAAAAATCTTTGCAGAGGTGGGAATTGAAATGTGTGGGTTTGTCTAAATTGGTTGTAAAAATTCTAAAATATCATAGTCATAAGTTACCTTCTATCACTTTGGCAAAAATGGAACCCTTGAGTTTCTATAAATATGCACCCCCTTCAATCAAATCCTGTAACTACATGTACCCCTGTATTTCTACTGACCATCTCATTGAAAATCTTTTTATTCATATATATTGGCCATGCACTCTGCATTTAACCAACCACATTATCCTGACAGCCAGATTATTTATGTAAAAGAACTGGGTGAGTTACGCCATAGGATGGGTATCAGGTAACACAACACCTATTGTTTACTGTTGTTGTTGTTGTTGTTTTACAGGTTATTGCTCCCAGCTTCTCCATAAGGAAAACAGCAGGGTCAAATTAATGCTCTACTACACAGATCAGCTTACACACACTATTTACCTAATAAACATATACAGGTAGTTACCCTTCCTAAGACTTGTTTACATACAAAATCAAAGGTGTTTTGGCAAAAGTGAAAACTCCTTTTTTACCTATGATTAATGACTGGAAATATTGAAAAACAAAAAGTAGTCCAAGGTACTCTTGGGATATTTTCCCATACTTCATACTTATTTTTGAAAATCTATGATGTTGGCCCTGCTAACCTGTGTTACAGACATCATGAAATCAAGAAAGATACCATAATGACATATTAGGGTAATATATTCAATCTTAGTGCACAACCTTGATAAAAATGTGAGCGCAATAATCAATCTCACTTAGATTGACACACAATATCTGTTCACAATCCAGGTGTAAGATGGAGCAGAGAAAAGTGAGATCAAATCATTTTTACTACAGCATTTCAATTGTTTCCCTCACAGATGGTGGTAAAGTAGGTGCGTTTCCATTTGTCAACCTATCAATAAGAAGAAGTGTCAGATCTGTTGGGGGAGACATCCCCTCGTGACCTGAATCATCAATCATATCTCACAGTAGACTTGTAATCCTGGTGGTCTGGGTGACTAAGTGTATCGGTTTCTATCATATAATACACATGCTAAATTGTGTGAAATATGACCATTTATGGTATGCAGTGAAAAAAGGAAATTTACAAGAGGGAAGAAAAAACCCAACTTTCCTTGTTTCACTTCCTTATTGACTTTCATCCAACAACCTAAGTCACGGAGAATCTAATTAGAGTACATGTCTCTGGTTAATGATAATATTTTCCACCAGTAATGAGGAAGTACTATTGATAGACAGTGATAAGACACTCAAGATGGTAATTTTAAATAGGCCTGAGTACCACCTTCAAATTTTCACAAGTTTCCAAAGTCTGCATGTATAACTTTCCTTGATTCATTTCCTTATTGACTTTCTTCCAAAAACCTAAGTTTGTGATGATATTTCCACCAGTAATGAGGAGATACTATTGATAGAGAATGATTAGACATTCAGGAAGGTAATTTTTAACAGAATTTGTGTACCACCTTCAAATCTTTACAAGTTTCCAAAGACTGAATATGCAACTACGGTCCATGGTTGATTAAGCATTTCCATTGGCCATTTTCTATTTGTAGATCCATCTGCCTTCAAATTCCATATTTACATGAATATTATAATCTCTCTCTCTCTCTCTCTCTCTCTCTCTCTCTCTCTCTCTCTCTCTCTCTCTCTCTCTCTCTCTCTCTCTCTCTCTCTCTCTCTCTCTCTCATTCACTACATTCACTTTCTAGTTACCAGTGCTGTCTCAAACCCTGGCAATGGAAATAGATAAAGACCATCACGTGCTTCCTAAACTCGTGTTTTCAAACCTAACTATCTCACACCTCATAAAGCATGCATTAAGAGCTCCTTACTAGCGAGCTGTTGAGTGTCTGGCTGTGGATTAAGACAGATAGCTTTCCATGCAGGCTGACGGAAAGGAGAGACCCTGCTGACGTCATAGAGACTGCAAGGTATCTCAGGTCATCAGTGAGACACTAAGGTGAGGTACAGGTGAGGTACAGGTAAATGTACAGATAAATGTACAGACAATGTACAGCTAATTTACAGGTAAATATACAGGTAAATGTACAGGTAAATGTACAGGTAATGTACAGATAAATGTACAGGTAATGTACAGGTAATGTACGGGTAAATGCGCATGTAATGTACAGGTAAATGTACAGGTAAATGCATAGGTAAATGTACAGGTAATGTACAGGTAGGATCAGTACAGGTAAAAAGAGTAACTGATCCAACAACTGCTCTAGTAGCAGGAACAAAACTAGTTCCTTCAGTTTTTAGATTGAGAAAAGAGTTTGGAGAATTGCCAATAAATGCTACACCTATGAAATACCTAAGTCTTATGGTCAAATGCCAGCTTTCTCTGAAGTTGGTTATAAATGAAGCTCCTCCACATTGTAAAACACTACTCTTCAAGTCTACCCAGTAAGTGATGATAATGTTGGATGATGATAACCTATTATGGAACTCATAAGTGATGACAACTTTTATGACTATAACCTGTATTATATTAAATACAGATCATTTACCCTCACAAGTTCTCTTTACCCTAAGAATAGTACCTAACCTCTTTGATACACTGGTTTCCAAGCTAATGTACCCCAAGCCAAAGTCACCCTTAATATTGATTATTACACCTGAATGCCATTGAATACCATACCTAAACATACAGTTTCAGTATGATGTTACCAGCACCAATTGGGAATCTAGGCGGCCCGACTAAGTGCAGAAACTCCTACCTAGTGTAATGTTTGTAAATACAGTAATTGAACTTATGTTATTCGCTTGATGTCCTTTATAGCAGTTCAATGGGAGCATCATCATTGATAACATACAGTGTACCTGTGCAGGTAAAGCTTGGCTATTGTATCACCTATAGATAGGGAGCAATGGAGTGTACCTATCTCTGAGCCTATCAATAGATACACCTCCTCCACTTTCATGCTTAAAGAATCCACAATACAAATGACCTTCAATATTGCAATCTATCAAATAATTGTATGGACCTCCCAATCTCTACTTACATTTCATAACTATAAGAAAAGATTGTCTCTAGTACAGTATTACAAAGAAGACTTGGATGAGTGCAGTAAGTACCTAGATAATCTCAAAAAGCTATAAGTACTTTTGAAAGTATGTTTATATTATTGTTCTTCTTGCGACCATTTTTGTTATTTTCAGTGATGTTGTTGTTGTTGTTGATGTTGTTGTGGTTCAAGATGTTGTTGTAGGTTCTGCTTATTTTGTCATTACAGTTTACATTATTTTTTTTGTCGTTACAAATACATGTACATAAGGATAATATTCACAAATAACTGAAATGAATGAGTATAAAACCATTGAAAAACTCACATAAGCATATGAATCCATATCCTTGTTGATAACTTTGAGAGTTACTGTCTTAGGCTGTTCCTTTCCTCGCTCTAGAGCAATTTGTCTGAAAGAAAGAAAGCAAGTAAGTATCTCGAAACATACAATAGACTGGTCATCCGGGTGAGCTCACATATCACTTATCTCTATATAAAAAAACAACGACACTTACTATCATGAAATAAAGTTGAATGAATGTAATTTGTTATTTAATGCTAAACAAAGACTTTTTTTTTTGATACTTCCCCTTTTATCTTTTGCGTAGTAAAATTATTTTGAAATTTATTTGCCCACATGGTAATGTTTATAGGCTGGGTTGGTACCATTCCTTATATGCACTGATGTGTAAATGAATGAAGCGAGTGTGCTTGTTTCTTTATTAAGTAGCTAATACCGCACACTGTGGAGTTGAGGAAGTTGTTATTGGGGCCTGAGGTTATTCAAACTGTTTAGATACATGTTCATGGCGTATTAAACAAGTCAAATCAACCTTCAGCATCTGAGCCAATAGCCCACTGGATTCATAATATTCACGCACGTACACCCATATGTCACTTCCTAGCCACAATCCCTTATGAATTGCAAAAACTCACAGACATTACACTGCGATAAGTTGAAGTCAGTACATAGCACTGCATATGGTAGTTTCATTGTAAGGGGTAACAGAGTGCAGTACTACCCTAAGGCATTGCTCTATGTTAAAGGGTGCAATATGTCACTAATGTACTGTTGATATATGGAATAGATTAAAAATACACAATTCTACATATATAAGTTGTTAAATTGTCTTCTAGAGCAAACTCATACTATCAATGCCCAAATCACATTGTTTAGGAAGGTAATTTCAAGAAAAATGTGAGTGTTTTTTCTTCTAAAAAGAGAAACTAGAGAAAGTTGATGATTGCAAATTTGTCTGCCTAGGTGTGAGACCATATTAAAGGCAAGCTTTGGATAAATGAGAATATGAAATATAATGGTTGTGATTCTCATAATAGAAAAGTAACCATCCAGGGTTTAATGAAATGCAATATGAAAAACAGACAAAATGCAAAGAGTTTCATTGATAGTGTGAAAACTTATTGAGATACACTTAAAAGGTGATACCAAGACATGAATTCCAATGATAATTGGGTAGGATAAAAATAAATAAAGTGGTGATGATTTGAAAATTGTCAGAGAATTAAGCATAGATAAAGGTTGCACTTACTCGTTGAGTTTCTTGGCCCACAGTTCCTTCATGTTAGTCGAGTTGAAGGTGGCTACAACATTCGTCGTCGGCCATCCCATAACAAATGATTTCTCCGAGGAAGGTTTTGTAGTCTCACAGACGTCGCCGATACACGTAGCAGTCCACATCTCACATACTCGGATCCTGTGCTTCAGCTTAAATGTTGTACTTGACCTGAAAGTAGCACAAGTCAGGGTAAGACCTCAGTACTACTAGATCACCCTGAGCATCCAGACACTACTACTACTACTGCTACTGAGTTACTCGTATAGATCACTGTGGGTCAGGCTGGAACAGTTAAGGGCAGCAACGCACAGCATACCATAGTCAGCCTAACCTCGCTTCCTCCACTCATGGTCAGGACAGGTTTAATAGTGTATCCCACACACTGCACATATGTTAACCTACTCTCAGACCACGGACCCAATGTGGCATGTCAGAAATGTAAAGATTTTCAGAGTCATAGCTAAAGAATGGCTGGAAGTCAGGATAATAATGTCATCATCTCTTTAAGTAAATTGTGTTAAGAAAAGAACATTTATTTTCTTTTTCAATTTCTACTTCTGAAAGTAGTAGTAATAGTAGTAGTAGAAGTAGCAGTAGTAGTAGCAGCAGTAGTAGCAACAGTAGTAGTAGTAGTAGTAGTAGTAGTAGTAGTAGTAGTAGTAGTAGTAGTAGTAGTAGTAGTAGTAGTAGTAGTAGTAGTGGTAGTAGTGGTAGCAGTAGTATAGGCAGTAGTAGTAGAAATATCATCATTCCCACTACTACTACTACTACTACTACTACTACTACTACTACTTCTACTACTACTACTACTACTACTACCACCTTTACTACTACTACACCTACTTTCATTTTAACTCAGTGATATTTGAAACATGCTCTCTAAAATTCACAGATAACCATTTTCAGTTTGATGGATAGAGAGACCCCCATAGAAATGTGTATGATATGACAGGGTTAAAACTAATTACTATTGATTAAACAGCATGTACTGAACAGGACAAGAAGCCAAGTAGGACAAGAAGCCAATTCAGGGAAAGTCAGGGAAATTCTTGCCCCCAAACTCAGGTGAAAGTGAAATATTTACAGAGAAGATTTGTCATTGTGTTTGTGGAGCCAGGCCAAGACCCGACAGATGAAAGAAGATAAGTCAACATCAGAGGATGATCTAGAATCAACCTCTTAAAACATCTGGCCAGCATATTTTTCCCCTGTTTCTTAAGTGATTTCACAGTGTACAATTAATCAAACATCCCCTAAATTAAAACTTCTCATTAATATAACCTGTTGAGGCATGTGAAAAAGTTGCCAGTGATTTGAGGTTAGTCTATTTTGCTCACTGACTCTTACCACTGCCAAGATTTAAACTATGCTAAGAAATGTGAGAAAGTTGCCGGTGATTTGGTGTTAGGCATCGACGTTTACTGGGTAATTAAGTTTCCTACACCATAAACAACTGGCTTAAGTCACGACTTAGGCTTTAAAAGGTGCAAAAGAGTGACAATAAATCAAATTCCAAAACTCCAAATTCCTCTCATGACCTGTAGCCAACTGTGTTATTTTTCTCAATGATTTCCTCACTCACTTGATCCAAATACCATTCAAAGAAAACAACAAACATCTAAACAACAAAGCTTCTTGAGTGAAAGTTGTTGTGCTCAATGTACATGTGGTATTTCACCTTGTCTGCGTGGTCATGGCATGGCGAGGGGGAGGGGGGGGGGGGGGGTAGGAATTAGTATCACTGGGTTCATGAGTACGCAGGGTGAGGTTACTGACACCATACATGTAGGCACTTGGCCCAGACCCATCTCTGTCCTCAACAGTTCTCTCCCTATAGAGCCCTATGAATGCCATTGTACAGCAATCAAACAGCATGTCCCTTACACATATCATTGGCAATTTTCCCTGCTTCACTGGGCAATAATCATCCCAGACCACATCCTTTTCTTCCCCTCCACCTCTTTCTAAGTAAACACTAGCATAATAACATGCCAAGGCTTATGGCACAATGATGCAGACTAGACTAGATAATGAAAACAATAGCTTCGTGCTTTATACTGCATTTCACAAATTCCATGGTGTACTGCAGGAGGAAGCTGGAGGATAGGATATATTCATCTCTACAGTAAAATATTACCAGATGATGTAGATGATATCAATAAGTGTGTCAAAAAGGGGTACTGAGGACTTCCTGAGGAACAACTTTTTTCCCTAGGGGTGAAAATAGTATTTTACAGAGGAGAATTGTTTTTATGGATGGAATTTGTTTTTAGTCAAAATGAAATGAACTTTTGGATTGCAGAGCTCAAATCAAATTTTGTATATATATATATATATATATATATATATATATATATATATATATATATATATATATATATATATATATATATATATATATATATATATATATATATATATATATGTATATATATATATATATATATATATATGTATATATATATATATCAAATGTGCCAAACCATGAGTGCTCTCCCGTCAGAAATGGGGATATCTTCTCATGAATCCCTAACCCTCAGATAGAAAAGGGGTCACACACAGGGTATCATCTCACCCCTTCGGTCACCGCTACCCTTTTCTGAAACCCTTAAACCTTAAGGTATTTTAGCAGGGTCCTGCCCCCACCTGCCAAAAGGCTAATTGCACCCTTAGGGTGCTAATAAAACTCTCATGACACCCACCGTCTCTCTGAGAGCAGGGCTCACAATAGGAACATACCTACTTCATTATTGGTAGACCACCCAAAAGAAAGGGCGACACAGTGGGGAAAGTGAACGATAAAAATAGCATTGGAAAATTAAGGGAAATCTACTTGAGAAGGGAGGGTAACTACATGCGTTTAAGTTGTAATTTTGAGAGACAAAATGCTACTACTTTTCATTGATTTAAACTTAGAATAATCAGCATTCTTATCAATAAACCCAATACTCTCAAATCTATCTCCACCCACACTTACTCTCAATAGAAATGTTTCAAGTTGTTATTTCCTTAAAGGAAATAAGCCCAGCAAACTATTCAACTCAAAACAATAACTGAATAGTAGTTCTTATTCTTACATCATGAAATGCATTCATGTGATATCAAGTGATACTTCCTTTGATATTCCCATCAACATTTTTTCCATTTTAATCCTGAACAATCCTAAGAAGAGGGTGCTTAATACTGTCCTATTCATCTTTCACTTCAAAGACGGATAGTACTTTTTAATTTGGCCACAAAACAAGTGTTAACAAGCAAAGTTTTAGCTGAATGAGATACAGAGAAGTTCAATGAATCCTGATTCAGGTTTGTAATTTTGGTTATTAACCCATTCATGCCAGGAGATCTGCTTGACATGGGTCATATGGACCATATGCATAAATACATAAATGCAAATAACATTGAAATTAAGCATAAATTGGGAAAAATATTCAGAGAATTGTTTGTTAATTTCTGCGCAATATTTCACTATCAAATATTTTTGGATAATTAATTTTGTTAGAGATATATTGCCATAATAGTCGGACAGTTAAAGAACCTGCAGGCATAACTGGGTTTATTAAAGTTTCATATTTAATTTCTGAGATTTTGTCAAAAATACTCGTTACCCTTAGAGATCCTATACCTGCCATAGTTTGGTGCTAAGAAGATCTGAGCTGCTATCTATAACAGGTATCAGGTATACTATAGCGAAAGAACATGTTATATAAGTGGTATCTCTCCACCAGAAAGCAGTTCTGGTTCCCATTACTAACCCACCTCCTGCCTGCGCCAGGTATTTCAAGGGGGTACTCACTTTTGTTTGGCAATCAGCAGCAGATCATTGAAGAGGAAGAGGTAGCGGTCCTGCGTTTGGAGGCCCTGAAAAACAACAATACCAACAATTAGGATGAGAGCGCAAAGAGGAGGAGATAGAGATTTTTCCCAGCGGAACTAGTGTGGGACAGCGCGGAGCTCAGCACAACATCTCACCAGTGCATAAAGGTAGAGAGCCGGTGGGGATTTCTGTGTTTTCTTAAGATGCATAATAAGTGTGTTAAGGATGCATGTTTTGCCGTCACCGTCTTGGCTGCCATGCCTCGCGGACCTTCCCACCTCCCCGGCATTGTCCCCCTCTCGACCAGTAAACACAGAGCAAGGTTAGTCTTTTTACTCGCAGACCCCTGGCGCTGGGAAGAGCCACACTGGAAAAACTTTTCCCAAACTTCCGTCAGCGGATTCCTGCCCCATGGCTACTTCTTTTGGACATGAAGTGTGGGCAATATTTACCCAGGAGCTTCCCATGTGTTTAGGGCTCCTTGTGTAATAATAACATTGGGTCTAACTATGAGAATCTAGTGATGACATGTAATCCCACTGGCAGTCACAGAGATTCCCAGGTAAGAAGCTCTAAGAAATTATTCCGGTGAAAAGGTGAGAAAAATTTCAATGGAGTAAGTTGTTTTTGTGCCAGAATTTGTTTTTTTTCCGCGTTTTCCTGATAATATTTTGATACGTGGGAAATTCTCAGCCTTGACCATACATCTGGTCAGTCTGCATGCTGATATAGAGAGATTAGAACATGCAACCCTTTCATCTGCATGTAGTATCTGATAACTGACAACACGCAGCAGCAACACCTCACCTTGACCATACACCTGGCCAGTCGGCACACTTATGAGAAAACAAGAGCACGCTCTACCCGTCCATATTATACAGTAGCTATTAGCTAACAGCTCTCAGGCACGTACACAGACTGACCTATCTCATTCTTACTCTACACCTCAACATTCACTACACGTTATTTACTATGCCCACATAAAAAAGCCCTCATAGATAGCTCCAGATCTTATCAGTTGTAAATCAGATTAATTGTTTTGTCCACTTAGTGTTTGTATATATTTACTAGCATATCTTACTATGAAGGCTTATATAGTTTTTATGATGACAATATGTGCTTCATTTACAGAAGAAATATCAATGGCTTCTCTGCTGAATTCTGGTCAAGTGCTTTTGATATTCCTGGAGGAGTGGTGAATACCTACTGGCTACTTAAGTTAGATATCTGCATAAATCTTATGAAACTGACCGACCAGCTTTTCCTAGGATAAATCTAGGTGCCACTGGGTATTCCAAAATCCCTTTTGTAAGGTAATTACTGCAAGCCTATCCATATATACATGACTTTAACTACATCACAACAAGAAATCATTTATTTTTTTCAAAAAGGTAATTATCTATGTAGAAATCCAAATTCTTATACTCTGATAATAAAGTTTTCTTAAAGAAAGCATGCTTTCTGAACTGCACCTAAATACCACAGAAGTGTGTCACCAAAACAAATTGCATCCCATGTACAAACAAATAGGTGTATGTCAATAAATATGTTGACAGGCTAATAAATCACTTCAATAAAAAGAAATTCCAGTCACGTCATATTTTTGACATTTAATACCACACAGGATATTGCCTTACACCAAATCATTCCGACAAATCACAATTCAAACACATCTAAGAGTTCACTTTATG
This sequence comes from Maea johnstoni, assembly GCA_963942565.1. Lineage (NCBI taxonomy): Eukaryota > Metazoa > Annelida > Polychaeta > Spionida > Magelonidae > Maea > Maea johnstoni. Next base: position 75,910,070 of record OZ012684.1, on the reverse strand, counting down.
ATAGATGTTACACATAACACCTAAGCAAAAACCACAAAACTACGGATAAGATAATATATAAATGAATAAGGAAATTTAAGTTACACATCAAGGAAAAATGTATAATCAATATCAAATATGCTAGGATTTGTTTAAACAAGTTTGTGACACCTTCCTCATTAAAAGGATATGTCTATCAAATGCAGAAACCACAATATTGGTATAAGGTGACAAATTAACAAATGTGCCAGCTTTGAATACAACTTCTCAAATACCAACCATCACTTGATAGATATTATAATAAATTATATCAACAAAGAAATTGACACACAATGTGTATAGCAATGTACAGTGCTCTTACTATAAACCCTTAAAAGCTGCTTGAGGCTATTTTGACCAATACAAAATGATGCAAAAAAACTGAAAAATGACTTAAACCCTTGCATATGGGTACTCATATGAGTATCTAATGAATACCAACATGACAGGGTTTAGATGGTTTTCAAAGATCTTTGCGTCCCTGTCTTTTAGGCAAAAGTAGCCTCAACATTGGAAGGATTAAGTATGTCTAAAACACACATAACACATGGCTGTTAATGCTGTGTTCTTCTTCCTGTAACAAATACCATAGTAAATCATAACTACTATGAAAAGTAATTAATTCACGCCTATCTTGAGCTGACCTGATTCTAGAGTTAATTATCAATGAGAGTTCTGAGGTAGGAGTACACCTGTGGCCAGGTAAACACACCTTGCATACCAAGACAGCAGGTAGCTGTTGACTCCAGCATCACATCTTATCACAGCCTTCAATACAGTCAATAACAGATCAGAGGTATGGGGTGGTCATTCAACTCACCTGGGCTGTCAGGTAAATTAGGTTATTAGCTTAATGTGAAGTGCTATACCAGAGTGTCATAACAATGATAAGGGGAGTGCCAGTTAGCTGTAGATAACACAGGTAACAGGTGCTGTTAGGTAGCCTGCCTCCAAGGCCATACTTAGTATTTAGATGTTATCCCTTGTGGATAGGTGGCGCTGAAGTATGCTATTGAGAGTAGTTGGTTATATTATTGCCTGTTCACCCCATAGTAGGGCAGTGGTATGAACTACTAGTGAATGACCATCAGTAAGCCAAATTCCCTTATGTAGGTGTACACATTTAGTATTGTATGATATAATGAAACACAGTAACACCTAATTGCTAGGTTCATAGCTAGACTACCAAGGAACTCAGCTGACTTCAAAATACAACCCATACACACACCTTTATTGAACAATCAAAATCTTGAGTTTCAAGATCACTTCAGTACCCTATAGGGACCATGCTGGCAAGGACTACAGAAATAATTCAATTAAACATTCCCTGAAGAGTTGAAGCCAAGACTTGAAACTTAGACAGTGCTGGCATTGGGTAACTGAATCCTATGTTTATTCCTTCAAAAATATTTCAAGGGATGTTTGCAGCAATTTTGAGACTGAACACAAATCTTTTGATTATAACGAAATGCATCACAGTCAACTAGATCCAGTGTATTTCTTTTCACTCCAACATCACTTTAAGGTATATTGTATATACATGAAATACAATCATAGGTTTTAACATATTTAAATGTTCTTTCATCTATCATACTCACTGTCCATGGTAAAAGTGTCAAATTCCATGACAAAGTACTACTGAACAATATAGTCTCTGTATGCTTGTTTGTGGTATACTTAGATACACAGAAGAAGCACTTAGCCTACATAAAGCATCAATGGCGGCGGGAATAATATAAACATAGTCAGGTGCTTCATGGTTAGACTTGTCAAACTTTTACTGGTAAATGGATATCAGGTTGTCAACACTCATATTCAATTAATGTGACCTTGAGTGGCACTTCAGAGGTCAACTAGAGACTATCCCAAGCAGACCACCGGCTGGGCTTTTATATCACTAATAATTCATAAATAGATATGATTTAAGCGACATTTTCGTAACATTTTCATCATCAAAAGCATGAATGTAGTCAATTACTTTACTGCTTCTCTAAAAAGGTATACGGAAACAAAAATAGCTTTCATACAGCAAGCATACAACAACGGAACCTGCACACATGGCGCACCACTTTCACTATTATTAGGCACCCTGGTGGGATTATGAGGAACTAGTAGTTTGGGGTTCAGCTGAGGAGATGCGCTCACCTTAAGACTGAGGACACATGCATATAGGATGCTTGGCCTCACATGTGGGCTAGTGGGGTGGTGTATATCATTATAGAGTATCTGCAGAACCCTGTGCTGCATACTTAAACATAACCTCACCAGGACATGCAACAACGCCACGGCAAACACACAATTTATACCGGAGCCGGCCTCCGAATCTACACTAACCCACTTATAATGGGAGGAGCACCCTGGCTCGGTATTTAAATGACTGACCCCAAACGGGGTGAGAAAGGCACGTTGAACAGAGTACACCAATACATGAACCTATAGGGTAACAGTTAAAGCAATATTGAGAATTATTTAAAGTTTTTTTAACATAAGAAATTCATATACCTTGGATAGAGGAATTAAATGATCAAGGTAGGCAACTAATGACAGCTGTGATGTAAGGCATGATAATTCTACATTTATCTCAGGTAAATCTTGATTGCACACCGAAATAAAACTTTACTAAGAAAAAATATCCACCTAGATAGGGGATGGTAATTATGAGGGAATTAAGAGTCTAAGAGGAACAAAAAAGCTTGATATTTCAATGTAAGGAAACCATAAGAGTAACTATAAAGGTTTGACCAGCACCCTGGCCAATAATATAGCTAGTTTATAACAAAATAATGACTACACATGTGAGAGGCACAGTAAAGCCTTAACCTTGAATAGGTACTAGGTCACCGAGGCAAGAGAAGTCGGGGAATAAAAGGGTACCAATTCACTGAATAGCAAAACACCATTAAAGAGTGCAGACCTGTTTTGGGGTATAGTAATGATCAGGCATAAAAGGTAAAAATAAGTTGAATGTATTTTGAGTACAACAAGTCACTGTGTTTAGCAACCTTACCCTCAAGAGGTATGAGTGGCCACGAATACAAGGGGAGAGCTTGCTAAGAAACTGAATCCTTTCACAATTTCCATTTGGTTGGACTGAACGGAGCTAAACTTCACAATATCGAACCAGCAAAGATATTTATGAATGGCCTATCTACTTCTAAAAATAGGTGTAATAATGATACTACAATGTTTACTCCAAGTGCATGTAGTCATGAAGTAAGAAGGAGCTTTGGGAACTATTTAACAACTGTCTTCTAATACATCAATAAAAGAGGCACCAAGAAAAGGGTGATAGATAAATATATCTACATGTAAAGTAAAATGTATTCTGATATTAACTCTGAAAAGGGTGGTACAAGTAACATTAGTCAAACCTTCTTTGTTCAGAAATGTAAACAAACACCCTTTCCCTAGAACAACAAGGTACACAACCCTTTATGCAAACAAAGTACCCTTTTCTTTCAGGAAGTTTCCAGCTCAAATCTTGCTTCTAATTTCCCTGAATTTCCAGCCAAACCCTTAGCTTCCTGTGCCTGGTGAAGGCAAGCCCACACTAGTGAAAAGAAACCACAGGAATTCCTTCTATGCCGTGCTGAGGTGAAGCCACCTCCTTGACCGACTTCTTAGTGTGTCTTCTTCTCCCTCCACTGCCTGTCCTCCTCCTCCTGCTGCTCATTCAGCCTCTCTCACCATGCCTCACTGAACACAGCAAACAAACAGCCCTGCCACTGCTGCTGCTGCTGACTGGGGCCATCTGGTGGGCAAAGCACTAACTACACCTCGCCATCTAGTGAGTGATTGTGGAACTTATCAACAGAGTGCAACAGGTATTGTTGTCATGGTGATAAAGAAACTAATGTGGTCAGATAGTCTCGCAATATTCTTTTACTACTACTAGTATCTATATACCAGATTAATCACACCACAAGAAAATATTTCAAGCACAAATGGACATCCTGAATATGATGAACGAACTTGTTAACATTGTAAATCTTGTTCCATCCAATAATATTATTTGATACTAGGTTCCCCTAAGACACATACACACATTCTTCTTCAATGCTCTGTTATTTACAAAAGAGATGAGGATGGAGACTTGATATATTATGAAATCATCTTCTATTTTGACAAAATACCTAAGACAGCAAAAGATCCTACTAAAATAAGGGCAAAACAAGGGTAATGTCCTGTTTACATGTAATAGTCTGCGTTCAGCTAAGGTGAGAGGAAATGGACTGTGACTTGATCTTGGAGGAAATGGTCTATTCTATGATATGACAGCATAATAACTGATACCACTTGTTAGTCACACCTAATACTGTATGTTTTACAAAGCACTGCTTGTCAAGGCCTCGTCACTTTCACCAGTGTACAGAGTGGTACTTTGTCAGGGGGACGATCATGAGGGTCCTCTACACAAACACGCCTCATTTAGACACCAGAGAGGAGTTTAACCCCCTCCAATGCTGTGTCTACTTTCATCCATACACAAGACCCCAAATGTTTTTGAAAACCATTTAAATTCTGTCATGTTGGTATTCATTGGATAGCTCTCGCTGAGTACTCTCAGATGAGTACCCATATGCCAGGGTTTCAGTCATTTTCAGTTTTTTTGCATCATTTTGTATTGGCAAAATTAGCCACCATCAGCATAAAGGTTAACCACCAGTAGAAGACTGTAATTTTGTTGGAATGACACTTCTGTGTAAACTGCCTTATATCCAGCTTTTCTATAGTCCTTCAACTGACATCATGGGTGTATTATCAAAGGAACTTTGCCAAAATGTCTTTGAGACCAATTTCTATGACAGCTGTCTCTGCCATCACGAGAACATCTCATGCAGGGTCAAAATAACAAGGGCAGAGTCTAATTCAAGAGTTTAATACTGTAACCCACTTTTCAAATTTCATTGAAATAATTTATCCTTACACTTATACACAATACAATAGATATAACAGCATATTGCATGTAATAAATCATATGAATAGTCATAGCCATCAGGTTTTCGAAGACTTTGTTTTCATATCATCATGAAACTGTGTAGATTTTTAATAGATCTAAATAGCCTAGCATTTAAATGGGCTATCATGAAAGAGGGTCAAACCAACATGTCCTAGGGCACAGATCTTGGCCTTGGCTACTGGTCTTACTGGTCAGACAAATAAAAACAGATTCCTTCTGATGTCTCTTATCAGCGGTACAGGGCGGGAGACAAAGACACACACTTAAGAGATGTCAAAACCATCCATTTATTTAGTATGTTATCCACAGCTTCAAGTGCTATTATCACACTATTTCTAGGTGATATTCACCATTGTTCACAGTTTGAAGGTTTGAAGTACTGTTTCTAGAACTGTATCAAATCCAGCACAGTGTTCAACGTGACACCTTATGTAGCCAGGTAGATCAGCATGGTTGGCAACGTGACTGCACCACACTTCTCCTCATCCCATGAGAAAATACAACCAGTAAACAGAATGGACAAAATATTAGCCACAGGCACTTCATGCAATATTTAACCGCCTTCCACTTTCTCCCATTGTCCAGGGATTATAGAGTGATTATAGTGCTTCTGGTGTTGGGCTAGTAAGGGCTAAAACATGATCCCCTTCCTTAGGGTAAGGGGCTTAGAGTTAAGGGTTATAACACAGGAGAGAAAGGAGAGAAAGGGAAATGCATGAGATCTAATTCTATAGGAAGCCGTACAATTTCCTGGAACAAGTAATTTAGTTGAATATGTCAGCAATGGAGAAGTGAGTCTTAACCCTTCAAATGTTGAGGCTACTTTTTGTCCAAAAGACACAAAGATTTTTGAAAATCATCTAAACCCTGCACTGTTGGTATTCATTAGCTAGCTCTCACTGAGTACTCTCAGATGAGTACCCATTTGCCAGGGTTTCAACCATTTTTCAGGTTTTTTGCATCATTTTGTATTGGCCAAATTAGCCACAAGCTGCATAAGGGTTAAGGTTATGGGAGTTCAATTCTAGACTCTCCCTTTTAACTTGACTCAACTCATTTTGATTGTGGCTATTTTGAAGGTTTTACAATGGATGTTAGTGGTATTTTAGGGTCACAGCCTTCAAAGCTTGGTCTTGTAATGTAAATAAACACTTGAATGCATTAATGACAATCCCTGTGAGAATATTTGGCTTCATTTGGATTGGCTCTCACAATCTTCATGGCTTATACAAATACTGTGGCAAAACCACCAGTGGACCATACTCTTTGCTTGTTTCGTTTCTGCACTTGTAGATTGGATTGACCAAAACATGTAAATCCTGCAAATTCCTTGAGAATCATTCTAACAACAATTAAAGCTGGAAATAATGATAGAGGCTTCCAATAGAACTTATTCTGGTTAAGGATCATTAAATTTTCTCTCATAATTCTGTTGCTCCATAGTTAATTTTAATCATATTGAAGATTTATTTTTCCAACAACATACTAAATCAATGGCAAATATTGTCTCAATGTTGGTTACCCTTTATGCACAAAGAAAATTGTCTTGAGAAATGTAAACTTACCGATATTAATTGCACTGGCCCTTCTAAGACATATATTCTGTTTACGTTGTTGCTGACCCGATCGGAGGCATCCGGCACGTAAGTATCCCTGAGATCCAACCCAGAACTGAAAGACAAA